>OX104059.1:81275491-81298094 GCA_944474145.2 Dicrocoelium dendriticum
CACAACTATCCACAACGACGTTCAACATTCTAACGTCGCGGAACCTGACCACGATCCTAATCTGCAAGCATCAGCCCTCCCGACAGCTTCCAAACCTTGCCTGTTGGCTTCCACGACCAGCCGCCGTGTTATGCAGTTGCGTAATGTCGTCCATTTTATTGACTATGTACAATGTATATACAGTTAGACATCTAAATATTTAGTACGCTTATTCTAATCTTTTTATGCAATATCGTTTCGAGAAAAGCAAAATCCGTCAAGAGTTTGAACACATAAAGTAACCCAAAATCAAAACAGCTAAACCGTCTTGAACGCTATGTACTTGTCTTTTTAAATTTTGGTTTACTGCGTGCGCTTTTTTCTTTTTCTCATACTTAAACTAACCCAATCGCGCTATCAATTCATCATTATGAGCACGGCTTTCGTGGATCGAGATAGTCAAGTAGAAGTGAAACTCGAAAACTAAACTTGCTTGTTGGGACGTTTTGTCGCGCGGCGATGTGCGGCGGGTGGGGGTTTACCAATCGCAAGTGCACAGTGTGGCACCAGCTGAAGTTGAGGTCCTGCCGGTCTTATTTTCTGGACTATCCAGTCTTTCGAATTCCGACAAGCCCGCTCCAGTAGCTCATCGCTACGCACCCCGCCCTACAATTAATAAAAAAGCAATAACATCGGCACAGCGTCCCTTATTTTTCAGCTACATCCATTTCCGAAAATGAACAGGTTCCTTAGTTAACAAATGTATTTTAAGTATTTTATTTCATTAATATTTTGCTTTGGAATGTGTCACTGATTCAGCTTTCCAGAGGGAGCTCTGTAATAGCCTGATAGATATTTCTTATCTTTATGTACTGATAAATTGTTACGCCAACAAAAGTTTTCGTTTTTGTTTTGACGCTAAACATTAGGCCATTTCTACCTACTTTCAGCTCATCGCTTTTGTGCAGGCTGATTAAGGACAATAAGGTGCATTCTCGTCACTTGGTCCGTCTTCGTCCGATCGTAGCCTTCCTCGCATACAGTCCCTAGTATCCCTTCTTCCAGGTTTCCGGTATCCGCACCGGTGCAAGCCTACAACCTCGGACTACCGCATACCAGCACTAGATATCCAGCCTTCAACAGAGTTAATCCTGAATTAAGTACTTTGCCAAACAGCATATTTTCATGCAAAATACATCAGTTTATCTCACGCCATTAGGTCCACAGCACCATAGTTCCGCATATCTACGTTGCTGCCACCAAATTCCTCATTAACTGTATTCCTACCTACTCCCTTTTTCTTGCTCCCTCACCAATGGGCGAATTTGTTTCTTGAGAACTAACTTACCCTTTCTATGTGGCTAGTTGGTTGTGCGCCAATACCCCATCAATATAGTCAAAATGGCACTTACATCGAGGATCCTCAGTGTTGCTCATCCCTACATTGACATCTGATGACTTGTTTCGTCATCGTTTGAACCAAGCAGCTGGAGGTAGCCTTAGTTGGGGTGGTACTCAGGGCCTAGTATTTAACGGCTATCGTTTTCTTTGCTAGACCACTAACATCCGTAATCAACGCTTGGTAGAGTGGTATGGAATTCAAAGGGGGATTTGAAGTGCCAGAGGTGTGGTTGGTATAAGACACGCAATCTATATTCACTCTGGAATAGATCTCTGTCATTCCAAGCACTAGGATGGTATCCGAAATGGAGGTATTTCTGTGTATTCCCTCACAACACTGACGTGGTACTACTCATGAATCAAATGTTTTGATTACCTTTCTGTTTCACATTCAGCAGAGAAGCCTGGAACCCAATCTGTTCAATATAAACCTCAAATATGTATGCAGTAGCATAAGTGGCTTTTGAATCCACAAGACCGATGGTTGCAACTTATCTGAAACAGTTTATAATCGGGTTAGGAGTCAAGGTTTATTGGAGATACTGTCCATTTTATGCTCACAAGAATCAAGTGGCAAAACATTTCCATGTTCCTGCATTGCCGACCGCGGTTTTCACTGCCAAAATAGCTCAAACTCTACCTCACAAGCATTTTCAAATTATACCGATCGTACTAATCATTAGACGATTGCAATTCTATTCCGTTTTTCAAGTGCTTTAAAAACTGTTATGGGAAAAGTTAAGGAAAAATGAATTGTGGAATCCGTACTTATTCCCGGAATAACCTACTGCCATTTGAGTAAAATGGAAATTGTAATGTTTGCAAAGCATGGAGTGAAGACGAAAGCTGGTAGATGCATGCACTTCGTACAGCCTCCTCAGTACCACTAACAATAAACGATATGCATATAAATAGCTAAGAGTAGGTCCAAATAGACAAGCTTGAAGTGCAGCAGAAATGACGGAAGTTCACACCTCCATCCAAAGCAGCTTTAGGTTGACAGACTTTTGTTTCTGAACATACAAGGCTGGCTTCATCCGGCTTATAACGACAGACTCTGCTAACCGAAGGAAGCAAAGATTAGTGGGACATCACACAATTTTTAACGTTGAACTAAGCTGTATCTGTTGGCCCGAGTCTAATAGGTGTTTGTTTATCGAGGAAGATGGAGGTCTGCGCAAGCAGCGAATAAGACGTGGGTAGGTCATCAGAGTAAAATCACGTTGAACCCATCTTTGTGCAGGCTTCTTTATCCGAGAAATCAGAGCCCTATTTGTTCTGCCTATGCAACTTTTTCCACCGTCACGTACGAAGTAGTATACACAGTGTGAGTTGGCCCCAATAGGTTGACCTCCCTTGGTTGGAGGTATGCGCATATTTCGGGTTTGGTTGATGACTACAACTTGTGCAACATACCAATTCTTATGTGACTGCGGAAACAGCTACATAGGCAGAACTAATAAGCCTGCTTTCCCGAATAAAGAAGCCTGCACAAAGATGGGTTCAACGTGATTTTACTCTGATGACCTACCCACGTCTTATTCGCTGCTTGCGCAGACCTCCATCTTCCTCGATAAACAAACACCTATTAGACTCGGGCCAACAGATACAGCTTAGTTCAGCGTTAAAAATTGTGTGATGTCCCACTAATCTTTGCTTCCTTCGGTTAGCAGAGTCTGTCGTTATAAGCCGGATGAAGCCAGCCTTGTATGTTCAGAAACAAAAGTCTGTCAACCTAAAGCTGCTTTGGATGGAGGTGTGAACTTCCGTCATTTCTGCTGCACTTCAAGCTTGTCTATTTGGACCTACTCTTAGCTATTTATATGCATATCGTTTATTGTTAGTGGTACTGAGGAGGCTGTACGAAGTGCATGCATCTACCAGCCTTCGTCTTCTTTGTATGCATTTCAAATTGTTGAAGGGAGCTAACTGGTTTCACTTGTAATGTTCACGGAATATATTGTTGTAAGCGTGTAAAGGTACTTTATGAATCTTCTTATCAGCGACCAGTGTCTACCTTCGTCCGAGCGTCAAAAGCTTACTTGAAAGCAACAAAATTCTGTTAATCGCGACGAAGGAATTTAGCAAACTTGAGCCATGCTAATGGTCGTTTGCGTATTATAAATCTCGCAAACATAAGCGACTGCCCAGTGCTATGCATCTAATTGGATGAACTCTAAGTGTAAAAGAAGTTACTTTTCGTGGCAGATATTAGCAAACAATTACACCAGTTTGACCAAAAAATAACCAAGTTGCGGGTTTTCATCTACCGCCTGCATGGCGCCGGCTGCTTCTGATGCTACATTTAGTACACATATATCTGCGATAAGTAGCGTTCTTCTTCAGCTGGAACGCTGAGGTTGTCTGATGTCAGCTGCATGAACGTCTGTTTTCTGATTATGTCGTCGCACTTAAACTCAACCAGGCAGCCATCACACATCCATGAAAGCGCTAAACGGCTATTTCATTCTATTGGGACTCATCAGTAGCGCACACCCACCGAACCTTGCTGGATTCGATCTCATTACCTTACGCTTATGAGCTAGCGACTTATGCCAGTGATCCAGTGTTCTGTAACTTGTGGTCCGCGGATCCGTTTGCGGGTCCGCGAGCTAGTTTCTTGGAGTCTGTAGGATTTTCCGAAATGCCCTAATACATGTAACCCTACTTTCCTGACATAATCATTCTATTATTTCGGTTGAGGACAAGTTACTGTGAACATTTGTTAAATCAACTCTGACGCCCGACATTAGGCTTGTGCATGGCCCATGAAAATCACTTTCAATTCAAGAAGGAAAGTGGGGCTGGCAGTCAATTAAAATATATGTGAACGAAGCTGCTAAATGTTAGAAATGTGTGGGGTTCATCCCACCGTAAGACAATGGGCATCGACTGGATGGATAATTCTACTCCCGCGCAAGCTTAGATAACCCAGGATGTGTCCACCAGCGGAAGGCGAACATGATGTCTGAAGATATGGCAAACTCTTGCGTTCATTCGGAAATGTGTTGTCCAACGATAATGACAAACCGGAAGTTTGGACTTTTGGTACGATCCTACCCAACAAAGCTCAGAAGCAAAGCGTGTTTTACAAGTGTGCTCATTTTATTTAGCGAACTGAAGAGAAACTATTCCCACGAACTTACAAAAATTGCATTTACTGTGTGCTTTATTTTATACTTCATTCAAAGTCCAAAATATCCTTGTGATCAAAGTCGAGATGCCTACTGGATTTTAGTTTTGTATTACTTATTTACATTGCAATGTAGACCGTTGGCTGAGGACTGCAAAACGGTTAAACTTGTCACAGAAGTATTCATCGTTGGTATTCGCGTTAATAATCATTAGGATATGCAATAGAGCAGGAACTCACATTCGCTGTATTTGTACCGCTAGATGCGATGATACAAATATATATACATATATGTCAACCCAAGCTACTGTACCACTATGTAAAATGAGCAAATACAATGGCGTTAATCTTTCTTTGGGATTAATAGAGTCCGCCGGTTAAGGGTCGCAATAGCTTTTTAAACTTCAATTATCAAAGCACCTGAAGCAGCGAAGGTACCGACGATGATACAGGAGCTCCATTTGATTGATGCTGTACTCGACTCTGACGTAGGTCTAAACAGGGATTGGGACGCTCCTTGGCCGAATCATGTTTCAGACGAGGTATCATTATCCAACAAAAAACGAGAAAGATCTGACCTCCCATCTGTAAATATTCTCCCACACTAGACTCATTTAGCCCTCCGTAGACTTCTAGAGGGCAAAAAACTGGTCTGCTTGTATCCGAATGCTTAGTATCATTTGAATCAACTGGTCGAACTGAAAGATCGCTAAGTCTGCGGGTCATATATTTGTCATTGGTAACACCGCCACACGGTGGCACATGGGAATGACGAATGCTAAAGTTTCGCTATTGGGCATGTTACTCATCCGGAAAGATGGGTTCACCAAAGGAGGAGGGGCAAAACTGTATTAACGAAGTGGCTAACAGTGGAAAGCCGCGGCGAATTCAGTTTCGCAGTTCCCCGAGGCTATTTGATACCGTTTTGCAGTTAAAAGGCAGAGACGCTTGACTTATTGTCTTGGTGTATCATCCCCTAACGCTACACCTGAAACCGATTGTCACCTTATGGCTTCGCTAAGCTGTTGTGTACAACAATAGTACACTCACTTACTTATCATTGGCGATTTCAATGTATATTATTTAGAAACTCCTTCCACGATCGGTGAACAATTCAAAGCTAACCTGCAAGATCTCATAATTACTGTTCCTCTTTACAATCGCATCAGCTTGTCCACTCGGTTCAGAATCGGTAACAGGCCATCTGTATTAGATCTTATGCTTACAAGCGAAGAGCATATGATTTATGTGTTGGTTGTAGACTACCCGTTGGGTCGCAGTGAACACGAAGTGATTAGTTTTAACTTCGTATGCTATGCGCAACATCGGAATGAGAACGATGGGACTCTGAAAACCATCACCAACTACGCTCGATTAGCCCAGCTCGTCAGCGCTACAACCTGGTTGTTTCTTGCCGAAGAACACCTGAACTCGCCGGGCTCGAGTTCGTCAGCAAACTCAGTCAGCTGCTTGTAGAGGCCTCAGAGTTCAGATTTTCCAACAAATATACATCAGTTTATTTCGATAGGAGAAGAGCTCAGAATATGATGACAATATGCAACGCAGCATGGCGAGTGTACAGAGAATTTCCAACACCATCTACTTGCAACAACTACGATGCCCAAAGTGACCGCTACACTCAACTTCCAAGAGAAGAGGAAGTCGCATATCAACAGAACATCGCAAAATGCTTCAGTACCAACCACAAACTGCTGTACAAGCATGTCAATAGCCTACGAAAGGTAGGGCAAGGATTTCCTGCACTCAGGACGGCCGATGTACTGATAAGAACGGCCGTGGAAGCAGCAAATGCAATACGTATGCAATATGCCCTCAGATTTCTAAGGGTCTTGCTACCCAGCGATCTTCTAATTTTTGTCGTTTCTGCGCCAGGTTTAACCCAAATCCTTTTTACCGCGAAGGCTGTATTTCAAAAACTGATGTCTCTACTCAAACACTGCTCGTCGAATGCCGACATCATTCGTGAAGAGTAAATAAAGCAGCAGCAAGACATCTAGCAAGACTTTAACTCAGTTTATCCAGCGCTGTGTAGACCAGAACCAAGTTCTCTTCAAGTAGAAGCATGAAATAACAACCCAGATTCACACGGCTGGGAGCAGAACTGAAATCTTTAACTACTGCCCAGTATGCTTTCATACTGTGATCCCCAAGGTCATGGAATCCATACTTGCAACATCCATACCATGCGCTAGTATGATATTTGGAAAACCGTGACATAAACACGCCTGAGCAACACGGTTTTCGTCGAGAGCGTTTACATACAAAGAATTTACTAATCACACGCATTAATTGGACGGAGTCCGCTGACACTGTAGAAGACGTCGATGTGATCTAATTTGAATTTTCGAAGACTTTCGATCGTCTAGAAAATGGGATGCCATTCTCTAGCGGCCCTCTGTTAAGTTGGGTTGTCAACTTTCTACTTCAGCGGCAATCAGTGGTCAGAGTTCGGAGCTCGTAATCGGACGCCATACAAATCGAGTGTAGTGAGCTGCAAGGCTTAGTGCTAAGTGTAAGTTTGTTTTTGGTGTTTATAAGTGACCTTGCACAGGGAATCGCTACAAACTGCATAACCTCTGTGGGCGACTTCAAGATTTGTCGCAGGATTTATGTGAATGCCCACCAGCACCTGCTTCAGTGTGATCTAAATTCAGTATACCAATGCTCAACCCAAAATTTAGTACATTTCAACGTCAGTAAATGCAAGGTAATATCCATCCAACATAAGTACAGCTACTCATTCCGGCTCAGCACAAATGTATCGAAAAAATCCAATGATGAACATGACTGATATGTTTTGGTTCAAAGGGACAAGGGTTGCTCCAGGCAATTCGCGAAATTCTGGAAGACTGAAAACTAACGCGCCAGGCTATTGCGCTGAGCATTTGGAAAAATAAACACTGGCTCAAAGCCAGTGTTGGGAAGAGCAACACCGAAATATTTTCTGCTCAATATTTCGACAAATGTTGACTGCGTGTGTTCGCTTCCATGTCGAATACGTAATGCAAGTCTGACATCCATGGCTGAAACACAACCTGAATGCACTGGAGCAGCCACAACTTCAGGCACATAAGAAGGTAATTGAACTACTCAATTTTTCATAACAGGAGTGGCTGAAACGATTAGGGGTATTCAGCGAACGCTCTCGCAAACTACGAGGCGATCTGATTATGGCATACTTGATTCTGCAAAGCACATATCATGCGTGTCGTTCCTTAAATCAACGCAGCATTAATACAACCCTGAGGGGTCATCCAGTGAAACTCACAGAACGGTATAGTCGTCCGGAGTTCGCATTTAAGGCTGATTGAGAGTTTACTCGTTCAGTGATTATTTTGTGCAAGAGTTTGTCACCATGTTATTTGGAAGCCAACCGTCCCTGATGGTGCTCTATCAGTATACCATTGAAAAAGAAAGCCAGGTTCTGTAGGTAGTTTTCTACTTCATGCGTGATAAGATTCCGCAGTTTGGTTCTCCTTCTCCGGCACCTAGTCCATGGTGAACCCATAGTTCCGAAGTCGTAGTGCCCATCGCTCCAGATACCTTTTGGGTCCTTGGTGGACTTAATCCATTGCAAAACCTTGTGATCAGTTTCGGCGCGAAATCGCTAACCTAGCAGGTAGGGCAGCCAGTTGTTCAAAGCCTAGACGATGGCGATACATTACTTCGTTATAATTGAATACGTGTATTTTGCCGGTGCCAAAATTCTGCCGGTGTACTCAATCATCCCGTAAGGTTGTTACAAAACGGCTCCGATGCCGACGTCTCTGGCATCAGCGGTCACTGTGAACTTCTCCTAGCAATGTATATCATTGTTCTTTGATTCGAGCAAAAGCTTGTTGTTAATCGGTAGTCCAAGTGCTTTTCCTATCCCTTTTTAGCAGCTCGTACAAGGGTGAGAACAATTTGTGAAACCTATTGATAAATTTTCGGCAGTACCCTGCACGGCTCACGATGGTCTTGTAGGTACGCTTTAAATTGGTATGGGATGACTAGTATTGCCAATGTTTTCTCACGCAGTGCCTTCACTTTACCCTGTTTCACGCTGTAACCCAGTAATATCATGTGGTTTTATTGACCTGGGGTTTCGGGCTGTTTGTGTGTGGTCTTGGATGTCTTACTCGGTAGCAAGATTGCTACAAGGCGACCGGTGTGCTCCACCTCTAACTGACCATGCACTACTATAAGATCCCCGCACAACGCATCGCTCTCTAAGCCATCCAGTTAGCGTAGCATTCGACGTCGATGGGAAAACGTGGTACCGGGTAATTCAAAAGGTATTCTATTAAATGAATATTGTTTATTGTCGACCGTAATCGTCATTTTACGCAGTCTTCACGTCTGACCTCCTAGTGTCAATATACAAATCTCAGATCCAGGACGGTGAATACTCTCGTCAGCTACAATCTAGCCAAAAATTCCACACTTGATGTCACTGGAGTAAAATAACTCACAGAGATTTCAATTAGCTTCCGGGAATCTACATCGCAATAGTACCTCACACTAGCCTTCTTCATCAAAACTACTGGGAAAGTGTTAGAGCTGCGCCTCTTCAATCACATCCGCATCCAACACGGCCTGTACTTATTTCTTCAATTCAGCCTACAAGTAAATTGACACACACCGAGGCAATTGTGGGCGATATTTCAATCAGGATAATGAAATGGTGTGCTTGATTTAGTCACTAGTTCCATACGACTTTCCGTGATCCGTAAATAAGAGGTTATACTTGCCAACTTCGAGGCATGAGTCCCGAATAACATGATCCATAGGGCAAAGAGAGTTCCTCCAGGGCTAATCAGTCGCAAAACCTATTTTCTGTCAGCTGTTTTTCTCGTTTCAAATCCGGTATATATGCCCCTAATACGATTTACTTTGTCTGGTGACATGAAAAAGAAGTGTTTTATTCCCTTTTTATGATTGACAGGAGGGGTTCTGACATGTCATTGATGCACACTGAGTAACCGCCAACAATTCGCACGACAATGGAACATGAATGCATTTTTTGACCCGCAACGGCACATAGAGCCACGAGCAACACAAGTCCAACTAATTACAACAGAAAAGCGGTTAATCTACTTGTCACTGACTTTCATGAGTTATGTGATAGTGAAACCAACTACAGGAAGGCTTTGCAATGCTACCGCAAGAACCTACTTTGCAGTTGGTCTCCGTGTCAGCTTCACTTCTAATCCAGTCTTGAAATAACAACTCAAGGACTGGTTACCAAGGTCGAAGATTTTCTTCTGTGTTTAGCGATTATTTTCTTGTGTCGAGCAAGTTATCTTGCGAAGATGACTACACGACTGTCTGAAAGAGTCCGGGAACATTAAATGGCGTGGCTCTACACTGGTTTGAGAAAGACAGTAGCCAAAGAGGAGCTCTGGAACTTGCTCGACTCAAATCACCAAACCGGCGAGCGTGAGGACTTCCAGCCTCTCTACCGGATTTCTGAACGCCCTCTGATATCACCCATTATCGACAGACGGGGAGGAATCGCTATTTGGACTACTACCTCAACTTATGTGCTGAAAGTAATTTTTGACCGGCTCTTCTTCTACCATGGCTTCAAGCCGCCCCATGCAAGGAAACCGCGCTTAACCGTTATGCTAACTTTGGCCTAGCCAATCCGTCACTTAATCTTATTGACCGGTCAATGCACTTCATTGATTCATCGCATATAAATACCCAGTGTTAGTTGTATTTCAGTAATCTGTGGTGTGCTGACCTGATGAGAACCATCGAAAACAAGCTAGTTCGCTGGCATGTTTTTTGCTTCTAATGTTTCTTTCGGGATAATCTTCGCAAAAACTAAGCGTTTATTCTCAGCAGTGTGGTCGAGGTACAAAAATGTTTGTAGCTCCTGAAGATTTTCTGTTGGTTCCATCAGGTGAAGCTAATTAGGAGGAATATAACTTGAGATCGAAGTGGATTATGCAGAGTACGGAAAACTGCAGCTTATGTCTAATGTGTGGCCTCCACAATAGAACAAAAGCTAATTATTGGTGTGGCACAAATTCAAAGAAATAAAATTGAATAAACTAAGACTAGATTCACTCTGCTAAGCTTAGATGAAAATTTGCGATTTTGGAGAAAGTAACTTAATGTCCCAGCTCGCCGTAGGGAATAAATAGAGTCAAGCGTGGTAAGAGGAACTCTGGCATATAAATCAGATCCATCTTGCTCCAATTTCAAAAGGATATACATTTGTCATATTCGGTCTCAGTACAGTAATAGCTGTTCCAGCGTTGGGGAATGGAAGCAACACTTACGGACATCGTATCTCTGACTGACATGCCGGTATCTCACTTAGAGACCAGTCTCATAGAAAGAAGTGTCGGTTAATGATAATAGCCTTCCGACTGCTTATTTCTTCATCAGCTCTCTACTACTTCGTTTTTGTTGTTGGTCTGGCACGAAACATTGCCGGTTCTTTTGGTTTAAGTATCGGATTTAAGGAAGATACTTTTCTGGGCAGGGTTTTTAACGACGTTAAGGCCAAGTTTCACGTGACGCAGCCATAATGAATCGCGTTGTAATGTGCTGCATAAATCCATGTATGATAATATAGAGGAATAGCCCAATTGACGCTTAGTGTATGGTCGCTGCACTCGCACTAATGCCATACGGTCACTCACTCTTTAATCGCACTGATGTATGGAGCCATACTCTAGTAATGAATGTGTTTTTATTTTATACATGGCGTTAACTGATAATTTTAAAGCGAACGATTTACATAGAAGCTAGATGTCCCAGCATGCTTGAGCTGCCATATGTTCGGCATGCTCAGTGCATTTCAAGGTGTTCGAGTAGTATTTCCCTGGTTCCCGGATGGCGTGGCATTGACACAATGAGTTGTTGTCAATAGTAAGAGAACCTGATGTGATTTCACATCTGCATGACAGTTGACAACGGAGAATGACATCTTCAACTTTGAACATCATGAGTCAAACTATGTATGTCACGTTGAATTGCGCTGCGAACATCACGGACGCCAGTGGGGGTTAAAGTGCAAAAAATCTTTATATCATAGGCAAATAGGATGGCTTTACCAAACATAAGTTGTCACAAACATCATTCACATCGCGCACGAATAGTAAAGGGCCCGGAATACTACCTTTTATCACAGTAGTAGTTACAGGCTTAGGCATACTGGCTTCATTTTGAAGCTGGACAACCTGGGTTCTGTTCGTGATGTAAGGGTTGCCTATGATATGTGCAGTTAGCTTGGATAGGATGGAAGCATGCGGAACGCGACCAAATTCTTTTTCTATGTCAAGATAGCCTACGATGGCTGACGAACCACAATCAATAGATCTAATCCGAAGGTTGTGATAGTCAATCTGTCATGTTATGCAGCATTGTGTATATAGGGATTCGTGTTGTGAGGTATTACTACTATTTCGTGTCAACAATATCAACAGTTTTGGACTTTATGTGATGTTCCATCATCTAAGAGCGGATGCAAGTACAACCAATTGACGGTGGTTCCTGCTTTCGTGCACGAAGCCTGATTTTTTACGGCTGGTACCTACGACATTTTCCAATGTGATTGTACAATACCGACTTTCATAGGTAGAGAAGGAGTCACAAGCTTTATGGGGACATTGGAATCCCTTTTTATACCGAGATAGGCGGTAAATTGTCATTTCTAGCATACCACCATAGTTAAGTGAAGGAAATAAGGCAAATGAAATCACTGAGTTCGAATTCCATTGTGCGGAGCTTGTCCCCAATAAGCATGGAGAAACGTTGAGCAGGAAGATCTGTATTGATATCAAAGTGAGAGCCAAAGTTGTTTACAAAAGCTTTGCTGGTGTGAGTTAGATCACTAATTTTCGGTCCCAAAAACTTAAAATAGAGGAGTTTCTGTGGTTTTGTTTCTGCCTTGGAACAGTTCAGAAGGTTAGTGCTTTATTTTACGACTATTGAGGGCGTACCATTCTGCAGTCATGTGCCTGTTTTGCCTAACATTTTCAAGTTAGGCAATGACCTTTTATTGTTGCAATACGAGGGAGTCTTTCGTTTTCAAGGAACTACCGCATGGCTTCTAGTGTTAATAGGCAAATTTTTCCCGACTAGTGATGGATGTTGCATTGCATGGAAAGAGCCAATACTTTGATGGAGCGAGAACGTTCGGATGACGTTCAACATTTCTATAAAGTTGCATCAGCAAAGTTTTGCGCGTCACTCATCAGAAAGAATTCATCCCAGCGCAAAGATATCAGGATACTAGAAGACATTTCTAAGTGTACAGTTGTATGGTCTATACAGGACTTCAGACAGTCGTGGCACTATCAGAGTATGGACCTTCGAAGGAGAGTTGGACCTTCTTTTGATGGATGCCAGTGAATGAGTCTAGGAAAATGGCAGACAATAGGGATCAAGCAAATTAAAAGAACAAATCAAAGATGTGGTTTGCGAATAGATATATTGCGTCCATGTGTGTATATGTATGGAAGAAAATAACACCGAATATGTAGCAGGTGTTATGTAAGATGTCTATTTAACATCAGATGTATTAAGGTCCCCACTAAGTGGTTTATAGTTGACCGGTAGTTCCACTAATTAGCAGCACAAACGATTACGATTTCTTTGGTCATTCACATTGGAATTAGGAGGGTAGGGGTAACCCAAAATTATCGAGGTACTGTCTAAAGCAACACGTACAACTATGGTGCCAAGGCTGCTGCTTTTAAGAAGTGTTTAACAGTGATGTAGATAGGCCGTCGGATACAAACACAATGCAACCAACTCCGCGTATTGAGATTCGACAGGTAAGAATATTATTATACTTTACGCAATGAAATCAACACTGAAGTATCAGGTGTAACTGCGTCTCTGTCACTAAGTTTAAGTCGACTTCATAGATTGACATGACGGAATGAAGGGCATGCCCCTCATTACGAAGTGCACGGTCGTTGAGGAGAAGGGATTTGATGAATTTTGCCTGGGTGGATAGGCACGCCAATTGTTTAGATACTTTATGATTCATTTTCGGCGATTAAGTATTGTGATTTGATTGATAAGGTCTGGAGTAATTAAGGACAAGGCTGGAGGTCATTGATAATGTAGGACAAACTGTGGAAGGATCAGATACCAATAAAGTATATGTTTCAGTTTCTCAAACCAGTTGTCAATAGAGTAAAATCTTGTCGGCCCTTTGGCAGCCGACGGTAATAGGATATGGGGCTCGAAGATTTGTGAACAGATGTAAAAGCAGTTTTGATGGATAAAGCTAAAACGAGATCCCGGAGGGTTATAAACTTATATTAGGACAAGGCTCAATAACAACCAATTGTGTTTGATAGCAATGACTATGTGCGTAATTATGGCTTTTATCACTTTGGGTAATTTAATAAAGAGGGGATGAATAATATGGAGTCGCCTGCTTAGACCTACAACAAAGACACTTGGTTTAGTACTTTGAATTTGTGAGTAGAAGGGATATTTATGATGGGCTCAGTAGGTTTACAGGGTATGTCCAGGATAGGGGCAGTAGACATCTTCGGAAGGAGGTTACACAAGGTCGAGACAATAAGATGGAATACCGTTGATAAGTGCAAGAATTTTCTAACGGCACTAAGTCCCTTAAACAGCGCTTCCAAAGTTGGTTGGTCAGTATAGCTTAATCTGACTGGTGCCGGATAGGCATTTAACGTTTTGCGCAGTTTAATAGCACGTAGCATACGAGGCTTCATGTTGGGCGAGCCGCAACATGCAGTTACAGCATCTTGGAGATCAGCAGTCAGAGACATTGAAAACTACAGACACTTTGATCTCCTGACGGTTCCTTGGACTGTGTGGCGTGCCTTCGAATTTTACTTAGGAATTTTTTGAGTTGACAATCCGGAGAAAATGGCGGACATCATGGGAGTGACTGAAATTTTGTGGGGAGTATAGAGTTCCTGAGGATCTGCCGACTCCGTTTTATGGAGTGTGAATCAGTAGAATCCGTAATCCGGTTTATAAACCTTAGTTAAAAACCTGTTTCTAAACCGGGTAGTAGATTAAGGGTCGTTTGTTGCCCTAGAATGCTATCTTAGTTGGGCGTAATGTCGTGGGCATGTCCAGATCAACATCGCAACTGTCGGTGTTCTACTACTGCTTTACTTAACTTCCGCCTGATTGAGATTTCTCTGGTTTGTGGCGGTGACTTCGCTTGCTTTTAGATGTCGGAGGTTCTGGGATTGTTGCTGCCATCGTCATCATTGTTGGAAAGTCGTGCAGTTATTATGCTGCTGAAATGGCCATAGGTGCCTTCCTTCATAAGTAACCCTGCAGTACGTGTGTCGGCTTCGCAGCTGGAGAGGAGTCTAGTAGATGCTTTAGATGTGGAAACAATGGCAGATGGCATTGTGTCGCATGGTAGATTAAAGCCAGACTGTCTACGTGGATGTACTCTTCGTAAAGACCTTCTATCCGCAATTAATTTCAGGGTGTTGAAAGTAGTCTTGGCAACCACTTAGTCACGTTTATTTCTAGACTCACAGGCCGTTATTGCACTATTAAATTTGAATAGCATTGGACATCAGTGGCTACGGACTTTCTTAATAAACCTTACACAACGGCATTCTATACCGTCCTTACAACCACTATTAAGTTGAACGTCCTGTAAGGAATCCGGCGAATTAGTAGTAGGGAATTTAAAGAAGGTTGCGTAGTTAAGCGACGCATCCTGCTTACTAGTTCTGCAGCACAAACGTAAGTAACTTATGCTCGACCATAGGAGACGTCATCAATTACTTTGAGGCAATTATAAGTTCCAATGTGCTGAGGACTGAAAACGAGATATCGAACGACTAACGTTTAGGTTTATGCTGAGAAAGATCATCTTGGGTGGTAAGTAGGTTAATAAGCTGAGCAGGCGCGGCTGTCATGTATAGCTTTGCCTTGGTTTATTAAGCCTCACCGTTTTTGGGGTTTTCTGGAGCGTAGCCCAAGCTATGATGACCAACAGGCGTAAAAGAAAAGTGCGTAATGGGCTTACGTCAATATCCAAACTAAAATTAGTGGGCCAGAAACCATAAGGGGAATATATAAATAACCGATCAAAAAGCTAAGCTCCGGTCAATGAGGCCTAGCTACTTGCATGGTGACTGCGTGGAGAATAAAAACTAAGCTGAAAGGCGAACCTTTCTGAGTGGTTGGTCAGTGGCAGCCGTTTGATTTTTGTGTCTATGCTGTGATAATTCGCGTTACTGGGTGCTGCTTAGCAGGTCAGCTGCGTCAGCGTTATTGATCGGAAGTTCGCGATTCTCTGTACAATGCGGCAGTGTGGTTGGAACAGCAGGATTAGACGCGTTTTCTGTCAGCGTGAGTGAAAGCTGGATTTGTAGTGACTTGATAAATGCGATGTCAGTGACTGCAAAACGAGTTGTAGTTACTGTGCACAATTTCCGATAGTTATCTGCTAAAGCTGAATGAAGCACCCTTAAAGTGTGCTCTCGAACTAAGGTAAACCCTTGTTTTACAAAAATGGAATCTGGAGGCTTTGCTTATGTGTTTCGGCAGAGCTTCAGTTATGAATGCAGTAGCGAAGTAAGGACTGATGTTTTGTGTACATAGCTATGAATCCGCCTTCGTTCGGTAACGTTCGCGATTCCGAATTGATTGGGCCCAAGAGTAGCACGCACGCGAAGATAATGGTGGAATAATTCATTGTAAATCAGGGCACTGGAACTTCCCGACTAACAGGCAACAGAAACGTGCTTGGATGATACAGAAAGAAGTGGAATCCAAAAATATGACCGCATACAAATGTTGCTGTATGTCGAGCGTCGAATTTACTGAACTTGGACTAGCTACGGATCAAATTGTGATGGAGTATTTTAGACGCACGTACTTATGTTATCCCGCCTATTTAGCCGTTACTCTTTAAAATCGAAAATGAGCGGTAGGTTTATATAGTGGGCAAATCTGTGTTTGGAGTATCCTCCGTGTGATTGGATTGCGACGCGCAACATCGCTTGGGTCATCGATTCATTTTGAAGTAGAACTAAGTGCTTGGAAATATTTTGGTGTTGCTCATCCCAACACTGGCACCCCACGACCGCGGTTTCGTCCTGGTTTAGACTCATCAGTTGGAGATAGCCTGAGTTGGGGTGGAAATCAGAGCCTAGTGGTTCACGGCTGATGCCATAAACACTATGCCACTGAGATCCGCGAGCAACGCTTGGTACAGCGGAAATGAATTCAAACTTAGACTTGGAGAACCCGCTGTGCTGCTGATTACAAGGGACCTATTTGTAATGAAGGTGTTTATGGGGTTGTTGTTTCTAAAACTGCTACCCCATTATCGGTTGCGTCCTCGTTTGGACTCATTAGATGGAGGTAACCTGCGTTTGCTTTGAGCTCGTTGCCCAGTAATTAACGGCTGACACCTTACACACTAGGCCACCAAGGTTCTTGACTACCGTTTAACACAGATCTTGTTACCTTCATCATCTGTCATGGAGTGTCAGTGTATGGTGGAGCAAGGCCAATACACCTGCATTTCGGATCCGATCGTTATGATATCCTTGACCGAGGTTTATTTAAAGTGAATCAAGGTCTCAATAGAGATTGCGGGTCGGAATCCAACCACACGGCGGGTACTCCAAATCCAAATTAAATTGCTCGCCGCTGGACTAAGCTTTTCTCAATAATTTTATTGGCGTAGTGATCAGGACGCCAGTCGTTAATTAATGGATCCGGCTATCTCCAGCTAATGAGTCCAAACGAGGACGAGATCGATCATTGGGTGTCAGTATTAGGAGGATCAACATCGAAGCACCTCAATTTAGAATACGGTCCTTGTGAGTGGGCATAGAACCTAAGATAAACTGGTATTGTATGCATACTTCTTGGGCTTATCTCATTGTTTTAGCTTAATAAAAGTTGGTGAGGCGCAAGTTGTCTGCCGTCCCTATGGCGAATAATCCTAGGGGTACTAAAATTAATTGTATCCGTGAGCAGCAGATTTATGTCATTGTACATGACAGACGGGTAGTGATTTCCATAGTGCGTGATGCTATATCACGAAACAATTAACATATGCTTCTCTAATTTCTGATCCTAAGAAGTTAATTGGGTGAAGATCATGATGTCTCATAGCCTTGACCGCTGTCTGTAATTGACTGTAGTATAGTGAGAATCTTTCCTAGTCGGTTGCATAGTCGAAGGGTCTGTATACAACCCTGGGTCAGATTGGGGCATCACCGCTGCCATTTACAGTAAGTGGATTTTGACTTTCCTAAACGAAGGAATGACACTTTCTATTCCATCAGTATATAATCCAACGATTTTGTGGCAACGGGTTTCGTATTGGCTCTCATTTCGCTAAATTATCCGTACTTACGTCAACGTGCGTGACCATGGCGCATCACTAGATAAATTGCTGACTGAAACTGTACGTTCCTACCTCCCAACAAGCGACGGTACACTAAGGATTACTTGGCAACCGGCGACGCAAAATGCTAGTAAACACATCAGACGACTGCCTATTAGTAAATCCCTTTATCTGCAACCAAATAACATACTCAACTATGCTGCAACTCTGCACCACAGACAAACGGAATGGATTGGATTTATGTTGTAAACTGGCGTATTTCTATTTGGCGATAGGCGACGGGTACACCAAAACTAGTTAACAAATCGATATCAATTTAATTACCGCATTGCCTGTGGGGCCTTTAGATCGGTCGTAGCTTTTTTGCCGAACGGTATTTTTTCCTTACCGACTGTAGATGCATCAGTTTTGTAAGAATAGTCTGGAATAAAATTGTTTAACTCATTTCCAAAGTCACTAACGTCGACCCACCCATCCAATATTTTATATAAAGGATAAGATTGTGCAAGAGCCCTCAATTTATGGGTTTTGCATACACAAATTTAGGTCAATTGAAAGAAGTTGTTGAGCAAATTTTAGCTAAAGCTGTGCTCTGCCTATTGGATCCTAATCCCGAAGATTCTGTTCGGCATTCTGCAATTGTTGCCATAGAAAACGACTGGCGATTACTGAATTGACGACAGTGCACCATTTTCTTTTTTTCTACTCGGTTGTACCCTTAGATATTTTTGTGAGGCCAGGTGACTCCATTTCCTGGTACTCATGTATAATATAAAAATGTCTCCATTTTGTTACGTAAAGCTTATCTTGACTTGATTCCAGTGAAGTAGAATGGTCTTCATTTGGTAATTGCTTACGTAGGAGCTTACAGGTTTCATTATGCATTAAAACGTTAGTAAGGCCACGTTCATAATTTTTGTCTGATTTCTTTGACTTGGACTTATGGCGGTGCGCTGGATGAGCGTCGATTAGCTGTATAGGGAACTACAACCATTGGGTTATTGAAGACTTGAAATATTTAAGTGCATTTAAAGATTAACATGTCCAGGGTATTTTGGCCTTCATGAGCAGTATACCTTCGCTATTTCCTAGGCTTGAAACATGGCCGTCTATGTATTGCGTAGATTTTTAGCTAACGAATGAGATGTATAACTTGCCTTTTAAAGTAGTCGATAACAAACTCATGAATGCCGGCTTCAGAGCACACAGCATAATGTCGTGCGACTTCTTGTCTATATCCCTTATTAAGAATTACGCTATTCAGAATTCGGTGACAACCTTTCAGTTTATGACTATTTGCACGTACAACAAATGTGTTAAATAAGGAAAACAAGGAAATAGTTTATTATTGACGCTATTTAAAACGATAATTTGTTTTATAACGCTTAGGTTGGATCGCTGTCTTACGCACAACAGACAAATACTGTTGGTGTCATAATCCCGTAGATCAGTGGCGCTCAACCTACGTCCCGCGGTTCGGATCGGGCCCGCCGAGGCGTTCTATCCGGTCCGATGACCTTCGATCAACCTCATATTTATACTTGGAAACGTTGCAAACGTCTTTCGCTTTTTATTCCCTAAACTCTTCCAGGATTAATACCTTGGTTACCGTCAATCGAAGATTGATGCCATACGTGCAGTGTATTTGTTATAATTGAGGGAACGGGTCTGTTATGATTGCGTAACGCCTGATAAGATTGTCACTGGCACGGTTGGAGCACGCCTACGATAACGGATTGGAACGCTGACCAATCGAACGGATTTGCGCTGACCTGGTGAGACGGAAATTGAGCGAGCGTGAGGACGATCCTAGCCGCACGTAATCGGGTAGACGCTGAGCCATCAGAACGGACGCACACGAGAGGGGTTGCGGTAGACGCGCGCAAGTGACTTAGACGCAAAGCTGGCAGGCTAACGACGCACACAATATCACGTGACCCGACCGACTCCGAAGTATGGAAAAGCGAAGAGAAAGACAGGCGGTCCTCTGAAGGCTCTTTTACGACCAACAAATGGCGAATCACAGCCAATGCCAATGGGGAAGTTGCTACCACGACGGGGTGGTAGTATGTAAAAGACCATTGTCGAAAGGTGCGCAGTTGGGCCGCGTCTCGGAGTGGCTGACGGCTGCTGCTTTGTGTGGAAGAATCGGACCTCGCTTTTCACAAGCATTCTGCCGGGGTTCCTGGCGCGATTTTGCGGGAATATTTGACAGGCCCGCAACAGTATTTGTTGTGAACTCTCGTTTGCATCTGTAACTAAGAAACAGGACTTTATTCCAGTGCAATTTTATCGTGTGGAACTGTTGCAGCGAACAGCAAAAGTTATCAGAAAAAGTGAAAATTTGAATCTGAATGTAAGAGATTTCATGATAAATGGATAAATAATTTTTGTTCAACATAAAGACCATAGGCTTTGTCTGTTATGTATGGAAACAGTCACCGTTTTAAAGAAATAGAAAGTGAAATGACCTTAAGATGCAAAACACAAATCAACTTACAATGAATTTAGTTTGACGTCGAGAGGTAAATATAGCTATGTTACAAGAAGAAACTGGTGTATTAAACTGCATTTTAGCAAACGCTTGGAAGGAAAGGTGACTTTCTTAATATCATGCTATCATGTTGCACACCTCCGCTGGAAGGATGCATTAATTTCTAAAATAACAATTCGAGGAGTAGATGTTTGCTGTTTTCCATCGCGCAGACTGGCACAGAAGGAAAGCCGCTTTTAATTCTGTTAGGCTCACCAGTTTTACCATTAGGAAAGGTTTCGAGGACATTGAACGGGACAAATTAACACAACTAGATAAAAGGCAATGCATTTTCAAGCATTTTCCTTAGCACTGGATGAGTTAACAAATCAAGTTGATACTTCACATTTTCGAATTTTCACTTGAAGAATTAACATTACCTTCGAAGTTACCAAAGAATTTGGAGCATAAGAAGTTCGCACATATCGGCAAAAACAGATCACATTGGTGAAGCCAATATAACTGGTACTGAGTTTAATTTGCCATAGATAAAGTTTTGTGGAGTGACCAGCGAGGAAGTTAAAATATGGTTGGAAGGCATGCCGGTTTATTTTAAAAAGTCATATAGTCGAGAGATCCAATGTTTGTTGCAGAGCTGATTGAACTTCACCGAGTAGAATTGTGTGCTAAGGTGTTACTGTTATGACGAGAGCAGTAAGCATAGTTAACTTCCCTCAACCTATTGCCATTACTCAACTAATCTTCAAAGCTTTTCTTCAATACATTTAGGCAAAGGAAAATGACTTCTGTGCCTAAATAAAATTAGATGTCTAAGTCGAGGAAAAGTGCTGCATAGGGTATTCAGGCTGGGACAACATACTGAAAATTTCATAACAAAAATCAAAGGTTTTAAAAACGAAATGAGAAAAAGAATATTGCATTATGCTCGCCTTTCGTATTATCTCGTCAGTACCAACTCAATGATAGGGAACTTCTTTTATATGTGTATGTATATGTGTACCGCGCCCCTAACTCAACACCCAAAACCGACTATTACCTAGCGGCTGCTTTAACATGCAGTTTACAACAAAATTACACACACATTCTTGTCAGGAATGATTCCAACGTTCCTTGTTTAGAAACTCCCGCCACGATCGTAGAAAAATTCAAAGCCGATCTATAAGATCTAGTAACTATTGTGCCTCTTTACAATCACGTCACTTTGCCCACTCGGTTCAGAACAGGTAACAGACCATCTGTGCTAGATCTTGTGCTTACCAACGAGGAGCATATGATTGATGTGTTGGTTTTAGACTGCTCGTTGGGTCGCAGTGATCACACCGTGATCAATTTTAACTTCGTCTGCTATGTAGATTATCTGAATGAGAAAGATGAGACTGCGGGAACCATCACAAACTACCATCGATTAGCCTATCTCGTCAGCGACACAACTTCGTCGATCCTTGCCAAATAACCCCCGGAAGTCGCCTGGCTCGAGTTCGTAAAAACATTCAGTCAGCTGATTGCAGAGGCTTCAGAGATAAAAGTTTGCCATAAGTGTAAATCAATTTCTTAAGTTAGGAGCAGAACCCGAAGACGGATGACAGTACGAAACGCAGCATGGCGAGTGTACAGAGAAGCTCCAGCACCAGAAACTTGGGACAACTAAGTAGCCCAAAGTAACCACTAAACACAACTATTAAGGGAAGACAAAGCCGCGTATCAGCAGAAGATAGCAAAGCCTTCATTGCTAACCACAAACTGCTATACATGCACCTTAATAACACTCGAAAGGTGAAGCAAGAATTTCCTCAACACAGGACGGCTGATGGCCCAACAAGAACGGATGTGGAAGTAGCAAACCCGCTGTAGATTCAATACGATTCCACGTTTCGTAGGGCCTTGCCACCAGGCGATGTACCAAGCTTTGTCTTCTCTTTGCCAGAACCAACCCACATCACTTTTACCGCGGAGGCTGTATTGCAAAAGCCGACGTCTCTACGCAAACACTGCTCGCCGGGTGCCGAAACCATTCGTCTAGAGGCACTGAAAGTAGCAGCAAGCCAACTGGCAGGACCTTTAGCTCATTTTTTCAGCGCTGCTTAGACCAGAACCAAGTTCCCGCCATGTGGAAGCTTGGAATAATAACACCGATTCACAAGTCTGGAAGCAGAATTGATTCCTTCAACTACCTCCCAGTATCCCTTCTTCCTATACTCTCCAAGGTCATGGAATCCATAGCTGCCGATGCACTGGTGTGCTATCT
>OX104059.1:81298593-81416886 GCA_944474145.2 Dicrocoelium dendriticum
AGCTCTTCTGTGCAGCAAATCGAAAGCAATATCTCCCTTGAAGGAAACTGATAGAAACACATCGTTCTTGGGTACAGTTGTAATCAATTCATGACGATCATGAATCACTGCATGCTGTCGGATGAAGTGGGTTGGATAACCGCTTACTTGCAGCGTTTTCGGCCTCCAAGGTCTCTGGGCTACATATATTGGCAGCGCGATATTACAGGCAACGAACAAGGTTCCTTTTGTACTTCTCTGGTCCAAAACTGAAAAGGCTTCCTCTGATTCCCTAATCTTTATAGCGCTTCACCAGCGTATGCTGCTTCAACTTTCCATGTTATAATTGTAACCGCTTGATGAGATTTATTGAAAGGAGTGCTCTTCGCAACCTTGTGTTTTATCAATTCCATCGGTCGAATTTCCGTATGGCATTGTACTTGGCTAAGAGTTGTTGCTCTTGTAGAACCAATAAAAAATCGTTCCTCTGTACTTTTTGCAAATGATTTCTACCTTTCTGGGGATTTTGGGTGGTCGGCTCTTTGAATATTTTCGATTTATAAGGCATTTACGCTTAAGCCGTGAGAGTACGTCAAGACTAGTTCTGATGTTACTATGGAACTCATTTGCAGGGATTTGAGGGTTAGCAGTTAAAAAGAAATTGTCAAATGGGGACGATCTAATGAAATATGAAAATAACTCGCAATTAGTAAAGGCGTACTCATGGTACCATGTTACGGCTTTGTAAATCTTAATGAGGTTTGACGGCGGTGAGTTGAACAAAAGCACGACCAGCTTATGGTCCCTGACGGGAAACATGCTTAGTACGTTGGCGGGCTTCTCCCGTACACCTTTGCTGAAGAGGAGATCAATAATGTGGTCCTCTTCAGTTGGCGACCGTACATGCTGAATCCAGCTATGGAAAGGTGCGGAGGTAGCAGATAAAACGTATTTTGTCGGTGAGGTAGGTGCACCCCAAGTAATAATCGGCCTGTTGAAATCGCGACCTGTGAGGTTGTAGTTTTCAGGATGCTCAGAAGCGTAGTGAAGTACACTTAGTAAGTTGTATACAGTGGTTACATTAGAGTTTCGTGAGTTTTAGATGCAGCTGATAAAAAGTCGTTGCTTGGTATGGCCAGAAAGGAAAACCGAGTCGTCCTGAGTGCTTCGATAGGGGTCTGTAAGCTCGCAAGCAGATACGTCAGTTCTAGTGTATATAATGCATCCGCCGCCATGATTAGCGGATCGGAAGCTGCCGTAGCTGTCGTATCTTGCGATATCGTAGGCTACAGATGACGTATTTCATTTAACCATATTCTAGTGACCAAGCTAATGTGCGACTTAAATAGCGAGTTAATTTTTATGTAGGAGTGAGCGGGCATTTAGAAATACACCGTTGATATTGTGCGTATTGTCTGTTATGTTTGCAACCTCCCTAAATAAGGAGGACAGGGAGGAGGGTGGGCTGGTCACGGGGTTGTTGCAAGGTTAGGGGTAACTTGGAGGCTTAGGACAATACATAGTAATTCATGAGATATACTCAGCAGCTTTAGTGGAAGCGGACATGTTAACAGCTGATGGAGGACCTATGACAGAACAATTGGGTGTTAGGGATAATGGAGGGGGAAGCTGTTAAGGGTGAACTCAAATTCCGCTCGGGTGGACTATTTCGTGTAAAAAGCTGTAGTACAATAATCTGAGGGTTGCTTATTTTACCAGTCCATGATGCGTCTGCTGGATTTATACGTCTACACCACGCACCCAAAAGGGAGGGGGTAGGTGTCTTTGAACGATTAAAAGTAAAAGTACGAGACACTACCCTACTGAAACACACATTGAATAGGTTAGGAAGCTTGCAAATAATATCGCGCTCTCCTACCAGTGTTTCTAAGGTTAGTTGCTCTGTAGAACTCAGTCTAACTGGTGCCGAATAAGCATGGGTCCTTTTCGGCAATCTTACGGCTCTGAAGAGATGAGGCATTTTACTAGTTGATTCGCAGAAACTTTTATGGTATTTTTGGGGTCGCTGGAATCAGGAACATTTAATGTAAGGATACTATGAACTCCTGATGTTCTGTTTGACAATGTGGAGTATCTGGAGATATTATTAAGTGATCTTGTTTGAGTTAGCCATGAACAGGTGACTTTGGGTGGTGTGCAAGTGCCTGTGGGTCGCAGTAATACGACGTTTCTGAGGATTTACTAAAATTTGCTTTTGGTTGCAAAGATTTGTGGACTAATCATGTATACACAGTGCGTTGTAGGGTATCACATAGTCGCCCCTAAGTAATGACCTGGCTGTTAGCCGCGTGTTAATTTGGTAAGCTTCTGTATCGTTGTGAGAATCCATCTGGGTGGGGGATAGTCTAGTCTAGATCGACCTCACGAATGTAGGTGCTCAGCGACTGTAGTATATAGTCTTTTTCAGGATGGAGTAGCGCTTGTTTTATGGGCTGTTGTGCTTCCTTTCAGTGATCGGATGCTGCACGTCATTTGATGAACCTCGTATCATTAATACATAGTCAATGTATTCTACTGTACTTGTGGATAGTGTATTATTTGCATTGGTATTTAGGCATTTAGTTTGGTTGTTAGTACATGCTTTTTCGCGATTTGAAGGATTTGTAGATATTCTTGTCATATGGTTCGGCGTTTCAGCGCAGTGGGTAGCGGTTTCGATAAATGCTGCACTCGTACTAGTTTCTCAGCTATTGCAGTGAGGAGCTACTCCATCGATGTTAACTTCGTTATGATGAGTTTTTAATTCGGAGGTTGGTTGCATTACTCGCGCCGGTATACAACAGACATATTGTCAGTAGTTGTGGTAGTGGCTATGCCGCAACCAGATTTCCGTAGGCCGTCTGAAGCTAGCAAAAGCCAACTTCGCTGAACTTCTTTGCATATTTTTTATCGCTCGTTATCCTTAGTGTTTCAAAAGTGATGCTTCCCGATATCTGCGCACATTTTTTTCTAAACTCGGTTGCTACCAATGAATCACTGAATCCGAAAAGCAAGCGGCAGTTTTTTCGCTTATCTTTCTTCCAGAGCCTTATAACATTGCATCAGCTGCGTTCCATACTGCTTGTCTTATGCAGGACATTTGCAGTGATTCCGCAGGCAGTTGATCAGCTGGGTTGACTGTCATTGCATTTTCCGAAAACCGCAGTCTTTTAGACACTTCGGTTGTAATCGTTGCAATGCAGACACTAGCAGGTTTAAGGTGATCTCTGTTTGGGTTTACTTTCGCTTGCAGCAATACAGTCAGAGGTTCAAGTGTTTGGAGGGTTGTGTGCAAATAGTCAAAAGAAGCGTTTTATTTTGAGACTTGAATTTGGCAAGTGTATCGATAAACGGTTAAATCAGCTTACCCTATTTATTTCTCAGCCCAGGTGGCTTAGTGAATTTTGGCAAAATTGGGATCTTTGCAGCTGCTCAATTTGTTCTGGAGAAACGTGTACGTCTGCCTGATATTATAAGCGAAGGTTATAGACGTTTGACGATTAGGGGGTGAGCCTAGTTAGAAAAGAATATCATAGGATTTCTCTATGCAAAGTAATCTAGACTACAGTAAATACTTCAAATACTGAGTAATGGGGTAAAATAACCGACGGTTTTTGAATATTTATTGTCTGGCGCGTTCCGATTCCGCGGCGTTTTTCGCTTTGGACATCGGCAATAACCACCTTTGTTTCCTCGCAGTTGGAGGTTGCTAAGTGGGTTACATCTCACGACTAATTTTGTCGATAATAACCAAAAGTACCAAATCAACGAACGTGTCCAGGCGCACACCCATGATCAGGTGTAGGTGTTGAATCCTGCAAAGTCGGGCCTAGAGATGGACTGGGGCGCTATGCACACACACACACATACAAGTGAACGCACGCGCGCACGGGTCAAGCAACTGATTATGGACTCGGCAGGCTAGAAGACGCACGCTATACGAACAACGTGAATCGACGATGCGGTGGTTACCGATAGATAGCGGCTGCGACAAATCGCTTGGCGAGGTTGGATTGAGAGCAGTAAGCCGGTGACCAATGTATGTTATAGCGGCTTAACTCTGTGTTGGATGAGCAGGAGTTTAGGCGAATCTCATAGCCTGGAGGCTCTCTTTCGAATGAGAGTAAAATGACCAACGGGAAATTGAATTAGTCTAACAAGTCCAAATTTCCGAAAGTTGTTATTCTGTTGCTGCGCTGGGATTACTCCAACAACTTTATATCCGCCTTGTGAGTAGAATGAACGTACCCTCCATAATTAGCAGAAAGGTAATGTTGGATTACCCGTAAAATGCTCGCAAACTCTGATTTGGTCCGTTCGCCCGTCACCCTGCGTCAAGGTCAATATGCTTCAATCGCATGTGAAATACTGACATCCAAACTACTTACTGACTCCAGTCCCTCACTCCATGGTGAATAGTCTGAGCTTATCGCCAATTAATCGAGCAGACCAACGTACAAAATCATCCATCTCCGTACACGCGCTTACGGTAATTTAATTATTCCAGAATTTTTACGTTTCCTGAGGGACCAAAATGTATCCAAAATGTATCCAGACTGAATCGATGATATCACCTCTATTACATTTACAAAATTTTGGCGCACATTATTTATTTGTTGTAATATTACTTGTTTCTCTGTATCTAGCTGTGTGTCTTTATTCTAGCTGAATATGTACTGTTTATGGGTGCATAACGCACCTTCACAACTTGATTTGACTTGAAAGTGCAGATATTTTGCAGTATTATCAGTCAGTTATCCGAATCAATGTAGAAACACCGATTGCTTTGGCGCTAACTTGCTCGAAATCTGATATTTAGTAGCATCGTTCTGTATTTTGAAAATGCTTGACTGGATTTCAACACTGCTACTAAGTGATAGTTGCTAGTCTATTCGGATGAAAATCGATCACTGGACATTTGTGTCTATACATGATTGACAGTGAACCGCCGCACTATCTATTAAGTGAAGTAGCGGTGACTGGCCACTGACAGACGGTGGATTTCAGGGACGTAAATTCGATCTTGGAATCCGGGTAATGCTCTCTGTGAAAAGTTATTTGGCCCACAAATTTCTGGTCTCTCCAGCATTGCAAACGCTGGTTTCTTAAACGTGCGACGTCTCGAACACAACTTTTGGTTACTTGTTCCAACTTTGGTAGCGTTTGCGCTGAATTTTGAAGTGTGCCTCGCTCGATGAATGGTAATGAATTGCAATCCTAATGATATTAGCTTGTATGGCAAGATTAGTTACAGTCAAGCTCATTTCTAGCGCAGGTTTGGTTGGTGCGTAAACCATAGTCGTATGTAAGCTGTTTCGAAATCATCTGTACTTGGATCTGATTGGGGAATTTATTCTTCCTCTTGGCGTACAAGAACTTGTGGCCTTATTTTTAAGATCGTTGTGAGCGTTATCCGCAATGCTCACTACCAATTATACTATATCTTTTCCGCGTCAAGTGAATACACAACGGAATCAAGACTCTCATTAAGCAAATCATGTTGCTCCATAAGAATATTCAATTCGGACCATAACAATCCCAATTTGAATCCAATGTGGCGCAACGCAAAATGTGCGTGCCCATCGTCGAGTAATTGACAAGCAGTGCACGAGTTCTCAGAACACATGCATCGGTTGGTGCAGCGGTTAGGTCCCCGTGCACGTTTGGCTGCGCTCACCCAACAAACCACGTGATGCACGCGCGGACGTCAAAACACCATGTGAACTAAACGTTGTAGGATGTGGTGCGGACTAGCACGTGACATCAATGGATGGTTGATGATTTTACCTCGCACCCACTCACTTACGCGACTTCAAGATGCACAACACAGAACTGGGGGCCGGGGATTCTCCATCCGCGATCATAGTGCTTACTGGTGTTCGCAACCAACCGGACATGGCGTGCGTACATTAAGTCTCTGCATCGATTTCCTTCACTGCTGCATGCAAACCAACAGGCATGTCCGTCAACCTCAAGTGGTGTGACCTATACTTAGAGGTGTCTACGTGTGATCGGGTGTGGGTAATCATGCCTAGGTGAAATAATCAATGTGTGCGGCGTTTCACTATGGGTTACCATGGAACAATGTGTTAGGTATCGGTGGAAGTGGCCGAATTACGTTAACTGCAGTTGATCGACCTTAATGCTGAAGTTAGCATCAACATTTGCACCGCAATGAATGATGTACTGCAGTGACCTTTGCGGAAGGGTACCGCGTTAATTGTGATAAGGTTACCGGGTTAGTAACAGCTTGTATTTGCTGGTCTAGATGCAATCGTAAGTATATCGCAGCTGTTGACAGGGTGAACCATGACGTGTGTTACGAATTGTCATGAGTTTGTATGAAACGAAGCTTAAACGATTATCTAGCTTAACGGCAGCGCACTCCACAACATGGTGCCAAATTGCGATGCACTGGATATGGTGAAATGTGGTTTGACTGAAGAAAGTAACTTGAGGATTGGCCGAAGCTTATGGTAGTTTGAAACAATTGCAAGTAAGACATTCTGCCTAATGTTATTCTAGCTCGGGTTTCAAAGATAGACACTCAAGAACATGGTGTTATCATTAGATCACCCATGTCCACCAATTTGTGCATCGTGGTGGCAAACTGCAGTAAATGGCCAAACGTTGTTGGTATCAAGTGGATGACACATTATAAACATAGTGAATAAAAGAAAAGCATATCTGCTAATGGAGCATGTTGGCGGTTTGTGTGCACCTAGAATATTGGTCGAGAGATGGCTGACCTCGCGTTTAACCCTTATGATCAGATGTTCCTTCTCTCTGAAATCGAAAGCCATCCAATGCTTGTCTATCTAACTAACGCCGCAGGTATTATCAATTGGATAATTGAAGTGTGATTTGGCGCGGATTGGTTCCACTTCCCTTACTGAAAGTAGCGACAATTTCCAAAATCTGTTAATCACCACAGCATCTGCAGCGTAGTAGGTTCCTTAAATAGTGGAAACTAGGCGCTTGGTTGCTGGCGTGGAAGCGGTGTTACCAATAAATGGAAGTTCAAATATACCTTTTCCGTAGATGCTGTCATGGCCGTTTCTATCGGTGCCCTGACAGTTATTCGTCATGATGAGGCGCTTAGAATGACCGTCTTCCACGAGCGTTCAGGTTATTGTCTCTATCCCTTCAGTAAGACAATCGCTGGAGCAGAAACGTCTGACACGAGTGAAAAAGGTTTTCAACAGTACACGCTTGTGGCCCATCGGTTTGAAATTGATAGATCAAATATATGGACGGGATAATGTTGGTATCCGTAGATGGATGGCTTAACGAGCCCGTTATCCCTTCGGTTGATGAAATCTCCAAGTACGGTAGACAAGCATTCATCTCGAATTCATTTGTATGTTCAGTGATAATGGCAGTGATGGCATGGGATAGAGGACAAGGTGGTCACGTGCCGTTAGATGGGGAATTTATTGTTGCCCATTTCGAGGAAACATAGAACATGCCAGTGCATCTACCTTGGGCAAGTGCTGAAGATGTATTGTCTAACCTGATGAATTCGCGAAGGAAGGGACGGTGAAAATGGCGGACAGAGCTGCTGGCGTCTTGCGAATAGTCATTTCGTAATGAGCAGTGGTTACTCACTGCATCGAATCAACAGACAAGATGGGATAAAAATTTCCCGTAATCCCTTTAACGAATACGGCGTGCACTTAACTAACTGCCGCGTACCTACTCGAAGTATGACTGGCATACTTTTGCAAGTTTTAAAGCTGCTTAAAAAGGAGATGCTCGACAGAACTAGCGAGATGCGGCATTAGGGTTAGCAGAGGTATGTTCCAGCCGTTGCAAGGGCTGCTCGTGTTTGGTTTCTGGTTACACATGTTGATGGCCGGCAAAGCTACGTAAAGGCTGCGGGTGCTACATGGTGTTCCAACGAGCTTTCAGGTTTTGCTGTGCTACTATTTTGTGATGTGAATGTTACATCATTAAGTGGTAGTGTAGGGGAGGGAAAGTATTTAATATCGGATGAATTTGCTAATCGGAAGAGCAGTACACTATGGTGCCCCTGGGACGATATTTGAAGTATTATACATGAGATAAGGCATCGTTTTTAAAATTAGGTTCCCTCTGAGTGTTCGCAGAATATCGGCTACTTTGTGTACATTAAGTATACATGAAGCTAGCATTTTTATTGGGCAAGCATTTTTCGTGAAAATACTCGTTGTATTTTTAGCATCGGTTTGATAAATGCTGTTGCTGGGATCGGGCTATTATACTGCTTATTACGTTCATCTGGCTTAGCTAGTTCAGTGTTGAGATTGCTAACGTGCGTGACAGCTTTGAGCGCATTTTCATCTAAGGATATAATACCTCCTGGCTTGGTTGTGCAGGGAATATTCTCCGCAATGTAACTCGAATCCGGTACCTTAGTGTCACCCAGGTCACCATTATGTGGGCGTAGTGTACCGAACAACACGCGCTTTCCGCATTTTGCAACATTGAATTTTAGGGTATTTTCAACCTTCATAACGTCCAGTTGTTTTACTGACGGTACAGCCGTCGCCGCAATCGTTTTGGTGAGGATCTTGCTGCACCGTTCCTCGCTTTGGTTGATTCGCTTCCTATTTTTGTAGCTTACACCATATACGTTGTGTTCAGTCACCTCCGACTTCCATTCTGTCCCGTACTCCACATGTCTCTTACGTGTCATTGATTGATTGACTGATTGTTTGATTGATAGTCCCGAATAACATGGCGATCCATGGGGCAAAGAGACACTTTCTCCAGGGCTAATCAGCCGCAAAAACGTATGCTATGTCGGCTGTTTTTCTCGTTTTAAATCCAGTATCTATGCCCCTAGTATGATTTTCTTTGTATCTGGTGGCAAGAGAAAGAAGTGGTTTAGTTACTTTCTATGATTTACAGGATGTGTTCTCACATGCCACCAATTCGCACGACAATGGAACATGAATGCATTTTTTCGCCCCGCAATGGCACGTGGAGTCACGAGCAGCAAAAGTTACCACAGAAAAGCGGTTAATCTACTTGTCACTGCCTTTCATGTATTATGTGATAGCGAAACCAACTACAACAAGGCTTTCCAATGCTACCTCAAGAACCTACTTTGCAGTTGGTATCCGTGTCAGCATCACTTCTAACCCAGTCGTGAATCAACAGCTCAAGGATTGGATACCATGGTGGAACCTTTCCTTCTGTGTGTAGCAATTTTCTTTTTTGTGTCGAGAAAGTTATCATGGGATGACGACCACGCCAATGTCTGAGAGAGTCCGGGAAGTGTAACCGGCGTGGCTCTACACTGGTTTGAGAAAGACAGTAGCCAAAGAGGTGTTGTGGCATTTTCGCGAATCAAATCAGTAAACCGGCGTGCGTGAGAACCTCTAGCCTCTCTACCGGATTTCTGAACGCCCTCTGATTTCACCTAATAGGGACGGCGGAGCGGATCGCTATTCGGACTACTACCTCAGCTTATGTGCATATTTTTTAACGGCTTTTCTTCTACCATGGCTTCATGCCGCCCCATGCAAGGAAACCGCGCTTAACCGTTTTGCCAACTTTGGCCTAGCCAATCCGTCACCTAATCTCATTGACCTGGCGAAGCACTTCATTGATTCATCGCATATAAATACCCAGTATTTGTTGTATTTTAGTAATCTCTGGTGTGCTGAGCTGATGAGAATCATCGAAAACAAGCATGTTCGCTTGCCTGTTTTTGCTTCTAATATTTCTTTCGGGATAATTTTCTCAAGAACTAAGCGTTTATTCTCAGCAGTGTGGTCGAGGCACTTAAAAACTTTGCAGCTCCTAAAGATTTTCTGGTGGTTCCATCAGGTGAATCTAATTGGGAGAAATAAAAATGAAATCGCAGTGGATTATGCAGAGTACGGGAAACTGCAGCTTATATCTGATGTGTGGCCTCCATAATAGAACATAAGCTAGTTATTGGTGTGGTACAAATTCAAAGAGATAAAATGAGATAAACTAAGACTATATTTAAGCTGCTAAGCTTAGATGAAAATTTGCGTTATTGGAGAAAGTAACTTAATGTCCTAGCTAACCGTGGGGGACTAAATAGAGTCACGCGTAGAAGAGGAACTCTGGCATATAAATCAGATCCATCTTGCTCCAATGTCAAAAGATTTACATTTATCATATTCGGTCTCAGTGTAGTAATAGCTGTTCCAGCTTTGGGGAATGGATGCAATGCTTACCATTTTATCCCCGACTGACTTGCACGTATCTCACTTAGAGGCCTGTCTCGTAAAAAGAAGTGTCGGTTAATGATAATAGCCTTCCGACTGCTTATTTCTTCATCAGATCTCTACTACTTCGTTTTTGTTGTTTTCTTGGTATGACACATTGCCGGTTCTTTTGGTTTAAGTATCGGATTTAAGGAATGCATTTTTCTGGTCTGGGTTTTAAACAACCATAAGGTCACGTTTCATCTGACGCAGCCATAATGGATCAAGTTGTGAAGTACTGCATATATCCATATATGATAAGGTAGAGGAATAGCCTAATAGAATTTTAGAGTATGACAGCTTCACTCGCACTAATGCCATAGGGTCACTCACTCTTTATTTGCAATAGAATATGGAGCCATACTCTACTAATGAACGTGTTTTTATTTTGCACATGGCGTTGACACATAATTTTAAAGCGAACGATTTACATAGAGGTCAGATGTCCCAACATGCGTGAGCTGCCGTTTGTTCGGCATGCTTAGTGAATTTCAAGGTGTTTGAGTAATTTTTCCCTGATTCACGGATGGTATGGCATTGACGCAATGTGTTGTTGTCAATAGTAAGAGAATCTGATGTGATGTCACATCTGCATGGCGATTGACAACGGAGAATGAGATCTTCAGCTGTGAACACCATGAGTCGCACTATGTATGTCACGTTGGATTGCGCTGCGAATATCACTGACACCAGTGGGGTTTAAAGTGTAGATAATCACTATATCATAGGCAAATATGATGTGTTTACCAAACATAAATTGCTAAAAATGTCATTCAAATCTAGCATGAATAGTCAAGGGCCCCGAATACTATACTTTATCACGGCAGTAGTTACTGACTTAGACATGCTTGTTTCAGTTTGAAGCTGGACAACCTGGGTTCCGTTCGTGAGGTAAGGGTTGTCTATGACATGCACAGTCAGCTTGGATAAGATGGAAGCGTGCGGAACGCGACCAAATTCTTTTTCTATGTCAAAATAGACTACGATGGCTGATGAACCGAAATCATAGATCTAATCAGAAGGTTGTGATGGTCGATCTGACATGTTATGCAGCATTGTGTATATAGGGAGCCATGTTGTGAGGTATTGCTATGATGTCGCGTCAACAAAATCAACAGTTTTTGACTTTATGTGATGTTCCATTATCCACGAGAGGATGCAAGTTTGACCATCTGAAGGTGGTTCCTCGTTTCCTGCACGAAGCCTGATTTGTTACGGCAAGTACCTACGGCATTTTCCAATGAACTTGCACAATAACGACTTTCATGGGTAGTGAAGGAGTCACCAGCACTGGACGAACGTCACCACCTGCAGGAGTACTAGGCTTGCCGATGTCCAGCAATTCATTGACGTCAAGTCCGTTGGTTTTCGGAAGGACGACACCATGTGTATAACGTGAACGCAACTGATTTACGTGGCGTCTCCATACCTGTGTACCAACTTGAACATCATACGTCACGTTGCCTCGTCCACCTTGACTCGTCCTGGTATCCATGCGGTCCGCCGTCCTTGATTCGCAGCTGCAAACACAAGATGGCCCATTTTGAAAATCCTTCTTCTTGCATCATACCGCCTGTTGTACTGACGCACCATCACTGAATTCCTTAGTTGTAGAGACTGACGCTTGGGGTCAGCAAATCTAGTGTGGTTCTCCACCTTCGACCCATAAGTGCTTCAGCTGGTGATTTGCCATCTGGTGCATTAGGATTCGGGGTAACTCTATAGTTCTAAAGGAAACGTTCCAATCTTTCGTTCAGCGATCCCTCCTCTTTTGACTTCCACAATGCTAGTTTCAGGGTATCAACAGATCTTTCCGCTTGGCCATTTGACTGCGGATGATACGGGGCCATCCGTACATGTTCGATCCCATTCTGTGCACAAAATGCAGCAAATTGTCAGGACGTAAGCTGTGACCCATTATTTGACACGACTGTTACTGGCAATCCGTGTTGGCTGAGGACATGTCTCATCGTAAAAATTGTGCTGTTTGCCGACATGTTTTGCATAGCGATTACCTCTGGCCATTTACTGTAGGCGTAAATAATAATGAGGAAATGCACTCCTTCGATTGAACCTACGAAATCCACGTGTATGCGCGACCAGGGCGATTCTGGGTTTGGCCAAGCACAGAGTTCGCATTCCATTGTACGGAGCTTGTCATCAGTAAACATAGAGAGGCGCTGAGGACGTACCATTCTGCAGTTATGCAACTGTTTTGCCTCATATTTTCAACTTAGGCAACGACCTTTTATTGTTGCCATACTAGGGAAAGTCTTTCGTTTTCAAGGAACTACTGTCTAGCTTCGCGTGTTAATAGGCAAATTTTTCCCGAGTAGCGATATATGTTGCTTGGCGAGGAAAGAGCCAATACTTCGATGGAACGAGAACCTTTAGACGACATTCAACGTTCCTATAATATTTCATCATCAACTTTTGCGCGTCACTCATCAGGAAGAATTTATCCCAGCACAAAGATATCAGGATACTAGAAGACATTTCTAAGTGCACAGTTGTATGATCTATACAGGACTTCAGGCAGTCGTGGCACCATCAGAGTATGGAACTTGAAGTGAGATTTGGAGGCATGCCATTGAATTTGTCTAGGAAAACGGCAGAGAATATGGATCAAGCTAATTTAAAGAACAAATTAAAGATGTGGTGTGTGAATAGATATGTTTTGTCCATCTGTATATATGTATGGAAGAAAGTAACACAGAATATTTAGCAGGTGTTGTGTAAGATATCTATTTAACATCAGATGCATTACGGTCCCCACCAAGTAGTTTATAGGTACTTCCGCTAAGTAGCAGAACAAATGCTTCAGATTTCTTTGGTCATTCACATCGAAATTAGGAGGGAAGGGAGCAACCCAAAAGTATCGAGGTACTGTCTAAAGCAACACGTGCAACTATGGTGCCGAGGCTGCGGCTTTTAAGAGGAGTGTTTGACAGTGATGTAGATAGGTTGTCGGATAAAAACACAATGCAAACCACCTCCGGGTACTGAGATTCGACTGTGAAGAACATTGTTGTACCTTACGAAATGCAATCAACACTGAAGTATCAGTTGTAACCGCGTCTCTGTCACTAAGTTTAAGTCTGCCTCACAGATTGACAACAAGGAATGAAGAGAATGCCTCTCATTACGAAGTGCACGGTCGTTGAGGAGAAGTGATTTGATAAATCGTGCCTGGGTGGATAGGCGCGGCAATTGTTTAGATACATTATGATTCATTTTCGGCGATGAAGTATTGTGATTTGATTGATAAGGACTGGAGTAATAAAGGACAAGGCTGGAAGTCGTTGATAATGTAGGACAAACTGTGGAAGGATCAGACACTAATGAAGTATATGTTTTCAGTTTTTCAAACCAGTTGTCAATAGAGTAAATTCTTGTCGGTCTTGGACAGCCGACGGCAATAGCAAATGGGCCTTGATGATTTGTTAACTGATGTAAAAACAGATTTTCGGGTTTCTGAAGCACCCGCCGTGTGTCTTGGATTGCGACGCGCAATCTCACTACTGGCGTCGGTTGACGTTGAAGTCTGCCTCTGCCAATACGGTCACTGGGACCGTCACCGAAGTGGAGAGTTTCGGTGTGGCTCTCTCCCATCCCTGATGTAAAAACAGTTGTGACGAGCAAAGCTAAAACGAGATCCGGCAGGGTTATAAACTTATATTAGGACAAGGCTCAATACCAACCAATTGTGTTTGATAGCAACGACTATGTATGTAATTATGATTTTTATCACTTTGGGCAATTTAATAAAGATCCAGAAGGCTTGATGGGGATAAAAAATAATATGGACTCGCCTCCTCAGATCTACAACAAAGGCACTTGATTTATTACTTTGAATTTGTGAGAAGAAGGGCTATTTAGGATGGGCTCAGTAGGTTTACAGGGTGTGCCCAGGATAGGGGCAGTAGACGTCCTCGGAAGACGGTCACACAAGGTCGAGGGAATAAGATGGAATACCGTTGATAGGTGCAAGAATTTTCTAACGGCACTAAGTCCCTTAAACAGCGCTTCCAAAGTTGGTTGGTCTGTATAGCTTAATCTGACTGGTGCCGGATAGGCATGTAACTATTTGCGCAGTCTAATAGCACGTAGCATGCGAGGCTTCATGTTGGCCGAGCCGCAACATACAGTTACAGCAGTCAGAGACATTGAAAACTACAGACACTTTGATCTCCTGACGGTTCCTTGGGCTGTGTAGCGTGCCTAAGGATTTTATTCAGAAGTGTTTTTGAGTTGACAGTCCGGAGATAACGGCGGACATCATGGGGGTGACTGCAATTTCGTGGGGAGTATAGAGTTTCTGAGGATCTGCCCACTCAGTTTTATGGGGCATGGATCAGTAGAATTCACAGTCCGGTTTATAGACCTCATTTAAAAACCTTTTTCTAAACTGGGTAGTAGATTAAGGGTCGTTTGTTGCCCCAGAATGCTATCTTTTTTGGGGTAATGTCGTGGGCATGTCCAGATCAACATCGCCACTGTTGGTGTTCTACTACTGCTTTACTTAACTTCCGCCTGATTGAGATTTCTCTGGTTTGTGGCGGTGACTTCGCTTGTTTTTAGATGTCGGAGATTCTGAGATTGTTGCTGCCATCGTCATCATTGTTGGAAAGTCGTGCAGTTATTATGCTGCTGGAATGGCCATAGGTGCCTTCCTTCCTAAGTAACCCTGCAGTACGTGTGTCGGTTTCGCAGCTGGAGAGGAGTCTAGTAGATGCTTTAGATGTGGAGACAATAGCCGGTGGCATTGTGTCGCACGGTATATATTAAAGCCAGACTGTCTACGTGGATGTACTCTTCGTAAGGACCTTCTATCCGTAAATAATTTCAGGGTGTTGAAAATAGTCGTTGCAACCACTTAGTCACGTTTATTTCTAGTCTCACAGGCTGTTAGTACACTATTAAATTTGAATAGCATTGGACATCAGCGGCTACGCACTTTCATAATAAACCTTACACAACGGCATTCTATACAGTCCTTACAACCACTGTTAAGTTGAACGTCCTGTAAGGAATCCGGCGAATTAGTAGTAGGAAATTTAAAGAAGGTTGCGTAGTTAAGCGACGCATCCTGCTTACTAGTTCTGCAGCACAAATGTAGGTAACTTATGCTCGACCTTATGAGACGTCGTCAATTACTTTAAGACAATTATAAGTTAAAATGTGCTGAGGACTGAAAACGAGATATCGAACGATTAAGGTTTAGGTTTGTGCTTAGGAGGATCATTTTGGGTGGTAAGTAGGTTAATAAGCTGAGCAGACGCGGATGTCATGTATAGATTTGCCTCAGTTGGTTTATTAAGCCCCACTGTTTTTGGGGCTTTATAGGGCGTAGCCCAAGCTATGTATGTCCAGCAGGCGTAAAAGAAAAGTGCGTAATGGGCTTACGTCAATATCCAAACTAAAATTAGTGGACCAGAAACCATAAGGGGAATATATAGATAACCGATCAAAAAGCTAAACTCCGGTCAATGAGGCCTAGCTACTTACATGGTGATTGCGTGGAGAATAAAAACTAAGCTGAAAGGCGAACCTTTCTGAGTGGTTGGTCAGTGGCAGCCGTTTGCTTTTTGTATCTATGCTGTGATAATTCGCGTTACTGGGTGCTGCTTAGCAGGTCAGCTGCGTCAGCGTTATTGATCGGAAGTTCGCGATTCTCTGTACAATGCGGCAGTATGGTTGGAACAGCAGGATTAGACGCGTTTTCTGTCAGCGTGAGTGAAAGCTGGATTTGTAGTGACTTGATAAATGCGATGTCAGTGACTGCAAAACGGGTTATAGTTACTGTGCACAATTTCCGATATTTATCTGCTAATGCTGAATGAAGCACCCTTAAAGTGTGTTCTCGAACTAAGGTAAACCATTGTTTTACAAAAATGGAATCTGGAGGCTTTGTTTACGTGTTTCGGCAGAGCTTCAGCTATGAATTGGGTAGCGAAGTAAGGACTGATGTTTTGTGTACATAGCTATGAATCCGCCTTCGTTCGGTAACGTTCGCGATTCCGAATTGATTGGGCCCAAGATTAGCACGCACGCGAAAATAATGGTGGAATAATTTATTGTAAATCAGGGCACTGGAACTTCCCGACTAACAGGCAATAGAAACGTGATTGGATGGTATAGAAAGGAGTGGAATACAAAAATATGACCGCATACAAATGTTGCTGCGTGTCGAGCGTCGAATTTACTGAATTTGAACTAGCTACGAATCAAATTGTGATGGAGTATTTTAGACGCATGTAATTAAGTTATTCTGCCTATTTAGCCGCTACTCTTTAAAATCGAAAATGAGCAGTAGGTTTATATAAGCAGGCAAATCTGTGTTTGGAGTATCCTCCGTGTGATTGGATTGCGACTCGCAACACTGCTTGGGTCATCGATTCCTTTTGAAGTAGAACTAAGTGCTTGGAAATAATTTGATGTTGCTCATCCCAGCACTGGCACCCACGACCGCGGTTTCGTCCTGGTTTAGACTCATCAGTTGGAGATAGCCTGAGTTGGGGTGGAAATCAGAGCCTAGTGGTTCACAGCTGATGCCATAAACACTATGCCACTGAGATCCGTGAGCAACACTTGGTACAGCGGAAATGAATTCAAACTTAGACTTGGAGAACCCGCTGTGCTGCTGATTACAAGGAACCTATTTGTATTGAAGGTGTTTATGGGGTTGTTGCTTCTAAATCTGCTACCGCATTATCGGTTGCGTCCTCATTTGGACTCATTAGATGGAGGTAACCTGCGTTTGCTTTGAGCTCGTTGCCGAGTAATTAACGACTGATACCTCACACGCTAGGCCACCAAGGTTCTCGACTACCGTTTAACACAGATGGTGTTACCTTTATCACCTGTCATAGAGTATCAGTGTGTGCTGGAGCTAGGCCAATACACCTGCATTTCGGATCCGATCGTTGTGATTTCCTTGACCGAGGTTTATTTAAAGTGAATCAAGGTTTCAATAGAGATTGCCGGTCGGAATCCAACCACACGGCGGGTACTCCAAATCCACACTAAATTGCTCGCAGCTGGGCTAAGCTTTGCTCAAGAATTTTATTGGCATAGTGATCAGGACGCCAATTTTTAATTATTGGGTCAGGCTATCTCTAGCTGATGAGTCCAAACGAGGACGAGATCGATCATTGGGTGTCAGTACTAGGAGGATCAACATCGAAGCACCTCAATTTAGAATACCGTTCTTGTGAGTGGGCATAGAACCTTAGATAAACTGGTATTGTGTGCATACGTATTGGCTTTATCTCATTGTTGTAGCTTAATAATAGTTGGTGAGGCGCAAGTTGCCTGTTCTCCCTATGGCGAATAATCCTAGGGGCACTAAAATTAATTGTATCCGTGAGCAGCAGATTTATGTCATTGTATATGACAGACGTGTATTGATTTCCATAGTGTGTGATGCTATATCACGAAACAATTAACATGTGCTTCTCTAATTTTTGATACTAAGAAATTAATTGGATGAAGTTCATGATGCCTCTAGCTTTGACCGCTGTCTGTAATAGACTGTAGTATAGTGAGAATGTTTCCTAGTCGGTTGCATAGTCGAAGGGTCTGTATACAACCCTGAGTAACAGTAGTTGGGTCAGATTGAGGCATCACCACTGTCATTCACACAACTTGGAGTTTGACTTTCCTAAATGAAGGAATGACACTTTCTATTCCATCTATATATAATCCAGAAAATCTTATTATTCAACGATTTTGTGGCAACGGGTTTCGTATTGGCTCTCATTTTGCTAAATTATCCGTACTTACGTTAACGTGCGTGACCATGGCGCATCACTAGATAAATTGCTGACTGGAACTGTACGTTCCTACCTCCCAACAAGCAACGGTACACTTAGGATTACTTGGTAAACGGAGAAGCAAAATGCTGGTAAACATATCAGATTTCTGCCTATTAGTAAATCCCTTTATCTGAAACCAATTAACATACTCAACTATGCTGAAACTCTGCACCACAGACGAACGGAATGGATTGGATTACTGTTGTAAACTGGCGTATTTCTATTTGGCGATAGGCGACGGGTACACCAAAACTAGTTAACAAATCGATAGCAATTTAATTGCCGCATTGCCTGTGGGCCTTTAGATCGGTCGTAGCTTTTTGCGGAACCGTATATTTCTTTACTGACTGTAGATGCATCAGTTTTGTAAGGATAGTCTGGAATAAAATTGTTTAACTTATTTCCAAAGTCACTAACGTCGACCCACCCAGCCAGTGTTTTATATAAAGGATAAGATTGTGCAAGAGCCCTCACTTTATGGGTTTTGGATACAAAAGTTCAGGTCAATTGAAACAAGTTGTTGAGCACATTTTAGCTAAGGCTGTGCTCTGTCTATTGGATCTTAATCCCGAAGATTCTTTTCGGCGTTCTGCAATCGTTGCCATAGAAACCGGCTGGTGATTACTGAATTGACGACAGTGCACCATTTTCCTTTTTTCTATCCAGTTGTACCCTTATATATTTTTATGACGCCAGATGAGTCCATTTTCTGGTGCTCATGTAAAATATAAAAATGCCTCCATTTTGTTACGTAAAGCTTATCTTGACTTGATTCCAGTGAAGTTGAATGGTCTTCATTTGGCAATTGCTTACGTAAGAGCTTACAGGTTTCAATATGCATTAAAACGTTAGTAATGCTAAATCCTTAATTTTTGTCTGCTTTCTTTGACTTGGACTCATGGCGGTGCGCTGGATGAGCATCGATTAGCTGCACAGGGAACTACAACCTTTGAAGGCTTAAAACTTTTAAGTGAATTTGAAACGTTATCATGTCCAGGGCATTTTGGCCTTCATGTGCAGTATACCTTCGCTATTTCTTAGGCTTGGAACATGGCCTTCTAGGTCTTGCGTAGGATTTTAGCTAACGAATGATATGTATATTTTGCCTTTTAAAGTAGTCGATAACAAACTCATGAATGCTGGCTCCGGACGCACACGAGAGGGAGTCACCGTAGACGCGCGATAGTGGCTTAGACGGGAAAGCTGGCAGGCTAACTACACACACAAAATCACGTGACCCGAACGACTCCGAAGTAATGCGAAGAGGAAAGAAAGACAGGCGGTCTTCTGAAGGCTCTTTTACGACCAACAAAGAGCGAAGCACAGCCAATGCAATGTGTTAATAAGTTAGGGGAAATTGCTACCAAGACGAGGTGGTAGTTTATAAAAGACCATTGTCAAAAGGTGCGCAGTTGGGCCGCGTCTCGGAGTGGCTGAACACTGCTGCGTTGTGGGGAGGAATCGGACTTCGTTTTCCACAGGCATTCTGCCGTGGTTTCTGGCGCGAATTGCGGGATTATTTGACAGGCCCGCAACAGTATTTGTTGTGAATACTCGTTTGCATCTGTAACTAAGAAACATGACTTTATTCCAGTGCAATTTTATCGTGTGGAACTGTTGCAGTGAACAGCAAACCTTACCAGAAAAAGTGAAAATTGGAACCTGAATGTAAGAGATTTCATGATAGATGCATAAATATTTTTTGTTCAACATAAAGACCATAGGCTTTGTCTGTTTTGTAAGGAAACAGTCACCGTTTTAAAGAAATAGAAAGTGAAATGACCCTAAGATACATAACACAAATCAACATACAACGAATTTACAGTTTGACGTCGAGAGGAAAATATAGCTTTGTTGCAAGAAGAAACTAGTGTATTAAACTGTCTTAGCAAACGCTTAGCAGGAAACGTGGCTTTCTTAATTTCATGCTATCATGTTCCTAACCTTCTCAGGAAGGATGCAATAATTTCGCAAATAGCAGTTCAATGAGAAGATATTTGCTGGTTGCCATAGAGGATATTTGTACAGAAGAAAGGCCGCTTTTAATTCTGTTAGCCTCACTTGTTTTACCATTAGGAAACGTTTTGAAGACATTCAGCGGGCCAAATTAACATAGCAATATAAAAGACAATGCTTTTGCAAGCATTTTCCTTAACACTGGATGAGTTAACAAATCTAGTTGATACTTCATCTTTTTGAATTTTCACTTGAAGAATTAACAACACCTTCGAAGTTACCGAAGAATTTGGGGCATAAAAATCTTGCAAATAACGATAAAAGCAGATCAATTTGGTGAAGCCAATACAAATGCCATAGATAATGTTTTGTGTAGTGACCAGCGACGAAGGTATAATTATGCTTGGAATGCATGCCGGTCTAGTTGCAAAGTCATATAGTAGAGAGATCCAATGGTTGTTGCTGAGCTGATTGAACTTTACAGAGTAGAATTGTGCGCTAAGAGGCTAAACTTGAAAAGTGTCATGACGAGAGCAGTAAACATAGTTATTTTCCCTCAACCTATCGCCATTACTCACCTAATCTTCAAAGATTTTCTTCAATACCTTCAGACAAAGGAAAATGACTTTCTGTGACTAAATAAAATTAGACGTCTAAGTCGAGGAAAAGTGCTGCATAGGATATTCAGGCTGGGACAACATATTGAAAATTTCATGACAAAAATCAAAGGTTTTAAAAACGAAATGAGAAACGAATATTGCTATATGCTCGCATCTCGTATTATCTCGTCAGTACCAATTCAGTGATAGGGAAATTCTTTTATATATATGTGTGTGTGTGTCGGGCCCCTAACTCAACACCCCAAAACCGACAACCACCTAGCGGATGCATTAAAATTCAGTTTACAACGAAAGTACACGCGCATTCTTATCATGGGTGATTTCAACGTACATTGTTTAGAAAATTCCGCCACCATCGGAGAACAATGCAAAGCCGATCTACAAGATTTAGTAATTACTGTTCCTCTTTGCAATCACATCACTTTGCCCACTCGTTTCAGAACAGGTAACAGGCATCCTGTGCTGGATCTTGTGCTTACCAACGAGGAGCATAAGATTGATGTGTTGGTTTTAGACTGCCCGTTGGGTCGCAATGATCACACCGTGAGCAGTTTTAACTTCGTCTGCTATGCAGAATATCTGAATGAGAACGATGAGACTGTGCGAACCATCACAAACTACCATCGATTAGCCCAGTTCGTCAGCGCCACAACTTGGTCGTTCCTTGCCAAGGAACCCCCGGAAGTCGCCTGGCTCGAGTTCGTCAAAAAATTCAGTCAGCTGATTGCAGAAGCTTCAGAGATATAAGTTTGATATAAATGTAGATCAATTTCTTTGGTTAAGGGCAGAGCTCGAAAACGGATGACAGTACGAAACGCAGCATGGCGAGTGTACAGAGAAGCTCCAGCACCGGAAACTTGGGACAACTACGTAGACCACCGTAACCACTGCACACAACTCTTAAAGGAAGACAAAGCCGCCTATCAGGAGAACATCGCAAAAACCTTCAGTGCTAACCACTGCTGTACAAGCACGTTAATAATCTGCGAAAGGTGAAGCAAGGATTTCCTCCACCCAGGAAGGCTGATCGCGCAACAAGAACGGATGTGGTAGCAGCAAACGCGCTGCAGATGCAATAGGCTCTCACGTTTCGAAGGGTTTTGCCACCAGGCGATCTAACAAGCTTTGTATTCTCCTTGCCAGAACTAAGCCAAGTCACTTTTACCGCGAAGGCTGTATTGAAAAAGCTGACGTCTCTACGCAAACACAGATCACCGGGTGCCGAAACCCTTCGTCCAGAGGCATTGGAAGCAGCAGCAAGCCAACTGGCAGGACCAATAGCTCAGTTTTTCCAGCGCTGCTTAAACCAGAACTAAGTTTCCGCCCTGTGGAAGCTTGGAATAATAACCCGGATTCACAAATGTGGAAGCAGAACTGATCCCCCAACTACCGCCCAGTATCCCTTCTTCCTATACTCTCCAAGGTCATGGAATCCATAGTTGCCAATTCACTGGTGTGCTATCTGAAAAACTGCAACATCAGCACTTCTGAGCAGTAAGGTTTTCGTCAACAACGTTCATGTACAACGAATTTATTATCGCAAGCAGTAGCTGGACCGAGTCAACTGACGCTGGAGAAGGTGTTGATGTGACCTACCGTGATTTTCCAAGGCTTTCGATCTTCTAGACCATCGGATAATACTATCCAAGCTGCAGCATTACGGGATCGACGAACCTCTTTTAAGCTGGATCGCCAACTTACTACTTCAGCAGCAATTGGTGGTCAGATTTCGGAGCTTTTTATCGAACCCCATACATGTTGAGTGTGGTGTGCCGCAAGGCTCAGTACTAGGTCCACGTTCGTTTTTGGTGCTTATTAATGACCTTGCACAAGGAATTGCTTCAATCTTCCCAATGTTTGCCGACGATATCAAGATCTGGCGCAGGATCCAGGCGAACGCCGACCAACATGTGCTTCAGAGTGATTTAGATACGGTGTATCAATGTTCGACCGAAATTTCATTGCATTTCAACGTCAGTAAATGCAAGGTGCTTTCCATCCGACATCAGCACAGCTACTCATACCGACTCGGAACGAATATACTGCAACAATCATCTCTCGAACGTGACTTATGTGTCTTGGTTCAAGATGAATTGTGTTGCTCCAGGCAATCCGAAAAGGCCTCGAAGACCGGGAACCAACAAGTAGGGCTGTTGAGGAGGGCGTTTGGACAAATACATAGCTCCATATTTCGACAAATGCTCAGTGCGTATGTTCGCCCCGCTGTCGAATACGCACTTCAAGCCTGACATCCATGGCTGAAACACGACCTTAATGCATTGGAGCAGCCACAACGCAAGGCATTTAAGAACGTATCTGGAATGCGCAATCTTTCCTACCGGGAGAGTCTGCAACGACTGGGATTGTTCAGTGGAAGCTATCGCAGACTACGAGGCGACCTGATTATGGCATACTTGATTCTGCGAGACTCACATCATGTGTGCCGCCATTTACTGCAACTCAGCAGCAATACAAACCTGAGGGGCTACTTGTTAAAACTCGCCGAACAACACAGTCGTTTTGATTGCCGCAGAAATTTCTTTTACATTCGTGTCTGTCACCCGTGGAATGCTCTCCCAGAATCGGTCGTCTCTGCACTGACACTAACAGTATTTGTAAGACAGTTGGACGATGCACTCATCCACACACTTTGTTACTTAACACTACGTCTCAGTCCTACACCTGGAGTTTACCATGGAATTATTTGTTGTTAACTGTGGGTGCTGTGAATCTAAGTGGATCGCAGGACTGCAACGAAGCAAACGATAAGTCCTTATTTTCCTATTTAAAGTATTAACTAGTGTACTACCCTCGTGATCATTATTGTTATGTTGCTATCCAAACCAACTATCCAACGGGACTTGTGAAGCAACTCTTCTTAACCCGTATAAATTCATTGTTCATTGTTCAGGCGTTGTCCGCCGTGAGCTGGTAGCCAGATTTGTAGAGCTTTCGGCTACTATTCCAATGCTCGCGGGTTCGAGGTCGGCTATCTCCAACTGATGAGATGAAATGACATCGAAACGAGTCGTGGTTGTGCAGTCTTTTCGGGCGGGCAAACACCCAATTTCCATGTACGCAAGGTACTGTTTCAAAGCATTTTCGGATAAACGCTTGACCGTTTTCCAAGTCTGAGTTGTTCGACACAAGCAAGAAAAGTATTGCACACAAAATGAAATCATAGATTCCAATATTCACTCCTTGAGCTGCTGGCTGAGGATTAACTTTGAGTTCTTGCAGTACAGCTGGAGATCAGACGCTGGATTCATTCCGCTATCGCATCACTTTTAAAGGTTCCACAGATGTAGGAGAGAGCTGTGAATACATGGTTCGTACTTGCCTACGCTCACTGATAGACAAGTCCTTTTCACGATTGTTGCTCATGCAACTGACATATACAGTTTTCTAGAAACGATGTATCGGGTAACGGAACAGCATCACCAAAAGTCTATCTTTTGCAGTTATATACTGGATGGTAGTCGAAAGCTTTACTTAATATTTAACAGGCAGCTTTTTGTTGCCCAGTTTGATTCCTTCTTCGAGAAGACAGTCCCTCCGCTCCTCTTATTCCAGTGAGTCAGAAACACGTAATCTCCGTACAGTATTAGACTGGTTCATAAAAGACAGGATTTTGGTATTCGGCAAGACAGAATCTGCCAATATATTGCAATGGCAATACCACCATTATGCGTACGAAGAACTCTTATTCGAAAGACATTGTGATCAATAGGTATTCCGTAATCTCAAGTTAATAGATGCAAATGTTTCTAACAAAAGTACTCAGCGAACCGTACTTGGGAGACCAACAGCAGTAAAAGTTTCGTCAATATATTTAACACCTTGGTTATCAGAGCATTTGAAAACAAGACTAGCATTTCAAGAAATATGGCTCCGGAGAAGGACCTGCAAATGCGTATTGTGCGCAACGAGCCGTGATATAACCACAAAACCGATCCGACTCCGAGTACCTGGTAAGCCTATGTTATCCACCGTAACAACTGTAGACAAGTAGTGCGACATGACAAAGTAGCTTATCAACATGCTTTGGCCGATCGATTAACTTCAAGTCCCAAGCTTCTGTACAAGCAAGTGAAAAGCCTCTGCCAAGCTAAAAGTAGATTTTTCCCCCTTCTAACTGCGGATGGTCTAACAAGGACTGCTAAAGACGCGTCGAATTTTCTGCAACAACGATATGCACTAACGTTTCCTTGCATCCCGTGGTTTCTTGCGTCTTTGGAAACTACAGTGCTTCCGCCAAGACTCATTCACATAAATTTTAAGTCAGACATCGTGATGAGAATGCTACTATCCCTTCGCCTGCATGCCTGTCCAGAAATTGACGACATTCGTCCATATACCTCGTGACGGCTAACGTTTTGGTTGTACCCTTATCGCGAAGGTACCAGCACTTCCTTAATGAGAGGTGCGTTTCTGTAAGGTGGAAGCACGAGATAACAAAATTACTTTACATAGGGGATAGTCGTTCCCACCAAGCTAATTATTGACCAGTGACTCTTCTGGTAATTTTGTCAAAACTTATGGAGGCTGACATTGACGACGCACGGTTTTAGTCGCATTGTTCAGCAGCAACACGGCCTCCGCCAGAATCGGTCGTGCACCATCAACCTATCCTTTGCACGAGACATTTAGACCGAAACGGTAGATGCTGGTGCTGGAGTTGATGTGACTTACCTTAATTTCTCTAATGCATTCGACCGGTTGGACCATCGTATCCTTCTCGCCAAAATTCAAGGATGTGGCATTAGAAAGCCCCACCTCGAGTTGAGCTGAAAGTTTCTCTCGCACAATCATTTGTAGGTGAGAGTAGGTGAAGCTATGTCAGACCAAATGCACGTTGATTGAGGTGTGCCATAGCGTTCCATACTGGGACTCCGTCTATTCTTGGTCATCCTAGACGACCTAGTGAATTACATGAATTCAAACTGTTTGTACTACATCAATGACATCAATGTTTTGGGAGTGCTCAGTGCTCCAGAATACCGTATCTAACTTCACAACGATCTTAACTATATCTCTGGCTGGTCGGTCCAAAATTACAGTTTTTTCTTTGCGGTTAATTTCCGAGTGCTACATATACGACACCAAGTTTGCATGATGACCTAATCATGTTTAAATAAATATTAAACAACAATACTCTTTCCTACCATCGCCTGTTACAGCTGAGTTACAACAAGAAACTGAGAGATCATCATTTCAAATTGGCCGAACTATACCGTTGGATGGATTGTCGAAGAAACTTTTTTCCTGCTGCAAGTTTGCCACAAGTGGAATGCCCTCTCAACAGCTGTTATTTTAGCCCCCACGCTAGCCGTGTTGAAAGCGCGTGTCGACGGTGAACTGACTGTACTACATCATATCACGTAGCAAAAAGAACCTACAGGAACAGCAGCAAAACAAAAATGAATGAAACCACCTTTATTGTTGCCCACAAACCACCGACGCTAATATTGGAAATTACATAAAAGCAAGTGTTAACAGCTCCGGCTGGAACGCTATAGTCGGCAAGTTTGCAATCTACCTTTTCACTATTTTCCATTGTCATTTTGCCTATGTTTGGCTCGCTCCTAAGTAATCATCCGGCCGGGCATTTCATGAGTCGACTTTTTCTTCTCAATATTCCATTAACAAATTAGCTCAGCAAGTTAGCTCAGCACAGCAATCATAAGCGAGAAATACCCCAATGACAGAACTTCAATCGACCATCGTATACGTAAGTTAGTTGAAAACAAACCCAAGGCTGCAGCGTTGTTACAGGTATCTTATTGTTTAGATATATTAAACAGGGCACTTTGGTAAATCTTAAGTAGTTTGCGGTAACGTCAAAATGGGGCACCTCGAAGCATGGTCGCTAACTTTGAACTGCACCCGTATAAATTCATTGTTCATTGTCTTATAGAGCACAGTCAAGCCAATCAAACTTATAATGTTGGTCATCGTTGTAAAACCAAGACAACCGCACGTTGACAACTAATTTCTTTTGAACACAATAAGCTGGTCTAATTCGGCTTATTGCTACGGCCTCGGCAAATTGCAAAAGGCGTGAGTTTGTATAACGCAACAAGGTCGGGAACATTGATAAGAGATTGACCTGTTGACGAGTCGCCAAGATGTGCCTGCCTATGGAGAACGCTGGCGGCTTACGCGAGCACGTATCGTCTGAGGTTGATTGAGTAACTTCGCGCTGAACCTAGTTTGGTAAGTGCTCCTTCACTTTGTAATCTGAAGCCCGTTTGGTTCTGCCGATGAAACTAATGACGTACGCACCACGAATTGTTAAACACAATGTGATTTGGCGCTGACGGGTTCATCTTCCTTCACGGCAAATTTCGGGTTCTCTTGATAATTACCGCCTCTGCAGCACAGTACGTACGCTGAATGGCCGAGACAAGGCTTTTGGTTGTCCTTCTTGCTGCGTTGTCACCCTTGAATGGAAGCTCGATGTACAACATTTTCTTTGGGGCTGTCAACAACATTTCGTTGGATGGTTTAACCTGGCTGTATTCGTCTACGACTCGCTTTGAGTAGCCATTCTCCATAAGCTTTTTAGTGATCAGCTCAAACTTCTCAGGCAGGCAGTCGTTGAAGCAGATACGTCTGGCCCGAGTGAATAATGTTTTTACCAGCGCGTTTGCGTGCCATCGGTGAGAAACTGGTAAAGTGTAAGTATTTGCTAGACCATGTTGCCTTCCGGTATACAGATCGCCAAATAAGCCCATTATCCTTGCGACTCATGAGCATGTCGAGATACGGAAGGCGCCCATTCGATTCGAATTCAAAGTCTAGTTAAGGTGGGCGTGAACATTACTAAATTGGTCTACTAAGTGTTCCATTTGTATCTTCCTGCAACCGAAAACAAGGATATAATCTCCATATCGTTTTTAATACGCCAGCTGAGAAATCGCTCCACTTAGTTCGACCTCAAGCATCAGCATGAACAATTCAGCCAGTACCGAGCCCAACGGACTAGCCCTAGCCACACCGTCATTTTGGCGATATGAGGTGTGCTGGAATGGAAAAGCGATATCCTCTGTGCAAATTAACGGGGACTGTCTCAGGAGGTCTGTCGGCATTGGTAGACGGAAATTCTCCTCTTCGATCAGGTGGCAAATGTAATCAACTGTCTCTAGCAAAGGGACATTAGTAAATAACGACTGCACGTCCACTGAGCACATAACCTTGTCGCATAGGCTGACTTTTTCTAGATTTTTGATTATTTCAAAAGAGTCCTTAATGCTGTGCAAATTGAAGTGTTGCCTCAGTGGCGCAAGGAGCCGAACTAACCAGCAAGCCAATGTGTGTTGCGAGGGATTTTCCATCTACAAAATTGTTCTTAGTAGCCTGCCCTGCTTGGGAGTTTTTGATAACCCGTACATCTGCGGTGTCGACGAACCGCTCGGCTTCAGGTGTTTGTAGTTGGTTTCGTCTATTAGTCGATGTAGAAGAAGCGTTCCAATGTGTGGGTTATACGGGCCTCTAACTTTGTCAGACGTTATATCCGGTAGGTGCCTTGAACCTTGCTTTCGTCACTTAGAATTGTTAGCATTTTTGTACGTAATCGCCCGTGTTCATGACCGCTGCTCCTGAACCTTTGTCCGGTTTAATGCAACCACCGCAATCAAAAGCGTTCGCATAGGTTTTAAATCTTGTCTGATCATTGGATTTTGAAATTGCACCTGATCTGATGGCTTATTTGCATGGCCTCAATACCAGATTATATAGCCTGGGCAGATTGATTTCTCAAATCTTCGGCAACGTATAATTGTTCAAAATTTACTTCCCCCTCTGTTTTCTTCTATGTTCAGAAATCGAGTCAAATTCACAAACAACCGGAATTCTCTTTCCAATAAGTAGCATGGTTGACAAGGTAAATCTCGCAAAGAGTATTTCCAGCGGTTTTAAAGACTAGTAAAATGTTATTCTAAAGATTGTTTTAAATTGCTGCGACAGTGCTGCCAAACTGACAGTTGGAACTGATTGATCTGATGTGTTTCACAAAGTTGCAGGATCTTTATAATGAAAAGATTCTGCTGGAATTTCACTCACAAATCCCTTTGGGCATACACTCCTTACCCCTGCGCCGTGTTGATCACGGATCTAGCGAACAAGGCGTCAGCCGTTAAGTACTAGGCCTCGAGTAACACACAACTTAGGCTATCTCCAGTTGCTTGGTCCAAAAGATGACGAAAGCAGTCATCAGGTGTCAGTGTAGGGATAAGCAACACCAAGAATCTTTCATGTAAGTGCCATATTCACTGTATTGATGGGGTATTGGCGCACAACCAACTAGAAACACAGAAAGCGTAAATTAGTCCTCAAGAAACAAATTCGTCCATAAATGAGGGAGCAGTAAAAAGCGAGTAAGAAGGAGTAGACTTACAGAGAAATTTGGTGGCCGCAACGTAGATATGCGGAACTATGGCGCTGCGAACCTAATGGCGTGAGTTTATCGTATCCAATTATCGTCTCAACTCATAGTGTTTTGGTCAACACGTATTGTGGTAACGCTTTTTAGGTTGCGGAGTTCCTGGATTAATAACCCGTCATTATTAGATGCCAAAAGGGATTGAAAACGTGTATTCCTGTGATTGTATTTTGCGGCCCCCAGATGTTGTACACGAAGATGGTCTATAGTAAGCTGACGATTCAAAAATGAATGTTGGTCGATGATGAAGTGTATGATGTGTTTGAAAGAATAGTCGATACAGCTGGTGATATTATCAGCTGACCGAAAGCTTATGTAGTAAAATGTAAAAAATACACTACATATATCCAACCAGTGCGCTAGTCGCACGATGTTCAAGCGGCCAGGATTAAAAAACCCGGTAGTAATAGCCGGTTAAACTGACCTCTACCTGGTACAGTGTCGCATGAAATACCCGAGGTTGAGGTATGGGAGGCATTCGGGCTAATATTCTGTGTAAGGTACAATGAAAGATTTTAGGAGCAGTGCAGGATGGTAAATGTACGGATATTGGATTTGTCTAGACTGGATGATCCGCTTCTTCCTCGTGCGAGATGTTCAGTTGCATCCGGGCGGAAACTGGAGAACAACAAACAGGAGGAGACTGGCAGCAAGCGGTACTAGCAAGTGATCAGCAGAACAAGATGATATTGTCAAGATGTGTGATACACTAAGCGGTCTGGAAAATGGACTCGCCTTCCTGACCGTGTCTGCCGCTTATTAATGTCTCCTTGTGGCTTAGCTCTATATGTTGCAAGCTGCGGGTCATCTTCAACGAGCTGTGGTGTTCGTTGCGTACACGATCTCATGTGAAAATCAGTTGATTGGTGTTTACAAGACTTTTCGATGTGCGCTGGTTTAAGACGATCTACGGAAACCCCATCGACTTTACCATTATTGATGATCATATGATGTTTTTCGGTTCTAGCGGTCACTTCGAATGGTCCTTCGTAGGGTGGTTGTAATGGCTTGCGGAATGCATCATTTCGTACCCACACGTGTGAACAAGTTTTGAGATCTTTCGATATGTAACACTTGTTGGTGTGTGCACGTGTCGGGATAAAGTGCAGTTCACGCATAGATGAACGTAGCCGATGGACAAAGTTTGAGGGACCTATAGCGTCGAAGTCGGCCGGTTGGACGAGATCAGCCGGGAGATTTAACGTGGTACCATATACTAGCTCCGCGGTGGAACAACCTAAATCAGCTTTAGGTGTCGTTCGAAGACCTAATAAAACCAGCGGTAAGGTTTCTCTCCAACGGGTGGTATCGGAACATGCCATCAAAGCTGTTTTGACATGACGGTGCAAACGGTTGACTAACCCGTTTGATGATGGGTGGTGGGCAGTTGTTCTTATACGCTTGGTTCCGAGAGTATTGGTTAACTCTCGAAAAAGCGTCGACTTGAATTGCGCACCGCGATCAGTTGTTATGGTGGATGGTACACCATAATGCGCGATCTAATGAGCCACAAAGTTATGTGCTACCGTCTCTGCAGAACTGTCTGCGATGGGTACTGCCACGGGCCGACGAGTGAAGCGATCGATGCAAGTCAGTAGGTACTTGTATCCACTCGACGGCGGCAGTGGACCAACGGTGTCTATGTGCACATGACTGAAACGAGCATCGGGGACGGTGAAGTTGCCAAGTGTTGCCTGAGTATGCCGTTGCACTTTTGAACGTTGACATGGGAGGCAATTTCTCACCATGATCTGCACGTCTTTGTAAGTGCTGGCCAAACAAATCGGTCAGAAATAAGCTTGCGAGTTGCACCGATGCCTGGATGTGATAGACCGTGGATTGAATCGAAGATGATTCGTCGATAGTTTGGTGGTACGACAGGTCGTGGTTTTCCTGTCGAAAGATTACACATCAGAACATCTTAACTACCAGACAGCGGAATGGCTTTCACTTGAAGATTGCTTTCTTGCAGTTGTTGAATAAACTGATTATCCTGATGCTGCGCTGTGGCTAGTTCTTGGAAGTCAATGGTGGAATGTTCGAATAGAGCGTTGATTTTCGCCCTTGATAAGGCATCTGCTACGGCGTTATTCGCACCGGACAAATGCCGTTTGTCAGAGGTAAATTGGGAAATGTAATCTATTTGTCTAGTTTCTCGTGGGGAAACAGGATCAGAAGCAGAACGCATTACATACGTTAACGGCTTATGATCGGTGAATATCGCGGACGTACGTCCTTCCAGAAAATGTCGGAAATGACGTACTGAGGTAAATAGCTAGGAGTTCTCTGTTGAACGTGCTATAACGTCGTTCGGCAGGCTGAAATTTATTAGAGGAAAAGGCAATTGGATACAATTCACCTCTCTGTCTTTGCTGAAGCACACCACCTAGAGCTGCGTCTGACGCATTCACCGTTAACTGTAACGGGGCCTTAGGATCCAGATGCACAAGAAGAGTGGCAGTTGCTAGCTAATGTTTTAGCTCGCTGAATGCGTGTTTAGCTGATCCTGTAAAGCCGAAGGTTTTAGTATCTAATTTGAGTTGTTCGTTAATTGGCTGGGCTAACTCTGAACAGTGCGGAATGAATCTTCGGTATAAGTTAACCATGCCAAAGAACCGGCGTAACTTTTTGATGGAATTAGGTATGGGATACTCAGTGATGGCTGTCACTCCGTCCGGTAGAGGTTCAATTCCAGCGAAGGAAACACGGAGACCAAGAAAGTCTACCGTATCAACTCTTAACTGACTTTTGGCGGCGTTGATAACTACCCCATAATGCACAAATAGTTCCAAAAGCTGTCGCCGACGGCGCAAATGTTCGTCATGATTTCGACTTGCAACTAAGACATCGTCCATGTAGACGAAAATGAAGTCCAGGTCGCGAATGACCTGATCCATATAACGCTGAAACGTCTGAGCTGCATTAAGAAGACCAAATGGCATTCGCAAGAACTCAAATAAGCCAAAGGGAGTAGTGACGGCAATCTTAGATACATCTTGAGGATGAACGGGAATTTGCTGGTATGCCCGTACTAAATCTATCTTGCTGAACATTTTCTTTCCCTACAGCGAAGATGAGAAATCCTGGAGATGCGGAATGAGGTGTGTCTGGGACGATGATGACGTTCAGTCCCCTATAATCCCCACATAGTCTCAAGTCTCCGGGTGTATTCTTCGGGACTATACGTAGTGGTGATGTTCACATACTGCTGGATGGTCGTATTATGCCCAATTTAACTTATGGTCGAACTCGGCCTTCGCTTCGGAAAGTTTATCTGGAGCTAGTTGCCTAGGACGATGAAATACAGGACTGCCTGCTGTCGTTATCCTGTGAACCATCTCAAGTTTAATATCACAAGGATGATATCCGAGCTTCGTTATGCTGGCAAATTCACGCAACAGATCCAACTACATCGAAGAAGCTTGAGGCAGGACAAACTGCGGACTCATAGACATTACGGAACTTTTAAAATCCGCATGTTATAGTTGAGTTAGGCCATCTATGATCTGACAGCGCTTAGGATCTACGATAATGCCATAGTGCTGAAAGAAGTCAAGGCCTAGTATTGCAGTAGGCCATTTAGCTTTGATGAAAATCCAAGGAAAGGATCCACGCAGACCAAGATTTATAGTGATTGAACGTTCTCCATAGGATCAGATTTGTGTGCCATTTACTGCTTGGAGGCTGTATACCGAGCAGTGTTTCAGGTCTTCTGGACGTGGGGGAACTACACTGACTTGGGCACCCGTGTCTACGAGGAATCGCATGCCGTATGTTACGTCCTGCAAGTAGAATAGTCGACCTGGCTCACCTATGCCAGCTTGCGTCATCGCCATTACGTGCTGGCGTGGTCGTTTCCCGAATCGGAAAACCGACACGGTTTCATGTACTTTTTCGTCTTGTTGCGGAACCTACGGTGGCACCAGCATGTGCCACGGAGACGACTAACACTCCGAGTACGCCGTTGATTAGATCGAGAGTTGCTCCTTCTTCTGATGATAGTAATGGTAGCCAGTTGTTGTTGCAAGGAGGGTACGGCTTTAACGAGTTCGTCGTCAAATGTATGAGATGGTTGGCGTTTGTATCTCCATTATCTTATCAGCCGTAAGGGCTAAATCTTTTAGTTCGGTATCCTGGTTGGCTTTAGCCAGTATCTGTTGTACATGTATGGAGAGCCGTTGCATAAATAGCTGTTTAAAAATGGAATTCTCTGGGGGATTTTCACCTACCAAAGCTTGCATGGCTCGTAATAGTTACGTAGGAGTGCGATCGCCTAACTGCTCTTCATTAAGTAGACGCTGCACTCTTTTACGTTCACTAAGGCTAAGCTCACGAATTAACAAGTCCCTTAACTGTTGGTATGTAATGCTCGTTTTTAGGAGATGCTGTACCAGGAGCAACATTTCTGGTGGGAATCGGGAAATAATGTTATGAACATTTAAGGCATCCTTATGTATGCGATTTATTTCAAAAATGACTCCGCCTGCATAAACCGTAGCTGGGAATACTGTATACAAAATGTTGGTAAACAACTAGTAGATACAGTGTTAAATTCCCCTGGTTGCTGGTCAGTCATATTAGCATACATGAAATGATGGAAGTATGACGAAATTGGGCACGAATCAACGGATGATGTTTACTGAGTCAAAATATTCGAACTCACGTCGGGCCAACCACTTATCCTGTACACTTATCGTCTCAATTTATAGTGTTTTGGTCAACAGGTATTGTGGTAACGCCCTTTAGGTTGCGGAGTTCCTGGATTAATAACCCGTCATTCTTGGATGCCAAAAGGGATTGAAAACGTGTATTCCCGTGATTGCATTTTGGGGATCCCAGATGTTGTACACGAAGATGGTCTAGAGTCAGCAGGCGATTCAAAAAGTAAGGTTGATCGATGAGGAATTGTGTGAGGTGTTTGAAAGAGTAGTCGATACAGCTGGTGATATTATCAGCTGACCGGAAGGTTGTGTAATAAAATGTAAAAGGTACACTACAAGCTAAACTGATGTATTTTGCCTGAAAATATGTTGTCTGGCAAGCTAGTTATTTTAAGATTAACGCTGTTGAGGACTGAAGAAGTAGGACTGGTATGCAGTACTCCGGGGTTGTAGGCATGTACTGTTGGGCATATCAGAAAACCGGACGACTGGACACAGCGGACGGTATTCGAAGAAGGCTACAAACGGACGTACACAATCAAAGCGAGCAGGTTGCACTTTAGTGTCATGACTCAGCGTGCACACAAGTGATGATTCGGATGTAGGTACAAATGGCCGTAGAGTCAGTGTTAAAACAAATGTAAAAATGTTTGATGGATGAATGAATACTTTGTACCTAAAAAGTAAGAAATATCTATCAGGCTACTACAGAGCACCCCCTGGAATGCTGAACCACTGATGCATGTGAAAGCAAAATTGTTAATGAATCGAAGTGCTTACAATACTTTTGTAAAGCAAGGACTATCTGTTCGTGTTCGGAAATGGATGTAGCTGACAAATAAGATACGCTGTGCCGTTTGCTATATGGTGTTTAATAATTGTAGGGTGGGATGCATTTCGGCACGCCGCTGAAGCGGACTTGTCGGACTTCAAAAGACTACATAGTCTGGAAAATAAAACCAACCTGCCCTCAACCTCAGCTGCTGCCAAACAATGTACATGGGAGTGATCGCCCCCCTCTCTGCACCATGCCTGGCGTCGAATAGACCCTCGTCTCACAAAGAACCTCCAGTTTTCGAGTTTGAACTCTTCTTGACTGTGGCGATCCTCGAACGTCTGTTCATGAAGGTGGAATGATAGGGAGATAGGGTTAGTTATAAATGAGAAAAAGAAATAAGGAATGTACACAGAAATCCAGAAATGATAAAAGACAACTCTTTGCATGCAACACTGGTTAGCAATTTGATTTTGGCATACATTTAGATTTTCAAAAGCCTTCAGTTGTTTTGGGGTTTTTTGATAAGTTGTTTTACGTAGCAATTGGAGTTTATATATTCAACATTTAAAAAGCTAACTGTATTTACACTGTACCTAGTCAAGGAAACGGACGGGCGTACGAAGATTCAGACAACGGCGGTTGCTCGTGGGAGATGACAGGCTAGGTGTGGAAGATTTTGTGATGGCTGATGCTTGTAAATTGCGATCATGCTCTGGTTAGACGAACTCTGAGTGCTGAAAGTCAGTGCGATTAGTTGTAGAGCCGCACAAAGCAATGTAAGTCAATGTACGCTATGCAGTTTATACTATTTGCTGTCATACAGTCAGTGGTGACTCTTTCTCTTCGGACAATGCAGTCGATTGTAACTAGCATATTGTCCAGTTGTTTACCGTGAAGCGTTCAGTGTACGGCAACCGCAGACGTTTTCGAACACAGTCTAGACTAGCGATGTCCGAAGTCCGGTTGGCGGGCCAGAAATGCGACCTGACTTACTAATTCAACCGTCTCTCGGCATTATTAGGGAACAATACATAACAGCTTACACTTTAAATGTACGGTCGACAATATCTCGATCAAAAAGTAAGAGGCCCGAGTACAAAAGTCAATGTTGTCAGAAGCCGAGAAATTCAAGAATGTAGCAATGTATGTTTTTATACAACTTGGAAAAATCAGCCGAGTAAGCAAACTAAATGGGTAAAAAATAACACAAACCATACAAAGGATTTCCATAAAAAAATTATACATTCACATAAAGAACTGCAACAAAATTAATGTAAAATGTAATTCCTGGTTATAATCTTGAGTTAAGAAACAATATGCCTCATCCGATCATTAGGAACGTAACCGAAACGTATGGAAATTCAGCGTTGCCGGCCCGAAAACACTGTATGAACTTAGGTTAACGTCTGGGAACAAAATTTTATATTGGAGGGTTAGCTGTGATCACTGAAGTTGAGATCTCCCCTTGGTTATACGACTATTGCTAAGTAACAGGTAACAGGTAACAGGTAACCGTCAGGCAGAACACAAAGCCAAACCCAAGCACAGTTTGCGGGAACGGGATTTAGATGCCAAGTTTCTAACGAAAATACAAGCTTTAAACTGGTAAGAAAGAACAACGTTTCTACAGGATAAACCTGAATTCAGCTATTTCGCGTATTCTCGTCCACCGTTCACAAACAATTAATGGAATGAAAACTTCGTATACCGAGATTGTCTAAGTGTAATTTCATTGGTGAATGGAAGGCGGTCAAATTTCATCTGACGCTGGCTGGCATTCCGTTTAGAGGAATGTGGCCACCATTCTCACCAAGGCAACGTGGGACTGGCAAAAACTCCATCGGCTTACACAAAGTGAACTTTAGCCGCCTACTTGCTGAAGCCTCAACGAAAAATGTAGGCAGTCGGCGCTCTGTCGGATGATCATCCTAAATGCTTCATAATGGTTTTCGTACATGGGGCAACATAATATGTGTCGGGCGATTGAACTGGCAGGCAGCTTCAAACCCTTTGCAACTAGGTTTCGTGGAATATGCTCTAAGAAGTTTGTGAACAGTCTCCTCACAGTTTGGTCGAAATACTGGCTAGGGCCTTTAGAGTGAATCAGGTAAATGCGTGAGGCGCTAATTTGGGAATCTGATCTGGGCATGTTGGAGTTAAACGGAAACTTCCTAAATCAGTGCAAACGCACAAGTTCAGCAGCATAACAAAACTTTTAGATGAATTTACGGAGGCGATATCAGAATCTACTATCATTTTTGTCTCCTTTGAATGGTTGCGCTATGAAAATCTTCTTATGGACTTTGTGTAGCATTCCGTCCCAATTATAGCGGTCGCGTTCGAGTACCCTACTGAACTATGCAAGATATCCGCTTCCAATTTTTATAGAGGAATTGCGTTGCAGCTCAAATACAATCGTTTCCTTGGTGCAGGAATGGCGTGCACTTGCAAAAGTGGTAGGAACTAGAGATCGTTTGTAATTCACAGGAGAGTAGGCCCTCGTTTCGTCCCATCGGGACTAAACAATGACGCGTAACCGCATTTGAGGAACGACCCTATCCCCTGCGCAGCTGGTTACTTGCACGACAGAATAGACTAAGTCGCGCTGTATCACAGTTAGTCAGAGTAATACTCTGCCTGGCGTCATGGGTCAGGATCCCGTGGGATACGGCCCATGCGTGACACAGACGAGTCTCAATATGAGGAAAGGGTATTCCAGCCATGTGTTCGGTGTGTGGTTGATGCCTGACTTAGTATACCTACGACGAACTTCCTCAAAAACACTATAATCCACTTGACACACTCTAATAGTCGTGCTGTTTATTTACTCTGCTAGAATCAAATGTGTTGTTATGGATCACATACTTATAATAGTATTCGCATCTTCCATTGTCAAGAAATGCATATATTTGTTAAGACAATGGCACCGGCTGCGCCTGGTCCTAGTAAGACTGCACCAAACAGTCTTACAAAATTTCCAGAATCTCTATACCATACTGTTTGACTGACATTCTTTTATTTCCCTGTCACATTCACATTTAATGGAACAACGAAATATGACGGATAAAAAGGCACAGGCTTAACCCGTCTCGTAGCTTGGTACTAGAAGAAATACAACATAACTGGACAGAATAAAATGAGCATCGCTGAAGCCATATTTTAATGACGTATAGAAGAAGGGTTGTGGGCGTGGGATAGTACCAGACAAAACACAAAAACAAGATGTTTTGATTAATACTTATTGCAGATAACAAGCAGATTTCTCACCCCCTTTGCAGATTTACGTGCGTCACTGTGAGTCATAATTACAATGAACCTAGGTAGAGCACGTATATCCAGAACATCCTTTCAGTTAATAAAGTGTAGAGCGTTCAATTCGAAATCCAATGGTTTTCTGAAAATATATAAAGTGTGGGCACAAACACCCTACCGTGGGGCCGCACTTTAACTCGGCTCTCGCTTTGCCCTCTTTGGCCACTCCAATTCTCCCCACACAATATTGTGCGCGCGCTCGTTCGAACCAGTTCGACGAGCTCTACTCAGTGCTTCCCAACTCTTGGATCTAACCTGTGTGGATTATACTCTTGCTCCAGTTTCCAGTTTTCGGCATATTCGTTGCCGAATTCCACTGGTGTAACTACATCAAACCGGATTTTCGGAAAAGATATTGGAAGCATTAGGAAGAAGAAGTTGAGGGCTCCCAAACTACGCGATAACCATCCCTGCAAGTTGCAGCATAACAAAGTTACAGCCTTTTTGATCCGCGCATCAACTGAGCAGCTCTAGGGACGCTTATCAGCGCCCCACCTGCATCGTCGCTTAAGGCAGGCTGATTAACACACGCTGACGCTTTGTGTGGGTGTGTGTGTACCACTGCGAGTCGATTGAGCGCTGAACCCGACAGTCTGCGCGTTGTGACCTCCAACTACCTCTAGCGCCTGAACTTGGTGCGGTTGAACAACTCTCAATTCGTGTGCGTGTTCTGACCGATTCGTGCGTCACCCCTAGCGCAAAGTACACTCATCAAGGTGAGCGCTTAGATAGGCCTTGCTGTAAGCAATAAGAGGACGACTAGCATTCCAACGTCGCCTATGTTGCGCAGACAACTGCAGTAAACTGCTTAAGATCAGTATTACCTGTTCTAGCTGCATTAGATCGTACTGTCCGCAATGTGCAGGCAAATCCGTCCAAGAAGTGAGAGACAAACCAAGTTGCTGACACAATTTGGTTTTGCCCAACATGTCAAGTCATCCCAGTTGTCAACTGTTTATCTTTGCTCATGAAAAAATGCGATAGGATGACTGAAATAATCGCGCAATTTGTAAATACTAAGATCGCTCCCTCGGAGGTAAATATGGCTACGATAATACCTCACCCGACCAAAGTAAGCTCTGAGTCTAAACCTAAGAAAAGGGCTAGACGCTGCAACCACACTGCAGCATCTGTGACTCTAAATCCACTGGGTCACCTCACTCCCATAAGTGGGCAAGCCTCAAACATGCCTGCTTCCACTTCTCCAACCATAGACGCTACACTTGGAGATTGAGCCATGACGCCGACAGCTCAGCGACGAAAGAAATCCGCTGCAGAAAACAAGCAGGTAACGTACGCAACGATTGCCTCCACAAACACACCGGGAAGCACACACATAGGCCTATCTTCAGTACTGAGCGCACGTGGAGCAACGCATCTTTCACCGTCAACTCCAGTGGTGCCCTCTAAACAACCCGAATTGCCGGCAAAAAGTATAAAGCCAACACTCGCTAGACAAAACCCGCTGCGTTAACTCTCGTGTGCACCAATGTTCCCGAATCCAAAGCTGGCACAATTAAAGGCAAGTTGCAAGACGATCGCAACCAGTGGAGTTCCATCTGCGAGACGATTAACATTCGGGTTGAGCCTGCAATGCTGCAACGCGTAGCGCGTCACCGACCTCAGTACACTCTGGAGAACCTAGGATTGTTCGCGCAACACTAAACTCAGCAGAAGAGACAGAGGCTGTCCTGCTCTCAGCAGTTCGTCTTCGCAACTCACCGAGCGGAGTGCGCATATTACTTGCTCTACTTTGGAAAGATCGCCCAAAAGAAGCCGTTGAGCAACGCGGCATTCCTAATAGGGATAGCAAGAAAACACTATTTGTTCATGGTGTTCCTGAGTTTCTGCATTCTTCTAATCACGATGCACAAACACATGACCGAGAGCAGTGGCGCTACATCCGCGAAGCACTCTCTGCTGACAATGTTTTTGCCAAATCCCTGACAAGAATTCCATCATCACCTAACTACAAAGGCTGCGATCCAAGGCTAATGAAAGTAATACTATACTCGGAAAGAATAACGCCAGTTCTGTTGGATAGCTAGTTAAAGTTTCGAGCTAGGTTGCCAACAGAGATCCGGCTAAAGGCAGCAGGCGAACGGCCAAAAGTCGGAAGCAATTCAATGGAACTTGCAAACGCAACAACTTATTTGCACATTGCTGCGGAGAGACCGACACAACAGCGCACACGGTGTAAAACAGGACAGAGCACAGCACGAATGAAACGGCAGTTCAGGAACGCTCAATAATGCCATGCAACATGACTGAAATACATAAACCCAAAAAACGAATAACGGCCGGCTACCTAACTGCCGGCTTAAAAACTAACACAAACTTGACATCTATCAATGAACTCCTAACAACAAAAGCCCTATCTTGCATGTACACAAACGCCCAATGCCTTCTAAGTAAGTTGGCCGAACTTAGAGACCTCCGTGCCTCACAACCGCGGGACCTCGTCATGATTACAAAGACATGGTAAACCATGAGAAAACCGATTCTGAGATCAATTTACCGGGTATGTCGCTGCTTCGGACGGATAGAACCGGAAGGGGTGGTGGTGTGATTCTTTACCATAATACAAACCTCCGATGTGAAGTTGTCGATCACCCGGAAATCCGAGCTCCCGATTCGCTTTGGTGCCGCCTATGGTTGCGAAACAAGGACACATGTCTACTAGCCGTGATTTATCGCCCACCAAACTCAAGGTCGGAAATGGACTCCAAACTGAACCACCTTTTTCAGTTTGCTTTGAACAAGTACTACACCCACATTCTTATCGCTGCAGACTTTTAAGTGCGCGACATAGAAACGCCGGCAAAGGACGGTATGCAATTTAAAGCCTGGTTGCAAGAGCTTATTGCTAGCCACCCTCTGTACCACCACGTGACCGTTTCGATATGGTCTGTTCGAGATCTCCAAGGACTTCAAATCATAGCGCGAGAGTAAAACTAGATTCTTCATGGACGGTGTGAGATAAAGCGGTTGGCCGTCAAACGTGTCGTTTCGGCCGTCAGCACCCTTCCCCGGGCTCCTTAATACAGACTTTGCTGAGTTGACCGGAAGAAGAAATTCTACAGACCATGTGGAGAGGCGTTTGAGGTCTAACTGAAGTGGGCCACAGTAATCGGGAGCGACAATTTCTCTCTAAATCTTCATGTCGTCCGCAAACAAGGCAAACTGCGACCGAAGAAGCTGAGGTAGATCTTTGATGTGGATCAGGAGCAGAGTGGGACCCAGCAGAGTCTCTTGGGGCACGCCAATTTGGAGGGGTACCAGTCAGTTGGATGGTCGTCTACAAGTACCCGTCCACTTTCGTCCAACAAGAAAGTCGCAGATCCACCGGTGCAGTGAGCAACCGACACCACACATCCTGAGTTTGTGAAGGAGAACCTCATGGCTTACCTTATCGAAAGCTTAAATGAAGTCGATGAATATTACGTCAACAGACTTCCCCTTACTTATTGCCTTCAACCAATCATGCCTCGTAACAAGCAGGTTCGCAATGCATAGGCTGCCTTGTATAAAGCCCTGCTGTGCGGGTGTCAGGACCACGTTTGACTGTAGCAACTGCAGCAATTGATTATTCACGATTTTCTCAGCAGCCTTGCCAAAATAGTTGTCAGTCAATTGGCCTGTAGTTGTCTACTTTGCTAGGGTCGCCGCCTTCCGGAATAGGCTTCACCACTGAACATTTCCAGTCAACCGGCAACGAACCGTCCGACAGCGACCTGTTGAAATGGTCAGTCACGATGGGAGAGATCATGGTCGAAAGTGACTTGAGAACCAGTGGGTTAAACCCATCAGGTCCGGCAGGTTTGGTGCCGTCAAGGTTGGAGAGTAGTTGACATACCTCTTCAACGCCGCGGTGCAGACTATCGAGTTCGGTAAAAGCGGTGCATTCGCGGTATATTCGTGAGTCGAGACGTAGCGAATCTTTTTCGAAGCTGGGAAACTGGAACCACGCAGAGTATGATTCATCTGGTTTACTCCAACTCATGTATTCGTTGTTCAACTAGGCAAGCTACCTAAGTATTCTAGATAAACATTATATTATTTTTCAATAATATTTTATACTGACATACAGGGAAATTTCCCAGGTCACTAAAAAGCAGTTGACATGCTCCGCCCTGATAAATGGCTTTGCAGGGCCACCTTCCAACCACTTACCTAACCCACTGATTATGTCGTCATATACAAATCCGGTAAGCGAATGGTCTCCAGTGATGTAGCTTTTAGTCAGCCAGTGGAGATGCCTTGCCCCGTCCGCAATTTCGCAGTGAAGCTGGCACATACCAATAAAGAGCTTTGGAGGTTTTCTTTTCTTTTTTACTCACGTTAATTGCACCGTTCCACATCAAGTGCCTGTATGCACATCACAACCCTGTCTCGGAGAACTTACTGCCCCCTCTTTTACGGGTCACACACCATCTCCTAATGTTTACGCTCTGTGGGTTATGAGCGATGTATACGCTCACACTTGAGGACAGGAATAATTTAATTGTTTTGAGCGTCATTACCCAGTACTGTATAATGCCAATAGACTTCGATTGCATAATTCCGTTGACCCCTGTTTATCATGCAACCCGTTACCATAAATTTGTGAAATCCTTGAACTCGACTTTACATGGGTGTTTGCTATCATCTCGCATACACATTTTCAGTATCACGCCTCAACTCAAGCGAGCACAATTACGCAGTCTGTGGCTATTAAGCTGAAATATATTTGTCGCCTTTCCACCTAGCATTTAATAGCAGCCATCCAGTGTGGCGGAATGGACACCATCTCATTTCCGAAAAGAACATCCTGGCCAGGTAAGTGAGTTCGTCGTACCACTAGGTCAGCAAATGTGGACTTGTTTTCTTCTACGGTTCACTCGTTAATAGGCACCCTCGTTAAAGATTGCGAGGTGGCACGGCCATGAAAATTGATCAGGTGTTTCTCAACAACCCACTGGATATTTTATTTCTAAATAATTTACTCCTGTGAATTTATATCTTGAAAGACCCACCCTGACCACTTGGACCAGCACAGTATGGCTACCTTGTGGCAACCTTGCGTTGTAACAACGCAATGCTTCTCACGTGTTTCTATAGCAGAATTTGAAATAGATCATTCCTCAGTTCTTCCACGTTGTAGGTTTCAAGCACAAAAGCGCTCCTTAAGATGACATGCATATTTGGAATTGGTGCAGACGTCCGCGTTGTATTCCTTGCCATTTATCGTTAGCATTACCAATTTTATTTAGTTGTGCAGTGAAAGGAATTTATGACAGCTGCATGTAATGACTTAAAAATGAAAGAAGTGTGTAGCCTACACATACCTTGTTTCAGGGACATTAACACATTAGAATTTTTAAATCACCTTGTCAGTTCACACGATCGTGGCTTATCGGCAATCGTCATCTATCTCGACATGCAAAAAGCCTTCGATCGCTTACCTCATAGTCGCCTACTAGCTAAGCTCCAAACCTACGGTATAAAGGACCCTTTACTGGTTTGTTTAGCTCATATCTTTCAGATCGCTCCCAGATAGTACAAATCCAACAACATAAATCTCAACCCAAGGCTGTTACCAGTGGGGTGGTACAAGGCAGTTTTCTTGGTCCATTGCTATTTCTACTTTACGTTAACGACGTCTTCAGCGTAGTTAAATGCGGCACACCCTATCTTTTCGCCGATGACATCAAAATAGTGTACTCCTTCCATCCTACCAACCTCAGCAATACTCTAATGGAAATCCAACTGGACCTCCATGAGCTTGAGGCTTGGTGACTTACAACAGTAGCGCGATGTTATACAGGTGCAATGTTAAGCACAATGCTCTGACCCTAGATAGCAAACCACTTACTATCTGTCAGACCATCTGTGACCTAGGGCTTCGCTACTCATATTCCCTTAACTTCTCAGAACAAGCATTTTATGCAACAGCCAGAGCTAAACAACGCATTGCATTGCTATTCAAAAATCTTACTCTACGAGATTCAATTTGTTCAATGTATGAATCACTCGCCCGCTCTTTACTTGAATATTGCTCAATGGTGTATAGCAACTCCAGGAAGCACGATCGTATCGCCATAGAAAAGGTACAAAGAGCGTTTACAAAGCGCCTTATTGGTACGAGCTTAGTGTTACCCTATTCTGAGCGATGCGACCTACTTAAGCTTGACCCAATATGGCTTCGACGCCTAAAAGTAAACTTAGCACTTTTTTCAATATCCTGCACAAAAATGTCCACACCCCTAGCATTGATCTATCACTCATGAAACCAAACGGATACAATACACGCAATAGAGAAAATTCTGTGATGGTAAGGTCAAAGACAAACATATCAGCAAACTTTTTCCTAAATCGGTACTCCCGTATTTGGAACAAATTGCCGACCGATATTCGTACTAGCACATCTGAGTATAACTTTCGTAGAAAGCTTGACGAATATCTTACAGTCAGCAATGCGATTATGCTCCTGCGCTGCCCTACAACTATTCAACAAACGTATGAACAAGGTCCAGACAACAAATAACTGAAAGTTGCAAATGACTGTATCAGTCAGATCAACAAACACCCGTTGATTCCCTGCTTACCCTTCTCTTTTATTGCCCACTCCGGATCTGCCTGCCCGATAGCTCACCGTTGATTAGTGGCTCCACTGATACATCGATGGGTTGGAGGTCCAGGCTTCTGTTATCCTCTTCATCCCATCTTGGCTCACTATACTTCCACTTGATTTTACTTGGCTCCACTGCAACAATGTGTCAGTTGAACCACTGGCAACTTGGTTAGCTGGACTCCCAAATCCGGTTAATTATCTCTCCAATCGTAACTTCACTTCCGTTTCACCCGCTGGCTCACCTACCATTTGTTTGTGAAAGCACTGACGCTTTGGTAGGTAAAGCATCCGGATCCTTTCTTTACATCTTCAACCCACCTTGCTCCCCAACACTTAGCTTCGGTTTTCACTTGACCATATCTTGCTGGTGAATCAACCGACACATTGTCAACATCAACATGTTTGCCACTCAGGACTACTGTAACCTCGTAAACATATCACTGGCGTTCTGTTGGACCAATTCCCTGCATAATCAAATTCCTAGCGCAGTTAGCCAAACTACTAAAGGTTCGGCATTCTTGTTCACAGCCCACAACCCACACATCGCACCCACATTCGCAGTCCGTATTGCGCCTCCTAATTGTAAACAACATCTGCAATACAATAATAAGGTAGTTGCTTAAATATTTCCCTTTTTCACTGTGCAGTAATGTGGACTTATTTTTTCCTGTTAGACAGACCCATACTGCTGTTCCTTATGCTGAGTCCAGAAATTTGGTTGCGAGACCCTCCCCACACTATATTATTCTCGATTCCACACATGTACATACTTCCCCAGGACGTGTTCGGCCTCCATCGCACTAATACTTGCTATTTCCCTTCTATTTACGTTGATCCGGACCACAACTCTTTCAACGGTACGATGAGATACTTGCTACCGAAGAAAGTTGGATCTGCATAAGAATAACCTACAACTTGAATCCAATAACACTCAATACGAATCCCTCGCATCCGATAAACAATTTCAGTTCCAGAGAACACTTGCACACAATGATCGGTCCAGGGTCCCTGGAACGTGTCTTACCTTTCTGAGAAATATACCTATTATTATTTATTATATGCATGTTTGTTTAGGAACCCTATTAGCCTTCCACAGTGGCTTCCCTCCTAGCCATAATGACGTCTGCTATGGGATCTATCTGAATTTACTACATATTTATTGTGGAGCCACGCGATGCCTATAGTTGTGACATGGTCATTGACAATTAGGATGCCAATAGTGTGGGATTTATATAGGCGTAATATGTCCGTCATTAAGGCGTGTGGATTTATGTGTTGCTGTTTGCCGAGTAAAAATATTGATGCAGTTGCCGAAGGATATATAGGGAAACAGAAAACAAAGGTCATGGAGGCGCGTGGAGTCAAGAGTACCGGTTTTGTTGTCGGCGATGCTGATACCACTGCTGCGGGACCAATTTGGGATCAATATTTTTGCGCTCCAAAATTAACCATTATATTTTGTGTACAATTTGGCTAATGACCATTTGTAAACCATTCTTCCTTATGTTAATCTCACTTACGTCCAGGTTGACCTACATCTGCCTTGACAGTTGACCGTCTTATAAGTTCCATCACTAAATGTTGCTCTTGTCTCGCTTCATCCGTACGCTTCTTCTTGTAGCCCTTCGAATAAACTCCGCCGTGTCCGACTCCTATTGGCTTTAATATCCGCACTTAATTTTGCACACCGTCGCGGACTACTATTCACCAGTCTTACAATATGCACCGGTCCTGAATGGTTTGGAATCAACATTCGCGGTTCTGCTATTAGCCGTAAGAAACCAATTGTAACGGGTCAATTATAAGATAACTAGCACACGGATTGAAGGCATGCGGAGCCAGTGGTTTAGGCTTCGTTTGTATTAATATTGATGTCAGTGTCATGGGAAGTACATTGGCTTTGTAACCAGCACTCGTGGTAGTTAGGAGAAAAGATAACGAAAAGTTTGCTACAAGCAATAATAATCTTTCTCCATCGGACGATTACCGGCTTATTATGCACTGGGACTTTATGCTATTGAAACCAAAACTGCATGCATGTATATATGCTACAGGCACCACCAATACTCAAAAAATGCGAAAAGGAATGTAAACTGACTGATGGTAAACATTAGTTGGATGCGTAAAATTTTACTACCATAACACGTATTATTGTTTTAAAACAAGCGTCAGTAATTTACGCACATTTATTTCAGATAAATTGGGGCGGAATCTGATTGTTTAACTACGTCAACACGAGACTTTATATGATTAAGATCACGTCATTTGTACTCCTGGCTTTGGGTTCGTAGACGAATTTGGTCTTTCCGCATGAATTCGGAAAACTTACGGTCTATTAAAAGTTGCTCGACATCAAATTTTCATCTCTTGAATGCTCGGAGCAAAGCCATGCTGCATAGTAAACTGCGCAGCAGTCGTCAAGCTCGGCACAAATATTACTTCCATTATTATTCATTTGTAACCCCTTTTTACGCCAACTCAGATTTGATGTTTCGAACGGGGTATTCGTCGGAACGATCAAACACACTTTCACAAGAAACGCCTATAAGATCGCCGGCTAATTTGTGCGAACCTCACCCACCTGCTTTCGCTTTGGCTGAGAAAGTAGTTTACTAATGTAGCCCACTTGTAGGCATTGTTGGTTAGTTGCCGTTTCTGGCTTCATCGTTACATATAGTCGTCTAGTCACGGATAAGGAAACACAGTTGCTCAATACGGAGCCTGCTTGCCACGAAATCGCACTGCAGAGCAACCTTTCTGTAGTAGAAATCAACACCATGTTGCCTCACCTGCACCCATTTTATCTGGAACAATCACGCGATACACGCACTCTGATGCGTACTCCTTGCTGATGCACGGAACTATATGCTAATGTATGGATTGCAAAATGGCATTCGCCGCTTATATTGTGATCAGTTACACTTTGCGCTTTCTATCATTTTAATAGTACGGATCCACCTAGGCGAAATAGCGTTGTTCCGCAGTTCACGTCAGCAGCTTTGGCCTATACTTGCGAAATGGGCAGAGCCCGGTCCACAAGATTTTCTTGTCGAAGTGAATAGTGGATTAACGAAACCTTTAGACGCGAAGCAAATTCTGGCACAAAAAATCAGTGTCAACTGCGATGCGATGGAGCCGGGCGTTCGTGTAAGGTTATTTTGCAACTTATTTTCTTGGATGTTTAAGAAAGAGCATACATTTGACAAGTAAAACCTACCTCAGTTACTTTGCCCTTGAAAAATGTTCTACTGTTGTTAAGGTTGACGCTTCATGCACATCAAACTTGAGTAGGTGTTATTCTTGACGTGCGCATGACCCTTCCGTATTGTAAAGACGCTGCACTCTTGACTGACATGGACTTTCGTTTCAGAAGCCAGAAGGAATAAGACGTTGGTGATTCCTCCTTCGAGGCACATCGCATGGATATGGTCGAGACTTCCGTTTGATCACATGCACCAGCTTTTCCTTCACATGTTTAAACGGTTGCTTCACCTGTGGCGCATTTGACCCATAGCAAGAAACGTGTTCCTTCTTACTATGGATACACCTGCCAATATCACAGATTTGTCAACGTGGCATTCAAGGTCTTTCAACTCAGTTCCCATGGACTCTTTTGGATGACGCATAAGCATGTTACCTATGGACTCATTCACCGATAAGATAAAATTCAACACTGAACTGGTGCATGCTAACTGTATCTCCAAAATGGTAAGATTAATATATGTTTCATGTCTGTAATCAGGTAGCATACTTTTCCCTTGTAGGTGGGAAATCGTTATCCGATGTGGTGCGCAACATGATGGTCAATTCCATGAGCAATATATTGGTACGCGCTGTGAATTGTTGTGGAGTCAAACAGAAATATCCCATCGCTGGCACTCATTATGTGCTTTGGATCACCGGTAAGCATACAACATTTTTAACCATAAAATACTTCAGGCGCCATAATGCGAAGTAGTTACGTTAGATGTACGGATGTTTTAGTTGCGTACCAAATGGGGCAGTGGATCCAACTCGTCGGTGAGCGTGAAACTCTGCGACAATCAAAGCAATCTGGGACTGTATCCATTTCTTTCAACATGAGGCGTGTTGTATACTATACTTTCCCGGTAATTGCTGCTGCTATTTTGCCACAAACGTCTTTCTGAATTTCGTATGCGGGTTACGTGACTTAATTAGCAGATGGCAATGTACTAGAAATCTGGGTAATCACGGGCTTAAACAAAGTTTGTATGGGTCCAAAGGGTTAGGCTCCGACCTATGATTCCCATGAGTGCCCGCGTTAATCTTCAGATTCCACCATAACAACATATCCTCTCCTGATTCAGATCGGTCACATCTCGGGCGGTTTGCAGACTCTAGCGGACACCTATCGGACAGCTATCGGTTACGCGCGCCGATAGAGTGAGCGACGATGACGTCTCTGTTAAGGGACCTATAATGGTTTTCTATGCATTTGTCATACAGACAAGTGATGCAATCAGTGGAGTATTGTTGAGTGCCCACAATAATGACACACCTTGAACAGTCATATGGGTTTACTAAGCAAACGTCACGTTGGCATGAATGTTCAACAATAATGAATCCTGCCCCTATGTGATATATACGTATGACGTTATTTTACCTCATAAATTTTATTTCCTTTAATATTTCTTTGGCGCCCTATTATTACATTATGTTTATATAAACCTTATGCACTGCATCCTTAAATCTCACTCGGTATTTAGTAGGATAATCCTAATGGGATACTAATGAAATACGTAATCAACCTACTGTACTCTTCATACTTTGAGATAATCTCTTAGAAATACTTCATTAGCACGGTGAAAACTATAGTGTTTATATGTTGTTAATTACTAAGTATGTTTTGAAAATGTCAAATGAATGTTTGAAATGCGATTTGTCTAATGAACTTGTGTAAGAGAACGTTGAATTTGGCCAATATACGTGAGAGCAATAATGTTCAGGCCTATAACTATGCATTATGCTGATTACCAGTGCTAACAAAGGGATGAATAGAAATATCTTGCTACATAGGGAATATATGCATGCAACGGTTGAGTTTCGTAGTTCTGTATATTATTGCATGTTACATTTGTGAAGGAATGCAAGCTTATTCAGCACATTTCTACACAAAAACGGATGTTCTTGGGCCAGACATCCAATATCCTTAATCTGGTTTTCACTTCGATACCCACTGACATCTGGGAAAGCGACCAACCAAGGCCATGGCGACTATTAAATGGTCCCTCACTTGTGAACACAACGACTTGCCATCAATTACCGCGGAGTACATCGTCGTTACATTTGGTTAAATGATCAATCCAGAGTGCACCCTGTGAAAAGCACGGAAGAATATCATATCCCACATTCCTTGATTTTCAGTGAAGCATGGTACTTACTGCTGTCCAATATAACGTCCATCATTGTAAAAGCCGTTCCGATGTCCAAAGGCAGACCGCTCCACGAGGGACCCCCAGAATCCACCGGGAACTTATGTCCTTATTGAACGGAGAGGGTAACTGCTGGACTGTGTTCAAGAGCGCACAACCATCCTGGGATAAGCTACAGGACAAAAAGGTACAAAAACTGTACACTCTGAAATCGAGGTGGAAGCGAACACATTAAGAATAATACCTGGCTGTTCAATCCCGAACGCGCACGAACAAGCTCCTCCCATAAATAATTTGTAACACCAATGCATGCTTTGTTATCCCTTCGGTAGCTGTACCTGGAGCAAGCAGTGTACTACATCCCGGGAACAAGCAAAACAATCTACTGGCCTCATAATATTCAGCTGTGTACGCGGTAGAGCCATTGTTGCCCAACAACAACGTGCCCCGTGCTCTTCCACTCTGGAGCAAGTTGAAATTAGCGTCGAGAAGGTCAAGCGACTAATCCTTGCGTTGAAACTTAACACAGCATCAGGACCTTACGGACAACACCCAATATTCCTAGAAATGTTGGCCGAGTTCACCGCCGACCCAATAATATGTCAATGATATCTTGTGTTGCTGTTGGTCGGAGCGGTAGCTCACACATTTGGTAGAACGACTCAATGGGCTCATGCTTACTTACGGGCTAAATGTGGAGTAGAGCGGAAAAATTATCTGCCATACCTACACACTCTCATAAGTCACAGGGATGATGGATTGATTAAGAGGTCCATTTACCGGAAATCAACTTGGTCCGGCAATACCTGCACTTCAACAGCTTCACACCAGTGCGGACACTTGTGAAGACTCTAGTGAGTCGTGTCAGACGCTGTTGTTCGGCCGACGGTTTGAACGATGAGCTAGTAATAATTACAGCAACAGTAATGACGAACGACTACCCGTGACTATTTGTCGAGAAACACTGCCAACCGCCAGGCCCAAAAGACTTGGTGAGCACGGCAGCGGAGAAATTGTACCTCGAGTGATATTTCATAGATTATTAAGCCACGCTGAAGACAGCTAAGCGTATAAGTTCGGCTACGAAACGAAGTTAGTATGTTGCACAAGTCGTTGTCAACAACCGAACCCGAAATTTTCCTACACCACCAACGAACGAAGCTCAGTCTATTGTGGTCAACTCACACTGTGTATACCAATTTGTATTTGACGGCGGAACAGTTAGATAGGAAGAACTAATAGACGCTGACTTTCCGAATAAGGGAACATGTACCTAGATGGGTTTAACATGTAGTTTCTCAGGTTGCCTACACTTGTCAGATTCTGTGTTCGCGCAGACCGCCAGCTTCCACGACAGCCAAGCACCTATTGGACTCGGGTCACCGGATAGAGCTTTGCTCAGCGTTTTAACTTCTTTTAAGTTACCCTAATCCCGCTTCCTTCGGTTTGCTGAGGCTGTCTCCATAAGCCTGATTATGCTAGTATTGTGTGTTCAGAAACAATTAGTTGTCACTCAAGGGTAGGGAATTTGATGTAATTAATTTAAGTCCTTTTCAGTGAGTTTCCAAATCAGTCGACTGCGCGATTTGGAAAATGGCTGCCAAAGACCTCACTTACTTATTAATCAGCCTTAAACTGCCTTGGACATAAGAGTGAAACTCCGTCATTCATTCTGCAATTTAGCTTGTCTGGTTGCACCCACTGCTAGCTAATTCTATGCATTTCGCTTATTGTTAATGTTACTGATGAAAAATTACCGAATACATATACATTAGCCATCTTCTTTGAGTGTGCAAGGTTTACGAATTTTTTGAGTTCTGTAAGTTTGTTATTTTGTGTACTTGCCTTCATTTGTTCACAATTTAAAGGAAATGATCATCTTCGGCGTTTTAATTTTATCAAGACTCGCTGCTGAACGTCGCTGCAGCCAACCAAATGCTCTACTCTTCTTATTGCAAAATTAATCCAGAATTTGTTACACACTAGTTATTTGCCACATAGGACTTCCTTTTTCTACTGCCCTGCGAAGTATCAAGGTTGGACAGAGTAATTTTGGCTCAGAAGGACACGAAGTTTATTAACATGTGCTACTTTTGACATGACCTTCATATACTCTTTGGTCTGATATGGGTAGGGATTATGCGATCATTAGTTGATTTCCTTTGCAGCCAGATTTCAAAACAAATACTCGTCTATTTGCTCGAAAAAGCTCTAGACTGCTGTTTCAACCCGTTGGGCATCGTCGGTAATGCGCCTTCATCGGATCCACTAAAATTCATGCCCATGACCACCAGCTGCTTTAACCGTCATTTTGCACCTAATTCCCTGTGCCAAGGGAGACAGATTCGGAATTTCATGACTAACAAGCTACGCAAGACCTGGTGACGGTTGTCCTCCACTGCCAAGCCAAGAACGAACGACGCATAGGACAGGGTTGACCCCATAACACACGAGGTCCCTTAACAGTGCCTACGCACGGCATAGAATTTAGGAAAACTTAGGACGGATATATGTTTAGGTACTAATGAGTAAGGAATAACGAAAAATTAATTAAGGTTCTTCACAGCCAGCTGCTTATTCAGATAGTTCTTCATATGCACGGAAAAGCGCCAGTTGGCTGTTTCAAACTGCAAAATATCGTCAGTATTGCGCACTTATCGGGTCCATCAGAATTCGCAACCATGTGCTCAAGCGGCTTGCACTGCCAGTCAGCAGCCAATGCCACTGGGCCACGGGGACAGTTTTATGCCCTCATGATAAAATAGACAACTGTGATATAGCGCATCTTATACTCCACTGCCATGCTTGTCACGAAAGTTGCTGTGGACAAGGTTTACTCGGAAAGACAAGACGTCCACTAACGGTAGGTATGTAGAACATAGCATTTACGAACTTATAGCGGGTGTATGTTTCATGTACTCATGTGTAGGGGATATTATTATCATAAATTGTCGTTTTTCGAATCCAGCTTTCATATCATATAGTCCTCTATAAGCTCGAAAGAGAAAATTACTACAGTTTTAGCTTGTTTGGCATCGTCAGTATTGGGGATCCATCGGGTCCATTAGGATTCGTAACCATGTCTAACATCGACTTACACCACCAGTCAGCAGCTAATGCCACTGGGCCGCAAGGGACATCCTCTGTCTGTAATCATTAAAATGCTAACTGTGATATAGCGCGTTTTACTTTATACTGTGATGCAATTTACGAACGTTGCAGAGGACGGGGTTGGCCCCGAAATACACACGATGCACTAACAGTAGCCATGTACGACATTGCATTTAGAAACTTTTAGGGTAGATATACGTTTTGGGTGTTTACGATGAGTGGATTACGATTTCATTAATTGAGCTTCTTCGCAATCAGCTTCCGAAACAGATAAACGTCCGGATATCTGGAAATGCACTAAACGGCCGTTTCAGCCTGTTGGGCAACATCTGCCTTGCGCAAGCATCGGCTACATCAGAATTCGTACTTAGGACCCCTAGAGGATTGAAACGCCAGTAAGCAGATAATGCCAATGGACCACGAGGGAAAGATTTGAATAGTCATGCTTTTAAGATAACTGCGATATGGTGCGTCTTATTCTACACTGCCATGGAAGTTACGAACTGTCCTAGTACAGGGTTGGCCTCGAATACACGAGGTCCTCTAAAATTAGCTATGTAAAACATAGCATTTAGAAATGGTTATGAAGGATATATTGTTAGTGCACTGATAAGCAGTGGATATTGATGTCAATTATTAAGGTACATGCATGTCCCCGAGAGAGAGCTGCATGAATGCCCGTATTATTCTTAATTCTTCTTTCTTACCCTACTCCATTCTGTGCTGAATCTGTTGTGCTCCTGGTTCCTTGTTAATTCATCTCTACTGTCCTACTCTCTTGCCGATATTTCCCATTAAATTACTAATTAGACCAAAGCTTCACGCTTAATCGTGGTGAATTCCCTCTACATCTCTAAACCATAAATCTAAAAATATATTGCACACTGCTATGCAGACTGTTTTGGCATCTTCTATAATTCACAATGCACTGAATATGTCCTGACTTTGCAGTGCATAGGCTGTCGTTTCTTTGTCTAATAAACTTTTTAATTTTCCTTTTAAAACATTAATTTCCCTGCATAATCACGCCATAAATATACACCTACAAATGACGGCTGAAAGGAATGCATATGAGGTCACCTAGCATATCAACCATCTGGCAGCGTATAACACAAGTTGATTAGTTCAACACCATAATAAGACAAAGAAAGGTCTAGACATTACAATATGTGAACACTGCCTAAATTTTTCTCATACAGCTACTCGAGTATTATGATCCAATGGATTTACCTTACTTTAGCCTTTTCCTTATTATCGCAGCTCTATAACCTGCTACTCCCAAGTAGCGCCAACGATGTTGCTACAGTCTCCTAAGTAAGATTGTGTATTAGTCATCTGGTTTTGATTGATGGATCTAACTGTTACCTCCTTTTCATGTTGCCTCCCTCCATCAAACCGCCGCCATTATGACACCACCAAGTTGCACAGGATACAAGCAAATGAAAATGTCCCCGAACTGATGGCATACGGCGACCAAAGTACCAAGTGAAAATATTCGCAAAACATTCCTACTGTACAAACCCAAAAGATGGACAGCCTCGCATGCCTGAGCATATTGTAATATAAATATGATCCGTCCAGTCGTGGACCCGGTTTCTCGGTACCATGAGAATATATACGTTATTATTATTATTATTGCAGACGAACTTTCGTACCCTTCAGAAGTATAACAGGCATTCACGGAATTTGTAATTGTGCAAGAAGTATGACAGACCAGATGCTGCAATACCGACGTTCCGCAGCGCTACGCTAATTGTTTGTTCATTGACGAATTCATCTATTTAGGTTACTGTAGAAACTACGACCGTTTGTTCACACCTGAGAGAGTTAGCTGTTCAACAGAAATGTGATTTTCCAATGTGCATGCAGACAATCCGCCATATTACTTTTAAAGTTGATATGGCGCGGTCAAACATGAGCGCCGTGGGGACACTGACAAAACTGTTGATATTATTATCATGTGCTTTCTGGAGAAATGCTGTTCCTTTTCATGCATGTGGATTGTTTGTCGAGATACACGGAAAATGCAGCACAGACGTGCATTTATGTCCGCATGGAAGGACCCGCATGTTTGTCACATTGTATTCACATAATGCCACATATCAGCGATGAGGCGAATATTTCACAGTCATTTCTACGATATGGCCAGTTGGACGTAAGACAACAATAGGTCTGACTCTCTGCGTTAGTTGATATGATGTTTAAGGGCATATCGTTTTGATGAACCACCGGTTACCTATCCCTTATATTCACTTTATGCAGTAATCTCACTATATCGCATTAACAGCGAGTAGCTAACCATCAACCGTAAGTAATAAGACAAAGAACTGAAAGCAAGTTCAGTTCTGTGAAATTCAGGTGAAACCAGAGTACAAAATTAGAAAGCAAATAGACACATACCACACACAGCAGATGCACGGCAAATTCTTTTTATTTAATTGACATATTGGGTACGAACAGGCACTCAGTAACACTCAGACAATCCAAGCAATCAGACGGTCATCACATGTCGCATGTGTACTCCGCTAAAGATCCAGTCGATTGCCGCATCTCAGACCCCGTAAGCATCTGTCCTGACTTCCAGACAAGCCTTTCCCGTACGCGCTGCAGCTGCGCGATGAAATTGAGTGTCTGCTTCTCAAGCTTGTGGTACAGTAACTGCAGCCTATACCACATCTCGTGCCTTGCTGAATACAGTGTCTTTCGGTTATCGGATGTTCTGTTTTTGGATATTCTGTAGCGCTGCCTTCCATGAAATTTGTCACGTCAAATCCATTCAAGATCAGGCTTTGTTCACGTTGCCTAACTACAATATCACAAAATGCTTCCAGTTTGTCGTCCAGTGATTCCTCTCCTGTTAACCATCTCGTGGTTCCCTTGAGAGCGGAGAGAGTGAATGCCAGTCTCGACTACGACATTTTGCACTTCGAGTAGGGTTGACTGAAATGTACGACGAAAAACTGCCAGTGCCAAAGACAACGCAGGAGAAACCTTTCGATAGGTTAATCTAAATTCACTATTCCGAGTAATTTTGTTACCTATCTTCATATAATCAGCAGATTGGATAGGTTGCAATCAGAGATCGACAGGATGTAAAATACACCACTGCACTTATATATCCTCTACATGAATGACAATTTTCGTCGTTGTACAAACTGCCGGGCAAGCAGAACTACTACTATTAGCGCTAAGCATATGTTAACCCGCAATCAATTTTTTAGATGAAAACAAATCTTACAACGCCTCCCAATTTTAGCTGTTCACTGAAAAGGATCCTAAATGCCACATTATCCTAGGTTTGACATTTTGTGTCCTGTGAATTACAAACGAGCTCCGATTCGTACGATCTTTGCGATAACAAACTAGCTATGCTCAGACGAAGCGATTCCATGAGAGCTGCAACGCGTCTTATCTCTAGTAAGCTAAAATGGACGTCCGGAGAGGTTCCTAACAAAACACTCAAACAAGAACACGAATGCCGGAAACAACCTAGTGCCCGGCATCCCTAGAAAGTTGGTGTTGATAACGATGCCAATCTAAGGAGGCGAAAACTATAGGAGTTCCAGGTATCGCATCCGTCAATCAATAACATAGGTAGTATGCAGCTGAACATGTGGTTTGTTGCAAAATTAAGAAGGTGCTGTTAAATACACCCTGGACATGAAAGATACATACGCTTCACAATAGGCGCTGCCTGTGTAGTGTGCTGCGGCAATCATTGTAAATGCATTGAAAACATGCGTTTTGGAGTTAATGTCACCGTCCATCAAAACTTCAGGATCTATCTGCTTTCTGTTGACAACATGTATCCGCGAAGGTTGCACGTCGGCAGCAATGTATGTAACTGCGTGTAAAATTGGCCGCCTGAAGAACAGCTTTGAATAGATGTCCATGTCAGGGTTAGTTTTCTCGGATTCCGCTGTATATTATTCACAACAAGCTGCAAGCACGTCGGAAAATGAGAGAAGAGCGTTTGGCTGGTCTCCGTATTTACCTGTATCACCCGAGTAAACTTCGTGCGCCGCAACTAATTAGTAACTCTGCCACTTTGCCATCGGCGATGATGCGGCGTTTGGCAATGTGGCATTTTTATAGAAAATTGATGTATTTCCTATTCGTGTGATGCAACTGACGAATAATTGAGGGTAACAGTCAATTCACTGGATGTAATAGCTGAGTTTCATCTGAATGAATAATAATTAATTTGGTTTCAATTTGTGAGCCCCATGTGAATTTCAGACTGTTGAGGATCACCGTCATGGAGTACCAGTGTCCAATTCAAAGTTAGATATTTGTATCCCATTAAGGAACAACCAGGCTTGGTTCCGCCTGATCTCCATTTGAATGGTCTTTTAATGTATCCGGGATTGCAATGCTTGGATGATAGTTCTTTTTGCAATCTGGCATGAATTTAAATGTATTCCGTCACAGTCACAGGGTCCCTACACTGTAGGAGTAGGCGACAACTGCGGTGCTAGCCATCTGATCGTAAGAAACAACTGTTAGTCTCCTTCGCTTCATCTCATCCGGAATGCAACGAGAAAAGAGCAAGCGCATGGGGTATATTATCAGCATGCTTATCGAAGCACAGTTCCTAGGTCTTTGGTTTCACCCTTCATGCAAACGGCTACAGTGATATTATGAGACAAGGTGCTGTAACGCGCGTTGGCTGACAATATGGTGTTTTGCCAGGAGATATTGCAGTAGACATTTCATAATTTATATAGATATATACACATATATATCTGTATCTCAATATAACTGCGGCCATTTAAACTCACTACATATGCGGCAGTTTCTAAATGTATGCACCCGTTATTTCTGAAATTTCTTCATATGACCAGACAAGTTCAGCACCAAGTCACTAGCAATGTATCCACCATGATACATCAACCTCTCATTTTACAAGGTATATCGGCGATGCCAGATGGCACACTACCCCTACTCGCAAGATCACTATCAATGGACACGTTTCCAACGCTCCCACACATAATTACGACACAAGTGAAATGCGAATAAAATGAAACAAGCTACAGTGAAGCGAAAGCTGCTTCCATCATTTATGGTATATTCCCATTACGCTTGATGGATGATAGATGGATAATTAGCAAACGGTATTTCCTAAGCATGCTTTTACTTTTGAATGAGCTGCAAGCTATCTTTGTTACCGAAACGTGGTACCCTGCTGACTTTTTCTGATGTTATCCAAATAGCCCTTTTTACCACCTTTATCGTAAAGATCGCTGTAAAAAATAGGTGGAGAATGTCTTATGCAATTATATTATATATTTTAACAAAAACTACGCAAGGGGGTTGGGCAGACCGTGTATTGCTACAGGAACGTGTTACTGAAAACGAACAAACCAGTACAGATTTAATAGCGTTTTCTTACTACAACGCAACGCAGAAAAATATTTGCTTGACATATCATTCCAGGTGCCTGCAGGGTTCGGATTCTGGACAACGCCTGTAACTTTACATCCCGCAACTCCGCTTTGCTACATTTGATTCTGTCGCTACATAAGTCCCTCAAAGCAGGCTATGAGTTTTTCCGTTGCTTAGAAATTTTATACCTGTTAACGGCAATGTTTGTTGTCCATTTTACAGTGGCTTCCGGGTTTGCATCGGAATGTATGCATATACAAAGGATAATCTTAAGTGATTTTAACACATCCAAGCTGCACTAGTCTTCCCATTATGTCTGTACACGTTTTTTTCATGTATGCAGTCAGAGTTGGTTGGACCCAATTAGTTAATATAGCACTTAAGTTGCCGAACAGATCACATTTGCTGTTTACATTGGGTATGGACAACTTACTGAGAGACGTTTCAGAGAGCATCCGTGGTAGCGACGGCAACATGATACTCTTAAACATCACCGTTAAAATGTCCAAGAAACTAATACCTCCATCCGCTTACACCAACCGCAGTCTCAACTGGAGACACTTCCGTCATATAACCTAGTGCTGAAATTGAGCTGATTGCTTTCTCTCCAACAATGCAGGCGCATCATTGAAGGGTTTCTATCATTAGTTTCAGCAAGCCGTAACCCTCCTTGCTGCAAACTAAATACGAATACGTGACATTTAATTTAAAAAGACAAATGTTATGAGGGCAACGGCGACTCTGACCTTGGTCGTTCTGTCATGCAAATATGCTGCTAGCCAGGTGAGTAGGGAACCATGGATACCGTAGGCACGAAGCTTATGAAGCAGAGCTAAGTGATTGACTCTGTCGAATGCCTTCGAAAAGTCTAGGAAAATGACATCGAAAGGGGATCCTTCATCAAGCACTTTTGTGCATGAATCCCGAGCAAGAAGCAGATTTGTGAGGCAAGATCGTTTGCGTCTAAAGCCGTGTTGGAGGTGAGAAATTAGCTTCAGACTCGTTGAGCAATAAATGGAGTGGTCTCAGCAAGAACGTATGGAATTGCGGCCAGGTATGTTTATGTCACTGCAGCGGAAAGTCTTCTATTCAGTAGATCGAAAGCGATGTCACTCATAAACGGAACACGGAGAAACACATCCTTTTTTGGAACTATGATGACAGCTTCAATGCTCTCACAAACAACAACGTGTTGTCTGGTAAAAGAGGATGGAGAACAGTTTGAGAGCAGCGATTTAAATAGGTTTTCTTTTCCGTCTGCTAGCGTCCCAGGGCTGTAGATTTTGGAGACTGTGTAATACATGTAGTGAACTAGATTACGTTTATACCTAAGTGGCACCAAACTCAGAAAGTGCGTGTGTTATCAAACCCAAGAATCTCTCAAGAAAGCCATCTTCCTGTTTCACCAATAGTACGTCCAGGAACGACAGTTTCCAATTTTTTCGATTTCTTTGAAGAACTTCATTAATGGGTGTGCAACGTTGAGTTGATCGAGTAAACCAACTAAATCTGCGCTCGAATCACAGAGAACGAAAGTGTTTTCCATATAACTGCAGTAAAACCCAGTGAATCAATAACAAGTTGCATAGGACCATGTCCAAGCTTTGCGAGGAAGACGTCGGCATGAGGAGATTCTGGGAGAGAACACATAGCAACTCAGTCAATCTGCCGATAAGAAATTGCATCAAACGGGAACTGTCTGTCAAAGGTGCATTACAGGATTATTTCCTTCAGTTTCGGCACCGAATTTCAATATTTGTTTGTTTTTCTGTTATGCATTCACAAAGCACTTTGGCAATCTCTAGCAACGCGACGTTGGCACAAAGTGAGTCCACATCAAATGAGAGCATCATTTTGCCGTCTACCCTCAAGTCTTCAACTTTCCATAAAAATTTGAATGTATCTCTTAGATCGTTTGTGGATACTTCAATGCCTACTTGTTCCAGTAATTCGACAAATTATGTTGAAACAGAGGGGGAAGCGGAAGCGGAAGTAGGGGACGTAAGTGCAAATGCGGCTTGTACACTTAAGGTAAACCATAAAGCCGGAATGGCTGAGAGCCAATAGTCTGTCGCAATCGGTCGCACTTTCGTTCATCGATCTAGGAGAATCGTACAAATCCGCAGTGCACACGGTGTGATCATGTGGGGTTTCCTAGATTGTGTGAACTAAAACCAGCGTGCGATGCGTTGGATCAAGTAATAACATGTTAGTTTGGTTGCGTTCCCTCTTCTCCACTAAAAATTACTTAAACATTTGACACACCTGGTTTGTTATTGCCCCACCGACGTTTAAACGCACTGGTCTACCTAAGCTCAAGGTACCCCCTTTGCCACGACCAAACGATTAAAATATGATCCTTTAAAGCTGTCCTTAGACAGTTCATCTCCTGCCTTACAGCTCACATCTGAACTTAGTGCTAAAGTAGGCTGCTTGCACTCAGAGCTCGATGAAATAAAGAAAATGTTGCTCTTTCTTTAACCGCTCAGTGATAATTTACCTCGACTGGGTGACATCCGTAACACATCTGAGAATTTTGATCATGTTCACCACAAAATAGCAGGTCAGCTACTCGACTCCATCGCCTCATAGGTACATGAAAGCAATGGCAGAGCAATAAGGGTGATCGCTTTTAACATGCCAGAGAGATTCCGTTTGAGCAACGTAAAGACGACAGTAATTAGCGCTTGTAAACTCTCTGATGTCGTCTGTAAGTGCCTTAGTCTAACAAAGAAAACACCGTGGCTTGTATGAGCCCCCCTCACGTCCGAAACGATGGATCACAATTGGTCTGAGAGCAATGAACAGCTGGAACAAATGCACACGACCGAAACCATGTCTATGATTCTAACGTCGTCGGCATGCCTTCTCACGTTAGACAAAGTATCTCATCAGATATACGTGAACGAGTTTTGGGCGCTTTCGTCAACGGTGATGACTGGCAGCTGGTGGCAACTGTGAACAACGTCAAATATCAAACAGCCTACTCCTGAATTCGTCGTTCTCTTGATCAGGATCCGAGTACTACGCAGGCGCGATCGTAAACGGATTTCGTCGGAGGAAAACGTAGATGACATCCTGGATTGGATGGCAAGGGACACAACTCTTACGCTAGGGGAAATGCGTGTACGAGTACGAGCAGAAATGGACAAGGACGTTTCGAAGTCAACAATCGCACGGCACCTAGATAGTCGATTGATAACTATGAAGAACATCTTTCAGGTTCCCGAGGGAATGAACAATGAGCGAAGCAAAGGGATACGCAGGGAATTCTTGTTGGTCGCAATCAGCCGACAATTCAGATATGTCGACCAACTGTCTGGAAAAGCACCAGACGGCCGTTTCGCCCTATTGGGGCTCATCAGTGGTGCGCATCCTTCGGTCCTCTGCGGAGGATCGAACCCATGACTGCTAGTGGCTCTTGCCAACTAGCCCGCAGCTTATGCAGCTGCGCCATGGAGGACGGACAGCTGGTCGACATATCTGAATTGTCGGCTGATTGCGACGAACAAGAATTCCCTGCGTATCCCTTTGCTTCGCTCATTGTTCATTCCCTCGGGAACCTGAAAGATGTTCTTCATAGTTATCAATCGACTATCTAGGTGCCGTGCGATTGTTGACTTCGAAACGTCCTTGTCCATTTCTGCTCGTACTCGTACACGCATTTCACGTAGCGTAAGAGTTGAGTCCCTTGCCATCCAATCCAGGATGTCATCTACGTTTTCCTCCGACGAAATCCGTTTACGACCGCGCGCCTGCGTAGTACTCGGATCCTGATCAAGAGAACGACGAATCCAGGAGTAGGCTGTTTGATATTTGACGTTGTTCACAGTTGCCACAAGCTGCCAGTCATCACAGTTGACGAAAGCGCCCAAAACTCGTTCACGTATATCTGATGAGATACTTTGTCTAACGTGAGAAGGCATGCCGACGACGTTAGAATCATAGACATGGTTTCGGTCGTGCGCTTTTGTTCCAGCTGTTCATTGCTCTCAGACCAATTGTGATCCATCGTTTCGGACGTGAGGGGGGCGCATACAAGCCACGGTGTTTTCTTTGTTAGACGCAGGCGCTTACAGACGACATCAGAGAGTTTACAAGCGCTAATTACTGTCGTCTTTACGTTGCTCAAACGGAATCTCTCTGGCATGTTAAAAGCCATCACCCTTATTGCTCTGCCATTGCTTTCATGTACCTATGAGGCGATGGAGTCGAGTAGCTGACCTGCTATTTTGTGGTGAACATGATCAAAATTCTCAGATGTGTTACGGATGTCACCCAGTCGAGGTAAATTATCACTGAGCGGTTAAAGAAAGAGCAACATTTTCTTTATTTCGTCGAGCTCTGAGTGCAAGGAGCCTACTTTAGCACTAAGTTCAGATGTGAGCTGTGAGGCAGGAGATGAACTGTCTAAGGACAGCTTTATAGGATCATATTTTAATCGTTTGGTCGTGGCACAGGGGTACCTTGAGCTTAGGTAGACGAGTGCGTTTAAACGTCGGTGGGGCAATAACAAACCAGGTGTGTCAAATGTTTAATTAATTTTTAGTGGGGAAGAGGGAACGCGACCAAACTAACATGCTATTACTTGATCCAACGCATCGCACGCTGGTTTTAGTTCACACAATCTAGGAAACCCCATATGATCACACCGTGTGCACTGCGGATTTGTACGATTCTCCTAGATCGATGAACGAAAGTGCGACCGATTGCGACAGACTGTTGGCTCTCAGCCATTCCGGCTTTATGGTTTACCTTAAGTGTACAAGCCGCATTTTCACTTACGTCCCCTACTTCCGCTTCCGCTTCCCCCTCTGTTTCAACATAATTTGTCGAATTACTGGAACAAGTAGGCATTGAAGTATCCACAAACGATCTAAGAGATACATTCAAATTTTTATGGAAAGTTGAAGACTTGTAGGTAGACGGTAAAATGATGCTCTCATTTGATGTGGACTCACTTTGTGCCAACGTCGCGTTGCTAGAGATTGCCAAATTGCTTTGTGAATGCATAACAGAAAAACAAACAAATATTGAAATTCGGTGCCGAAACTGAAGGAAATAATCCTGTAATGCACCTTTGACAGACAGTTCCCGTTTGATGCAATTTCTTATCGGCAGATTGACTGAGTTGCTATGTGTTCTCTCCCAGAATCTCTTCATGTCGACGTCTTCCTCGCAAAGCTTGGACATGGTCCTATGCAACTTGTTATTGCTTCACTGGGTTTTACTGCAGTTATATGGAAAACACGTTCGTTCTCTGTGATTCGAGCGCAGATTTAGTTGGTTTACTCGATCAACTCAACGTTGCACACCCATTAATGAAGTTCTTCAAAGAAATCGAAAAAATTGGAAACTGTCGTTCCTGGACGTACTATTGGTGAAACAGGAAGATGGCTCTCTTGAGAGATTCTTGGGTTTGATAACACGCGCACTTTCTGAGTTTGGTGCCACTTAGGTATAAACGTAATCTAGTTCACTACATGTATTACTCAGTCTCCAAAATCTACAGCCCTGGGACGCTAGCAGACGGAAAAGAAAACCTATTTAAATCGTTGCTCTCAAACTGTTCTCCATCCTCTTTTACCAGACAACACGTTGTTGTTTGTGAGAGCATTGAAGCTGTCATCATAGTTCCAAAAAAGGATGTGTTTCTCCGTGTTCCGTTTATGAGTGACATCGCTTTCGATTTACTGAATAGAAGAATTTCCGCTGCAGTGACATAAAAATACCTGGCCGCAATTCCATACGTTCTTGCTGAGACCACTCCATTTATTGCTCAACGAGTCTGAAGCTAATTTCTCACCTCCAACACGGCTTTAGACGCAAACGATCGTGCCTCACAAATCTGCTTCTTGCTCGGGATTCATGCACCAAAGTGCTTGATGAAGGATCCCCCTTCGATGTCATTTTCCTAGACTTTTCGAAGGCATTCGACAGAGTCAATCACTTAGCTCTGCTTCATAAGCTTCGTGCCTCCGGTATCCATGGTTCCCTACTCACCTGGCTGGCAGCATATTTGCATGACAGAACGACCAAGGTCAGAGTCGCCGTTGCCCTCTGGGTCCAGGTTTGTGATGTGGTAACACAGTAGCTGCTTGCTGGGCTTTATTGAAAGTGAGAATAGATTGAGCAGTAGGAGGGAGATAGCTGATCATCCTAGTTTTGTGCGATTTAAGGAAAAGCACCAGTGACATCTTAGTTAGATTGTTTCACAGCCACTAGTTATTTTTCTATGTCTCGGAGTGAAAATTTAACTTTACAGAGACAGTTGGAGGTTACGTTGGATAAGCCAAGCAGAGGGGAATAAGTGCTTTTGCTGAAAGATGAACAGAATTGCCAGTTCGGAACATCAATAAGGGAGATAGAGTCGTGTACGAAATAGTGCTCGAGAAGCGTGATAAAAGCGAGTTCACTCGTCGCACGGTTTCGACTTCTTAATAGATCAGCCAACATATGCTCATTGTTGTTAACCGAACGTGCATGTGTTTCTTCCACCATTTTTCTTGAGTGACGAATGGCATACTTGAAGCAGGATAGGCTGGTGAAGTGCGATCAAGGTTAGTGAATCAGAGCGTGACAGCAAGTGAGCTGTCTTCGATAAATCGATAAATTGTTCGATCCACTCAAGCAGCGGCTACCACAGTATACGTCGCAGATAGATACACACACACACACATACACACACAAACACGTATACTCACGAGACAGAGGACGTACTTTTCAATTCATTGGGTAACGCACTCATCACCCGGTGGTTGTCAGCGCGTGCAGTGAAAGCTGTTTGGAGGTGTGTGTTGGCCACAGAGTAGGAGGAGCGCTTGAATAAGCGCCTTCTGTTTGCACAGTTCAGGTTGCGCAAGCCTGATCGCAATGGCTTCGGCCGTCCGTAACATTCGTTTCCTAAGCCCATTGGGGTAGCGTTTTCGTACATAAAACTCTTTGAAGGCATCAGTAGCCTTGCTTTGATGTCCAGTTTCGACCAGCTGTTCTAGCGTAGAACTCGTGGTGAAATCGACATTACCTTGCTGCAATGCCGTGGGACAGTGCTCCGATATCCGCTTGGACAGATTCCTATTCGTATGTCCGACGTACTTCATACAACAGTTGCAAGTAAATTGTTATCTAAGATTCGGACTGGAATGGGAGTCTGTCTTTGAGACGTAGGGCAACAAACCACACGGTTTCGGCAATGATGTATGGATATGCAGTTGGAAAGGTTCGAGCTACTGCAGTGGAAACTCTTCTGCACAGCAAATCGAAAGCAATATCTCCCTTGAAGGGAACTGATAGAAACACATTTTTCTTTGGGACAGTTGTAATCAATTCATGACGATCATGAATCATTGCGTGCTTTCGGATGAAGTGGGCTGGATAACTGTTTACTTGCAGCGTGTGAAAAATACGGTTCTTTTCGGCCTCCAAGTTCTCTGGGCTACATATATTGGCAGCGCGAAAGTACAGGCAACGAACAACGTTCCGTTTGTACTTCTCTGTAAAAATCTGAGAAAATGCTGCCTCTAATTCCCTAATGTTTATAGCGCTTCACCAGCGTACCCTGCTTCAATTTTCCATGTGATAATTGCAAACGCTTGATGAGATTTATTGAAAAGAGTGCTGTTCGTAACCTTGTGTTTTAACAATTCCATGGGTAGAATTTGCGTATGGCATGGTATTTGGCTGAGTTGTTGAGCTTGTAGAACCAGGGAAAAATCGTTTCTCTGTACTTTGCAAAGGATTTCTACCTATCTGAGGATTTTGGGTGGTCGGCTGTTAGAATATTTTTGATTTATAAGGCATTTACGTTTAAGTGGTGAGAGTACGTCAAGACAATTTCTGATGTTACTATGGAACTCATTTGCAGGGATTTGAGGGTTAGCAGTTAAGAAGAAATTGTCAAATGGGGACGATCTAATGAAGCATGAAAATAACTCGCAATTAGAGAAGGCGTACTCACGGTACCATGTTACGGCTTTGTAAATCTTAATGAGGTTTGACGGCGGTGAGCTGATCAGAAGCACGACCAGCTTATGGTCCCTAACGGGAAACATGCTTAGTACATTGGCGGGCTTTTCCGGTACACCTTGCTTGAAGAGATCAAGAATCTTATCATCTCGTGTTGGCGACCGTACATGCTGAATCTAGTCAGGAAAACGGACGGAGGTAGCAAATAAACCGTACTTCGTCGATGAGGCAGGTGCACCCCCAGGAATATTCGGCCTGTTGAAATCGTCACCTATGAGGTTGTATTCTGCAGGATGCTGAGAAGCGTAGTGAAATACATTTGCTAAGTTGTGTACAGGGGTTGCATTAGAGTTTGGTGCTTTTTTAGACGCAGCCGATAAAATATTCGTTGCTTTGTACGACCAGAGACGAAGACCGAGTGGTTCTGACTGCTTAGGTAAGGTCTGTAAAGAAGCAAGCATATATGTCATTTCTGGTGTATATAACGCATCCGCCGCCATAATTAGCGGATCGAAATCCGCCGTACCTGTTGTAACCTGCGATCTGGCAGGCAGCAGACGACGCATTTTCATTTAACTATGTCTCAGTGACCAAGCTAATGTGAGACGGATAAAGTGAGTTAATCATTCGAAGGATTATACTTTTCTGCAGGATTGAGTGGGCATTTAGAAATATAACGTCGATATTGTGCGTTTTACCTGTTATGTTTGCAACCTCCCTAAATAAGGAGGACAGGAAGGAGGGTGGGCTGGCCACGGGGTCATTGCAAGGTTAGGAGTAACTTAGAGTCTTAGGGCAAAACCTAGTAATTCATGAGATATACTCAGCAGGTTTAGTGGAAGCGGACATGTTAGCAGCTGATGGAGGACCTTTGACAGAAAAATTGGGTGTTAGGGATAGTGGAGGGGGAGTTGTTAAGGGTGAACCGACCTTCCGCTCGAGTGGACTAATTTGTGTAAAATGCGATAGTACCATACTCCGTGGGTTGCTTATTGTACTAGTCCATGGTGCGTCTGCTGCATTTATACGTCTACACCACGCACCCAAAAGGGAGGTGGTAGGTGTCTTTGAACGATCAAATGTATAAGTACAAGACGCTACCCTACTGAAACACGCATTGAATAAGTTAGGAAGCTTTCGAATAATATTGCGCTATCCTACCAGCGTTTCTAAGGTGAGTTGCTCTGTAGGACTCAGTCTAACTGGTGCCGGATAAGCATGGATCGTTTTCGGCCATCTTACGGCTCTGACCAGATGAGGCATTTTACTAGTTGATTCACAGAAACTTTTATGGTATCTTGGAGGTCTGCGGAATCAGGAACATTTAATTTAAGGATACTATGAACGCCTGCTCTTCTGTTTGACAATGTGGAGCATTTAGAGATATCATTAATTGATCTTGTTTGAGTTAGTTATGAACACGTGATTTTGGGCGGTATGCAAGTGCTTGTGGGTCTCTCAGTAATACGACGTTTCTGGGGATTAACTAAAATTTGCTTTTGGGTGTATAGATTTGTAGAATAATCATGTACACAGAGTGCATTGTAGCGTATCACATAGTCGCCCCCAAGTAATGACCTGGCTGTTAGCCGCGTGTTAATTTGGTAAGCTTCTGTATCGTTGTGCGAATTCATCTGGGTGGGGATAGTCTAGTCTAGATCGACCTCATAAATGTAGGTGCTCAGCGACTGTGTTACATTGTCTTCTTCAGGATGGAGTTGCGCCTGTTTTTGTGGGCTGTTGCGCTTCCTTTTAGTGATCGGATGCTGCCCAGCATTTGATGCGCCTCGTATCATTAATGCATAGTCAATGTATTCTACTGTACTAGTGGATAGTGTATTCTTTGCAATAGTATTTAGGCTTCTAGTTTGGTTGCTAGTACATGCTTTCTCGCGATGTGAAGGATTTGTAGGTATTCTTGTAATATACTTCGGCGTTTTAGCGCAGTGGGTAGCGGTTTCGATTAATCCAGCAGTCGTACTAGTTTTTCAACTATTGCAGAGAGGAGCTATTCCATCTATGTTAAATTCGTTATAATGAGTTTTTATTTGGAGGTTGGTTGCATTACCCGGGCTGGTATACAACCGACATTTTGTCAGTAGTTGTGGTAGTGGCTATGCCGCAACCAGATTTCCGTAGGCCGTCTGAAGGTAACAAAAGCCAATTTCGCTAAAGTTCTTTTCATATATTTTTATCGCTCGTTGTCCCTAGTGTTTTAAAGGTGATGCTTTCCGATATCTGCGCACAATTTTTGCTAAACTCGGTTGCTACCAATGAATCACTGAATCAGGAAAGCAAGCGGCAGTTTTTTCGCTGATCTTTCTTCCAGAGCCTTATAAGTTTGCATCAGCTGCCTTCCATAGTGCTTGCCTTAAGCAGGACTTTCTGCAGTGATTCCCCAGGTGGTTTATCAGCTAGGTTGGCTGTCATTGCATTTTTTGAAAACCACAGTCTGTTAGACACTTCGGTTGTAATCGTTGCAATGCAGACACTAGCAGGTTTAAGGTGATCTCTATTTGGGTTTACTTTCGCTTGCAGCAGAAAGTCAGAGGTTCAAGTGTTTGAAGGGTTGCGTGCAAATAGTCAAAGGAAGCAAGTTTTATTTCGAACCCATCTTGCTCATTTTGGATAGACTTAAATTTGGCATGTGTATGGGTAAAAACGGTTAAATCAGTTTACCCGATTTATTTCTCAGCCCATGTGGCTTAGTGGATTTTGGCAAAATTGGGCCTTTGCCGTTGCTCAATCTTTCTGGAGAAACGCGTACGTCTGCCTGATAGTATAAGCGAAGGATAAATATTTTTGTTCAACATAAAGATCATAGGCTTTTTCTGTTATGTAAGGAAACAGTCACCGTTTTAAAGAAATAGCAAGTGAAAAGAACTTAAGATACAAAACACAAATCAACATACAACGAATTTACAGTTTGACGTGGAGAGGTAAATATAGCTATGTTGCAAGAAGAAACTAGTGAATTAAATTACATGTTAGTAAACGCTTTGAAGGAAAGGTGGCTTTCTAAATATAATGCTAACATGTTGCACACCTCGGCTGGAAGGATGCAATAATTTCTCAAATAGCAATTCAATGAGTAGATTTTGGCTGGTTGCCATCGAGGAGACTTGTACAGAAGAAATGCTGCTTTTAATTCTGTTAGCCTCATCAGTTTTACCATTAAGAAAGGTTTCGTGGACATTGAACGAGACAAATTTACACAACTAGATAAAAGGCAATGCTTTTTCAAGCATTGTCCATAACACTGGATGAGTTAAAAAATCAAGTTGATACTTCACATTTTTGAATTTTCACTTGAAGAGTTAACAACACCTTCGAAGTTACCGAAGAATGTGGAGCATAAAAAGCTCATAAATAACGACAAAAACAGATCACTTTGGTGAAGCCAATACAACTGGTACTGAGTTTAATTTGCCATGGACAAAGTTTTGTTGAGTGAACAGCGGGGAAATTAAAATTTGGTTAGAAGGCTTGCCGGTTTAGTTTAAAAAGTCATATAGTCGAGAGATCCAATGCTTGTTGCAGAGCTGACTGATGAACTTCACAGAGTAGAATTGTGTGCTAAGGTGTTACTGTTATGACGAGAGCAGTAAGTATAGTTAACCGCCCTCAACCTATTGCCATTACTCACCTAATCTTCAAAGCTTTTCTTCCATACATTTAGGCAAAGGAAAATGACTTTCTGTACCTAAATAAAATTATATGTTTAAGTCCAAGAAAAGTGCTGCATAGGACATTCAGGCTGAGACAACAAACTGAAAATTACATGACAAAAATCAAAAGTCCTAAAAATGAAATGAGAAAACGAATATTGTTATATGCTCGCATTTCGTATTATCTCGTCAGTATCAATTCAACGATAGGGAAATTCTTTTATATGTGTACGTGTATGTGTACCGCGCCCCTAACTCAACACTCGAAACCGACTATTACCTAGCGGCTGATTTAAGATGTGGTTTACAACCAAAGTACACTCACATTCTTGTCAGGGGTGATTTCACCGTACCTTGTTTAGAAACTCCTGCCACGATCGGAGAACAATTCAAAGCCGATCTACAAGATCTAGTAACTATTGTGTCTCTTTACAATTACATTACTTTGCCCACTCGGTTCAGAACTGGTAACAGGCCATCTGTGCTGGATATTGTGCTTACAAACGAGGAGCATATGATTGATTTGTTGGTTTTGGACTGCCCGTTGTGTCGCAGTGATCACGTAGTCATCAGTTTCAACTTCGTCTGCTATGCAGAATATCTGAATGCGAACGACGAGACTGTGCGAACCATCACAATCTACCAGCGATTAGCCCAGCTCGTCAGCGTCACACCTTCGTCAATCCTTTCCAATGAACCCCCGGAAGTAGCCTGGCTCGAGTTCGTAAAAACATTCAGTCAGCTGATTGCAGAGGCTTCAGAGATAAAAGTTTGCTATAAATGTAAATCAAGTTCTTAAGTTAGGAGCAGAAACCGAAATCGGATGACAGTACGAAACGCAGCATGTCGACTGTACAGAGAAGCTCCAGCACAAGGAAATTGGGACAACTACGTGACCCAAGGTAACCTCTGAACTCAACTGTTAAGGAAAGACAAAGCCGCCTATCAGCAGAAGATCACAAAAACCTTCAGTGATAACCATAAACTGCTGTATATGCACGTTAATAGCCTGCGAAGTGTGAGGCAAGGATTTCCTCCACACAGGACGGCTGACGGCCCAAAAAGAACGGATGTGGAAGCAGCAAACCTGCTGTATATGCAATACGCATCCGCGTTTCGAAGGGTCTTGCCACCTGGCGATCTACCAAGCTTTGTCTTCTTCTTGCCAGAACTAACCCACATCACTTTTACTGTGGTGGCTCTATTGCAAAACTGGCGTCTCTACGCAAACACTGCTCGCCGGGTGCCGAAACCATTCGTCCAGAGGCACTGGAAGCAGCATCAAGCCAACTGGCAGGATATTTAGCTCAGTTTTTCCAGCGCTGCTTACACCAGAACCAAGTTCCCGCCATGTGGAAGCTTGGCATAATAACCCCGATTCACAAAGCTGGAAGCAGAACTGATCCCTCCAACTACCGCCCAGTATCCCTTCTTCCTATACCCTCCAAAGTCATGGAAACCATAGTTGCCGATACACTGGTGTGCTATCTGGAAAATTGCAACATCAGCACTCCTGAGCAGCACGGTTTCCGTCGACAGCGGTCATGTACAACGAATTTACTAATTGCACCGCAGTAGTTAAACCGAGGCAGCTGACGCTGGAGGTGTTGATGTGATCTACCTGGATTTTACCAAGGCTTTCGATCTTCTAGACCATCGGATACCACTATCCAAGCTGCAGCGTTACGGGACCGGTGACCCTCTTTTAAGCTGGATTGCCGACTTTCTACTTCAACTTGCCGCTGCCCTTGGCAACCATCGTAAGTTATTCCGTCTGATACGGGAAACGGGCAGCAGGAGGCCTGATGTTAGTGAAACAATTTGTGATGAGGGTGGACAGCCAATTCACAATTTGTCAAAATGTTTGGAGCGTTGGGCTGAGCATTTTGAAAAGCAATTTAATCGGCTAGAGTTGTTCGATTCTTCTCCGGCGAGTGATCGCCCTGCTCCGTGGGCTGTTCCTTTGGATCCACCCTCTCGCTCAGAAGTCGAACGTGAGATCGGACTATTGAAGTTGAACAAAGCCGCGGGACCAGATGATCTTCCTCCAGCCCTCTTCAAATTCGGAGGCTGTGCTCTTGTTGATGCTTTACATGAATTACTAGTGAAACTGTGGGAGCAGGAGACTGTCCCAACCGACTGGAGCCGCTCAGTTATTGTTCCCATCTTCAAAGGCTGCTCGCGCTCGGAATGCGGCAACCATAGAGGAATTAGACTGATCTCCATCGCCTCCAAATTACTCGCCTCCATAATTCTTCACAGAATGACTGGCGCTCGTGAAAGCCAGATTCGTGAGGAGCAAGCCGATTTTCGTCGGGGTCGTGGCTGCATCGACCACATCTTCACTTTGCGTCAGTTGTTGGAGCACCGCCACACATATTGTAGAGGGGCCGCTTCCAAGAATGCCTCGGGGGAGCTCTTCGGAGCTAGCTGAGAGCGGATCGGGAAGGACGACTAGCGACGAGCCTGGGCCCGGAACTACGGAGCGCGAATATGTGGATAGCGCAATAAATCAGACAGATACGCCGCTAGCGCAGCCCACAAAAGACCGAGGCCGAGCCGATTGACACAGCCTAGAACAAGCAAGCTCTCGAACGACTCCTGGCCGATCTAAATCGGGTACAGAGAAGTGGAGATCGAGGCGAAAACAGGAAGGCGGGTCTTCCAAATCAGCGCTCCCGAAGCGAAAGGACTGGCTCGTCTCTAACATCCGTACCTGTGTTGCGTTGTGGGACGGAAATCTAGTCGATATTCGATGGCGCCCGTGAGACCCTCATGTGCACATTTTCGGTGTGCAATAAAAGTCTACCCCCCTGTCGTGTCGTTCTCGCTACAATATTGGCGGCCTACCGTTGTCGTGTTCCTCGACGTCAAAGGTGTATTCGATTCGGTTGATCGATGTGCCCTTTGGAATTGTTTACTCAGGAAAGTGGGCCCGGGAAATATGTAAATATTATCCAAGCATTATATTTGCGTAGCACGGGCAGAGTAAGGGCTTACGGCAAGCTGTCGCCACCCTTTAATATCTCCAGCGGTGTGAGACATGGATGCCCGCTGTCACCTTACCTCTGCAACTTCTCTATTGTCGAAGTCGTGGATTTCTCGTTTACAGGACATGACTTGGAATGTGTGGTGCTACTCCCAGGAGAACGACTTATAGACTTGGATTATGCAGACGACATTGCCCTAATCTGTGACAGCTCCCAGACGTGCCAAGCCGCGCTGCACGGATTAGCACTGGCTGTCAGCCGCTTCGGGCTTTGCTTTGCACCATCGAAGTGCAAAGCGCTCCTCCAAGATTGGCAGGGATCGCCTCCTGTGCTGACCCTTGGTGAGGATCAGCTGGAAGTCGTTCAGAAATTCAATTACCTGGGAAGTTGTATCAGCGCCCTTGGGATCGAAGACGAGATCACGAACCGTATAGCGAAAGCTCGGAGTGCTTTTGCTAACCTTTGCCACCTATGGTGGCAGCGCGACATTACTCTCGCCCTGAAGGTTGGAGTGTACAATGCAGCGGTACGTTCGACCTTACTGCACGTTTGCGAAACCTGGCCCCTAAGGTCGGCGGACTTGAAGAGGCTAGCTACGTTCGACCACCGGTGCCTTCGCACTTTGGCTCACATCTGGTGGGAACACCGCGTGAGTAACGAGCGTGTTCGACGCATTGTTTACGGCCCAGGAAAAGGATTTGAACCGCTCAGCACCGTTATTTCCCACCCCATGCTCCGATGGCTGGGCCACGTGTTACGCATGCCAGCCCACCGACTCCCGCGACGTGTGTCGTTTGCTCACCGAGGATGTGGGTGGAAGAAGAGAAGAGGTGGCCAAGCGATGACTTGGTCCAGAGGAATGAAGTCCATCACTTCGGAGCTAGCCTCAGTTGGGGCTTCACGGCTCCCTGGTTGGGGTCTAAAAGACTGTGAACACGTTTGGCTGGATACACTTGCTGACATCGCAAGGAGCCGGCCTCAGTGGCGTTTCTGCTGTGAGTTTCTTTGTCCCTCCCCATCCCTTTTAGCCTCCCCTACATCTACGATCTCATTTCCTAGGGTAAAACATAATAATAACAAATTTCTTTTTATTTTTGCCTAGTAGCTGGCTGGAAGCTTAACGGAGCGATGCCTATCCGTTGCTGGTAGCTCAGCTGGCATGCAAATGTTGTACCTATTTTTCCTTTGTGTAGTGTATTATATGTATGTATGTATTCCTTTCATGTATTGCGGCACAATAGCACAGGTGTTTTCCCACCTCTAGATGATGTGTATATATCGACGATGAATGCTGGCTTCAACGGCAATTAGGGTTCAGAGTTCGGAGCTCTTTATCGAACCACATACATGTTGAGTGTGGTGTGCCGCAGGGCTCCGTTCTTGGTCCACGTTCGTTTTTGGTGTTTATCAGAGACCTTGCACAAGGAATTGATTCAATCTTCCTAATGTTTGCCGACGATATCAAGATCTGGCGCAGGATCCAGGCGTACGCCGACCAACATGTGCTTCAGAGTGATTTATATACGGTGTATCAATGGTCAACCTAAAATTCATTGCATTTCAACGTTAGTAAATGCAAGGTGCTTTCCATCTGACATCAAGGCAGCTAATCATACCGGCTCGGAACGAACATACTAAAACAATCAGCTGTCGAACGTGACTTGGGTGTCCTTGTTCAAGATGACTTGGGTTGCTCCAGGCCATCCGGAAAGACCTCGAAGGTCGGGAACCAACACGTCGGACTGTTGCTACGGGCGTTTGGACAAACAAACAGCTCCATCATTCGACGAATGCTCAGTGCGTATGTTCGCCCAGATGTCGAATAAGCACTTCAAACCTGACCTCCATGGCTGAAACACAACGCCGGACACCTAAGAACGTAATTGCAATGCGCAATCTTTCCTACCATGTGAAGCTGCAACAATTGGGGGTATTCAATGGAAGCTATCGCAGACTACGAGGTGACCTGATTATGGCATACTTGATTCTGCGAGACCCACATCATGTGAGCCGCCCTTCACTGCAACTCAGCTGCAATACAAACCTGAGGGGCCACTTATTAAAACTCGCAGAACAATACAGTCGTCTGGAGTGCCGCAGAAATTTCTTTTCCATTCGTGTCTGTCACCCGTGGAATGCTCTCCCAGAATCGATCGTCTCTGCACCGACACCAACAGTGTTTAAAATACCGTTGGATGATGCACTCATCCACTTACACTTTGTCACTTAACACTATGTCTCCATCCTACACCTGGAGTTTACCATGGTATTATTTGTTGTTGACTGTGGGTGCTGTGAATCTAAGAGGATCGCAGGACTGCAACGAAGCAAACGATAAGTCCTTACTATTATATTTAAAGCATTAACTATTTTACTATCCTTATCATCATTACTGTTATGTTGATATCCCCACAAATATACAACGGGACTTGTAAAGCAACGCTTGTTAACCCGTATAAATTCATTTTTCATTGTCTAAGCGTTGTCCGTCGTGAGCCGGTAGCCAAAGTTGTAGAGGTTTCGGCTACTATTCCAATGGTCTCGGGTTCGAGTTCGGCTATCTCCACCTGGTGAGATAAAATGACATCGAAACGAGTCGTGGTTGGGTAGTGTTTTCGGGCTGGCAGCACCCAATTGCCATCTACGCAAGGTGCTGTTTCAAAACATTTTCGGATACACGCTTGGCCGTTTTCCAAGTCTGAGTTGTTCGACACAAGCAAGAAAAGTAACGCCAACAAAATCTTCTTAGCTACTGTCACTCTGTACCTCCAAAGGGTGCGCTTGATCATAATACCCGAGTAAAAGCGCTTTGCGGATGAGCTGCTTAATAGATTCGAATCCGGTTTCTTGCTTTTTACTTAACGGTACTTTACTCATTTGTGCGTTAACTACAAGATCGGCGTCATGATATCATTGAGTCTTGGCATAAAACGGCTCAAGGAATAAACCCACAGTTTAAGCAGTGGATTCCCTTCATGTCATTAGGAGGCGATATTTCTCAAATTGTCCCTATTTTGAATGAATCGCGGGGAATGCTGATCCTCAGCAATCCAAAAATCCTCATTTATTAGAATGAATCAAGGGAGGAAGAATCAGAGTAAAGAATTCTTTTCGGAAATTCTTATCGGACTCAAAAATTACATGATGAGGAGAAAGTGCTAAATGTGCGGGAGGGGGCTGCGGATTGAACAGAATGTTTACTTTCACGGGCACAAATCAATAATTCACGAGGTCATTGGAAGTGTGTACAGGGAAAATCATAGCCGAAGTTGTAGGCCACGGTAGAAGCAAAGGACGTACAAAATGTTTTTGTACGCACTATTCTGGCTTGAGGTGGCGGATGTAGATAGCTTCCGTAATAGACAGAAGATGCATCCGGAAGCCGCGCGTGAAACCTTCAGGAACAGTATAGATGACTCTAAAATCATTTTCCGTCCCTTCGTGACTGCACTCTAGAGGGTGAGATAAGATGGAACTGTTACTGGACTTCGCTCCGCCATTGTAAAACCACTTCGGGATGTGTTCGCGAATCCTATTAGATAGTCGCCTCGTGGTAAGACCCACGTATCGTGCCCCACAGGTGCACGAGTAAAGATAAACAAGCATTGATCGAGTCACCGGAGGCAGCCTGTCTTTCAAAGGTTTTGCGAATAAAGTCTTGTTGTAAACTACCATGTGCAGGCGAGCCGCGAAATAGGTCTTTTCAACAGCGTCTTTCAGGCGTTTGAACAGGGCATCAGCCTCACTGTCACCTTTGGAAGGAATGTGCACAATTAGTTATTTTTTGGGTACGTTCATTCTCGGTGGTTTTATCTTGCATTCTTTCAAATGTTTGAGGATGAATTTATCTGGATAATGTTTATCGTTCTTAGCGCGTCGCCGATTCTCTGCAATTGCTTGGTGATTGTGTCCGGGATGTAAATTCTGTGTGTCTTGAGCGCGAGTGCGGACGAGGTTTCGTTTGTACTGTATGGGTACCGCGCAATAGAAGTTGACGTACTGTCCATTCCAAGTTGGTTTTCTATACATCCCTATGCTACACGATATATCGGCGTTTCTGATGATATCGACATCCAGGAACGGTACTCGTTTTCTTGATTCGTGCTCACATGTAAAATGTAGATTCTGATGCGCATCATTAAAAGCTTCCAACAGTTTCACAGTCTGCGCTTCCGATTTGCAGAGTATAAATGTATCGTCTACATAACATATATACATCTCGACTTCGTTGATGTTTCGTTAGAAAATGCCCATGGAAAACCGCTTTGTCTTTCGAAAGTTCCATTTTTACCAACTTTACACTTGATGTTCTGTTGCACAGAACGCTGTAAGAAACGGTTACGATTAGCGTCATGCTCTTCTACTGTCAACCCATAGATCGAAGTATGGTATACCAATCATGTTACACCGTCTAATTCGTCTACTGCTTGCACCAATCGCTTTAGAAAATTTTTCAATTGACCCCTTCAAGCCAAATAGTCAACGCAGACAACGATAACCCGCGAACGGTGTTGCAGAGGTAGTAAGGAAAATGGATTAATCATCTAGAACCACGTGCTAGAATTTCGAAACGACACCTACCTTTATGAATCACTTAGGTTTGACCAAAGGCGTCAAAATGTCTTCTAGGCTAGGTTGCGAGTAAGGCACTACACGAAAGGAGCCATTCAGTGGTTTCGGGTCAAAACACAAACGCTGTTCACCTGTCTTTTTAGTAATGGTTGCGACCGGACTGACTCAGTCGGTTGGCCCGTCGCATTTGGGAACCACACTCTCTCAATACTCAGTTCAATTCAAGGAAGAACCTGTCACAATGTAAATCGAGCTCCCCTAGCCAGTAATGCTGTCGGTCGTATCAAAGGATCTAAAGACAAGTGAGCGGTTCCCACAAATGTTCTCAAACCTGGGCTAAACACAGACGGATACTGGTCACTAATAGCGGTTGCTTCGTGGGAAACATGCACAAAAAGAGCTTGATTAAAACAACAAAACCAAGAGACTGGATCGAATCAATGACGAGAGCGAGTGTGAGCTCCTTTTCCACGACCGTAAATTCTATTCGATGTGAGGCTCTGTCTCTTGGGTTAACTAATTCGATTGTAGCTGAGCCCTTCGGATGAAGTCTGGAACCATCCCACATGCGCAGAAAATCTTGAACGGATTGATTACACACTCCGGGACAGTGCTTCCTGCCTAGAATGTTGACAGTAGCCCCTGTGTCTAGTTGTAATCGTACGGCTTTGCCTTTGATCAAAAGACGCGTAGATACATTTTTGCAATACCCTCCGAGACACGTTGCCAAGTGAATGTCCTGCATCTGCGAGGGAACTGTCACGTACGACCGCAGTCACATTGGTTCACTGGATGTGGAAAACCACATCTAACTCATTTCCACCCCCCCACGCCGGACACAGTTCGCGGGTGCTCGGATGTCGCAAGGGCCGAAAGTTTCCAAAATTTGTTAGTAGCCTTCGCAGCTTCTTCTCCGGAAACGGCGCACAATTCTGCATCTGTTGCGAGCTTCATTTGGTGGTAGGGATAGATGGTAGAGGAATCAATCTTGCGGATATCAACGCACTGCCGGAGCGAAAAGTTGCGTTGTCGCAAAAGCCAATTTGTCGCACTTTCATCATTAAAGACTAGGACGAGCAGATCGCTTATAAGACTGTCGCCCTAGCAACTACAGCAATTACAGGATTGAGTCAATATCTTCCATTCAGTGATGTACACGTTGACTGCTCCGTTTGGGCCTCTGTTACACAAAAAGAAAGGAAAGCGATGATAGGTCTCCTTGTTTTGACCTTCACCAAATTCACTGAACTTTCCAATGACCGTCTCCAAATTATTAGGATCCTTGCCTTTTCGTAATGCAATGTCTCTAGAATGCGGTGCGCGTCATCCCCGGTTTTGTGTCGAAACATTGCCAAGCGATACGCCATTGGTTGTTCGTCCAAACGTACTAAGATGCAGAAATCCTCCCACTTGCTCTTCCTTAGAAAACAATTACTCACCAAGTTCCGTGCATCCATATTCATGGGGCAGGTATCTGAATAGACGCTGGTGATCCAAACAGCATCCGCGCGCCGCCGGCGCGGTTCGTCCTTGTCTTCTCTGATATCATGTCGCAGAACTCAGTCCTTCAAAGACAAGTGTTTATTCGGCAAAAACAGCTCAGCGAAAATTACGGCTTGTTTAGCAAGCCAAACTCTTCGATATAAATTGCAGGTTAAAGTCCATAAGTAACAACTTTTGAGTTTATGTGATTCCTCCTTTGGTTCCGTTAAACAAACGAATCACTCACATGAATGTCGGACCAATCCGAGTCCAGTAGTCGAATCCGTCACTTCCACCTCCCATTGACTGTTTGGTTCGCTCCGTTGGCCCATCTGCTCATTCTGTTCTAATGCTACCACCACTGATCTCCTATCGGGATATTGGCAACTGCCCATCACCGCCACAAAAAGGCTGTTAGTGCGAATGCCCAGAAGTACACGGTTCAAAGAATGCCGTTTGAATTAAGTAACGCCCCAGCTGCATTCAGACGCTCATTACTGATGGTTTTGGGGAATCTACAAGACGTGGTATTCTACTGGGATGACATCATCGTCTTCCCTGAGACGGAGCACGAACATCGTATCAGGCTTACAGCAGAACTACAAAGACTGGAAGAAGCTGGTCTGAAACGCAGTCGAAAGAATTCACAGATTGTTCGGGAGTCAATTGTACGTCTGGACCACATTGTGGGCAATGGTCAACTCCATCCGCTGCCGGCGAAACTCGAGACGCTCAAGAGTTTTGCAGTGTCAACATGCAACTGTCAGCTCCATTCGTTCCTGAGAGTGGTGGCTTTCGACTCGAAGTTCGTGCCGCATTTTACAGAGGGGATAAGCCTGTTGTTACAGCTGCTTCACAAAGACTAATCGTTCGTGTAGATAGCCGAAACGGATCAAACCTTTAACCAACTAAAGGCATGCATAGCATAAGCCCAAACATGCCAACGGCTACCCATTCCAGCTGAGAGATTCACTGTGGCAGTCGATGTAAGCAACGTGGCAATCTGGGTGGTATTGCCATAACCGGCCGGGATGATGGAATATGCGAGCAGCGTACTGACAGTGGCCGAGCAGAAGTATTCCACGACGGAGAAAATATGTCTGGCCATGGTGTGGGTCATGGATAAATGGAGAACTTACCTTCTAGCGATCGTATTCCGGGTCGTCATTGATCATAAGCCGCTTGCTTGGTTGATGACCGCAAAAGACGCACTGGGATGCCTTGCGCGGTGGTCATACTGACTGCAAGAATTTAGCTGCACCATCGAGCACGTCGACGGAACGCAGAACATACTACTTGATATGTTGTCACGCACGTCGTTGGATGACCTCATGCCAAGCAACGCTATACCGGTGCGCGCGGTCACAATGGAGGAGAGGAACCTGCTGGGTGATCAAAGGACACCTTAATTCATGAAGGTACTGTGCTCTCACTTACAGGGTGGCACCAAGCCCGCTCTGCACACCGTTTGCTTGGTCCCACTTAAGTGCACACAGTATCGGTCATATCAAAAAGGGTAGCATGTGTGGTCCACCAATGAAGCTTCTGCTACTGTTTATCATACGGTACATCCTCAAATTCATTGCAACCGACATCCTTGCAGATGGCAAGACTGATTATCGGGAGCATTGATGCCCTTCAGAAGCTACTTTGAATTCTTACAGTTATTTACCAGCCCTGGTATTCCATGTTTAATTGAAATTGGCAAGTAGATATTTCAAACTGCTAGAGTCCGCTGCAGCCATGGCTATCCACCACCTGTTCCTCTATTTCATGACTTAGAGCAGTAGATCGTTAAAGGGACTCCACATTCTCAAGTCCAACGAGATTCGGTGAGTGCGCAGCTTATAAACGTCGTGAAAACGAAACCGTGATCTAGCGGTTTTCCGGAAGCTGTAGCGTCAAACTGACCAAATTTGGCTGTAGCAAACCATAAAAATCATCAAAAAGCTTACTTTTACCTGAGCACCTCACAGATCTCCTTGGGACTGTGACCCTGTTGTTATCACCTGCTTCTACTCTAGTGCTCGATTACGCAATCTGACAAAGCTTTTTTGAACCTATCGCCGTGGAGCAGTTCGCGTGACTTATCTAGTTGGCAACAGAGTGAAATTCAGTAAGAAGAACATCCTAACATCCTGACCTGTCTTTTCATCTCTTCAGCGCTATCCACTACCGCGAATATTCTACTAACCAGGAGACCGTATACAATAAACCTATGTTTGTTACTATATTCAAAGCTATCTGAACACCGAAATTCATTTGAGTGTGCGCTATTATTATGTCATTAAATCACTCGTAGGTGTCCGGCCGGTGTAGCATTGTAGGGAACATGGTTTAACAAATGAGAGCCGACGTCTTTCAAATATGTTACAGGAACGGTGAAATTTTTGTGACATTTTCAAACAGCCTCTTAAATCCAACAGTCACCGAACCGTCGAAAGCGCCCATTAGTACTTTCCTTGTACAGAATCTTCTAGCATTGCTTTATCTTGCTAAAAATCCTAGAGAAACTAAAAGTACATCCAAACTTATTGTTTTACTTTGTATATGTTGCCTTCCACTTGAGGATGAACCAGAAAGACGTACCTATTCCTCACGCTAAACTCCATGATTTACTGTCGCTTTTAACACTCAAACATCGGCTCGCTTACTCACACCCAAACTGATAGCAGAGAAATAGCATTGAAGTCAAAACAAGTAAAGAAATTACTTTATGCACCCTGCATTGGTGCATATTCAACTAAAACACACAGAATTCTAATACTGTGCCAAAAAAGCAAATCAGTGACAAAGCAATATGACAAAGGGGTGGATAAGGACAAAAAAACTTAAGCAAGTTGAAAGTCGACTATTTAAGTCATGGATGACATAGTTGGGGTCTAGCAAAAGACGCGAGAGGTAAGGGATGACTAACGAGCGGTAAGCTTCTGTGCGGGCATAGATCCACTTGTACTTCTGCCTAGTAGATGAATTTGATAAACATTCAGATAAGGCAGTATGTAGGGGATGAATTGTTTCAGTTAGTAACTCAGAGGCCAGCAATTTAGAAGAACTGATGTGTGTAGAAATAAGTGTGTTGTTAAAAGGAGATATCGGAACACTGCTACATCGGGCTGTGCTTCAGTGATCTGACAATTAACTTAAATGCATATTCACAATAACGGGGTATCTCACAGGGGAACAGTACATCCATTGGGGAAGAACACCAGTATTGACAAATCGAGCGATCAACTCACGAGGAAGGCAGGAGGTTCTGAGCCGAGTGGCATCGAATGACAGCATTCTGAGTTGGTTAAAAGTCCCTCCTACCTCCACTCACCTGTGCGCTGGCCACGTTTCTTTCAGTGTAATTTTGGCAAGATTGCTAAACTGAGCTTAAGAAATTGATTTCCTTTACTGATCCATTGCTTAAATTGGTCACTTACCTCGAATTCAGCAATATTTTACACCCGTAAAAACAACTTCGTCGCTCGAATCGAGACCTGTCTCGGGCGACGAGAAAGCACAACTTTTCTGTCTGTTCCTTAACTTGTAACCAGCTGCAGACTTGTAGTTGCCTACTGACCACTTTGCTTCAGTTTCATTATCCGGTGAAACGTTCCATTGGTAAATACCCTTACAATCTCCACTGTCTAATCCATGTTCATGCGCATCATATCCTCCGACTACTGAACAGTTATAAGTACTTGGTCACTGTTTTATACAACAACGGAGACAGTTTGATTCCCGTATTCACATTTTGGAAACTTTCCTGTAAACGGTGTTGGATTACACACCAACGTCACTGTTATAGTTTTTAACGAACGGTCATCAACAGAAGACTGAGTACATTGTCCAATGTTCCTGTCTTACAGGAAATGGTTGGTTAAATATCCTGTTAGTTGCTTACTGAAATGTGCCAGCGTCGATAATGGCTCCCCTGCGGGCACCAACAGAAGGCCTGTGCGACGACCCTGAGAATTCACCGACACACCAGGTAGCCAGTCTGTCCTTCTGAAAACACATGTAATAAACACGTTGAGTGGTGACAAACATAGCAGTCAAACAAGGTTATTTACAGACATAAATCCGAACACGTAACAGCGGATGTTATCAACTGCGAAGATTTTACGTGGAAACTAATACAAATAAGTGACTATTCAGTCAGTTGTTGTCTATGTCTTTGTGAAAGTCAGAATATGCAACGACTGATGAGATTGGGGTCTAATAGAAATCCGCCCTAGAGTAGTGTAGATGAACATTTTATTGTGTGCAATGCCGTTCAATTTGACTCACGTTTGCGTGGTTCGTCATAAATGGTTGGCCAGTGATGAAAGATGAGTATGCCAGAAATAAGTCAGGGTAACATTGCGGCAAAAGTAACTAAAAGATACCATAGGAATCAGTGGTTGCAACTTGTGTATCTGTTCAGTAGATATGAGTTACCGCGGGACCACGGAGTAGACCGACCAACCTCAAAGTTCCTGTGCAGTTGGGTGGCTGTTAGTGAGCAACTTCATCCGAGAACATATCGCTAGCGATATAAAGAAAACGTCCATTTAAAAACCAATAAAATATGCATGTACGACTACACACAGCTCGAGTGGTAGGTCGTAATACTGGGTAAAGGAAGGGAAAGTAGGTTGGTGGTGTGAGGAAAAGACTGAAGCTAACAGAAACCGACAAAAACAGTTCGGTGTTAATTAGATCAGCAACAGTTTGGAAGAAAGAGGTGGGGCTTTGCTGTTCCGAGATCGCGCAACGGACTTCGACTGACCACTTAAAAAATAAAAAAGTTACAGGTGCATAAAAAGCAGGGATACGTCACATATAATAAGTTAGTTGCAACTGTCAGTACCGTCCCCGTGGATCTGTAGGTTTAAGAACGGATTGGCAGCACTCAAGTAAAAGGTAGAGCAACACAGGCGTAAATAGCTTTACTTTAAAGGAAAAAGGACAATTAGCATCCATTTACCTACGTGACTCATTTATGGTGAACGCCGGTCATTTACCATTGTTCTCCCCAACATCCAATAACTATCCAATGTTTAGCAGAATTCGCAACATGCTACTGCGCGTGCAGAGACATAAATTTCTCACCTTAGTGGTGAGGACGTATAGAATTCTCGGCGGACGAGTGATTAAGTGCAGGGCTCAGCTGAGAAAATGCCTAGCCTCTAAAGGCGTACCGACATGAGTCTGTTTGGATCATGAGCGAGATGAGTACAGACGGTCACAACGTGTTTCTGACCCTCGTTAGCTGTCAGCTAACTTCGCGCTGAGTGCTCAAGGTCATGGCCAACCGTAGGCGTTGGAGCAATCGATGGTTAGCTGTGTGTGTCTCGCTGGCCACGCAGCGAACTCCGCCTAGGCAACCAAAACTGCGGCGTGAATGTACGCACACGATGGCAGCTCAGCTGAGGACGAGGTTAGGCATTGCAACTCTTATCAATGTTATTGAATCATAGGTAATGGAGCACGAGCAGACGATGCAGTCGGGATCACGTAACGTTCCTGTTACTCAGCGCGCGCTGATTATTCGGCTGTACGGGGAATGCTGTTTAAACGTCGCATCAGCTTCAAGCAAATACAATGCAATGAACGCAGGAATGCGGTCCGTCACCGACCGGTACATGCCTAAACTAATGAAAAAGTTCGAGCAAACTGGGTGTGTGTGTGTGTGACCTGCAGAGAACCGGACCGCCTCGCATCACCACGGACGACTGTTCAGTTTGCCCTGTAGTCAGTGAAGTGTCAAAAAGCCCCAATCTCAGCATTCTTCGGATCGCACAGCACTGTGACACGACCAGATATGCGCTACACTGGATATTACAGATTCTGTGCACTTCAAGTGCAGGCTTTGAATCCCTGCGATCTGGAGAAGCGGCATGAATTTTGCCGCTGGTTTCTGGATCCCGGGGATACTCGTTCTGTCATCTTTACAGATGCCGCATTGTTTCATCTGCATGGAACAATGAAACATTACTGTTGGGCTACCAGCAACGCACAAAAATTCACCGCATCGCGTATCCACCACCGTGCGAAACTGGTGGTTTTGGCCGGCTTAGCAAGCCGGGAAATCTTGGATCCATAATTCTTTTCCGGGAATGTGACCGGTACGTTGTTGTTTTGAAGTACTAAAGCCTGATCTTTTCCTAGCATCGTCGTATGTGGGAATGCTGCAGAACTTTGTGCATCCGCAGTAGGAGGTCGAAGGGGCATGCAGTACCATTTGTTGGTAGCAGGATGGTGTACCTGCACCTTTTGCCAAAACGGTGCGTGCTTACCTCACCCACAAATTTGGTCACCATTAGATCGGACGCGGTGGACCCATGGAGTGGTCTGCTCGCTCACCAGAGTTAAACCCGATGGACATTTTTCCATGCGGCTATCTGAAGCGGTGAGTGTACAAAACAAAACCGCATACCTTGGACAAATTGAAAGAAAATAGTGTGAACGAATGTCTTGCGAGCACGAGGGATACATTGAAGAAAGTGCTCGCCAATTGCATCAAGCGGTTTCTGCACTGCAAGCAGGACACCGGCGGAAATTTTGCACATATCCTTCACTAGCATAGATGATCCTTCCAACACATTTCTGTTAATATACTTATCCTCTTTCACAAATGTGTTAACGGCTAAACTGGTTCGCTGACACGCGGTGTTAATGATGCGTCCGGTCGGATAGAATTCCTAACGTCCAGGCTGTCGTTGAGCACATAAACGGCGTAGGCACCGACACGTTCGATGAATACTTATGGCGGAATCACTGAGTCGCTATGAGCTGAGGTTCGTCCAGTCTTAATGAAAGCCGACTGTGTGTTGACTCAGTTTCAGGCTGCGTGGTGCGATTCCACGCTACAATTTTCGAAGTGCATTCGCGTGTCGGTAAATAAGGTTATGGTTCGAAAGGAATTGTTTCGCTAGCTCCATTTGGTGTGATAACCTGTTTCTACGAACCAACTGTACATGTTACTTGCTCAGTGTTACGTACGCATTCCCATTCTTCGCGTCAGGATTGATTACGTGAAGGCGCCATGTGTTTCCCCACGGCGATAAATCTTCATGTTTGACTTCTCCTGAATAATGATGATTTCATGGGATGTTGTAAGATTTAGGCTCCGATGCTCCGGTGACCAGTAATGTGGTTTTCAACCACTTCTCTCAGAGTATATCTAGGGTGAACACAATCATGTATACCCAACTTGCATTTTAAGAGCGCACAACAAATATCTACGATGACAGAATTGTAAGGTTTGATTTCATTCGCTACCACGCATACCCCGACGCAGAGCCCTAAAAATACGATGTATTTCTCAATATCTGGTTTTGTCCGCATAAGCAGCAAAACACTTCCAACATCCCATGAAATCATCATTATTCAGGAGAAGTCAACATGAAGATTTATCGCCGTGGGGAAACACATGGCGCCTTCACGTAATCAATCCTGACGCGAAGAATGGGAATGCGTACGTAACACTGAGCAAGTAACATGTACAGTTGGTTCGTAGAAACAGGTTATCACACCAAATGGAGCTAGCGAAACAATTCCTTTCGAACCATAACCTTATTTACCGACACGCGAATGCACTTCGAAAATTGTAGCGTGGAATCGCACCACGCAGCCTGAAACTGAGTCAACACACAGTCGGCTTTCATTAAGACTGGACGAACCTCAGCTGATAGCGACTCAGTGATTCCGCCATAAGTAGTCATCGAACGTGTCGGTGCCTACGCTGTTTATGCGCTCAACGACAGCCTGGACGTTAAGAATTCTATCCGACCGGACGCATCATTAACACCGCGTGTCAGCGGACCAGTTTAGCCGTTAACACATTTGTGAAAGAGGATAAGTATATTAACAGAAATGTGTTGGAAGGATCATCTATGCTAGTGAAGGATATGTGCAAAATTTCCGCCGGTGTCCTGCTTGCAGTGCAGAAACCGCTTGATGCAATTGGCGAGCACTTTCTTCAATGTATCCCTCGTGCTCGCAAGACATTCGTTCACACTATTTTCTTTCAATTTGTCCAAGGTATGCGGTTTTGTTTTGTACACTCACCGCTTCAGATAGCCGCATGGAAAAATGTCCATCGGGTTTAACTCTGGTGAGCGAGCAGACCACTCCATGGGTCCACCGCGTCCGATCTAATGGTGACCAAATTTGTGGGTGAGGTAAGCACGCACCGTTTTGGCAAAAGGTGCAGGTACACCATCCTGCTACCAACAAATGGTACTGCATGCCCCTTCGACCTCCTACTGCGGATGCACAAAGTTCTGCAGCATTCCCACATACGACGATGCTAGGAAAAGATCAGGCTTTAGTACTTCAAAACAACAACGTACCGGTCACATTCCCGGAAAAGAATTATGGATCCAAGATTTCCCGGCTTGCTAAGCCGGCCAAAACCACCAGTTTCGCACGGTGGTGGATACGCGATGCGGTGAATTTTTGTGGGTTGCTGGTAGCCCAACAGTAATGTTTCATTGTTCCATGCAGATGAAACAATGCGGCATCTGTAAAGATGACAGAACGAGTATCCCCGGGATCCAGAAACCAGCGGCAAAATTCATGCCGCTTCTCCAGATCGCAGGGGTTCAAAGCCTGCACTTGAAGTGCACAGAATCTGTAATATCCAGTGTAGCGCATATCTGGTCGTGTCACAGTGCTGTGCAATCCGAAGAATGCTGAGATTGGGGCTTTTTTTTCACTTCCTTGACTACAGGGCAAACTGAACAGTCGTCCGTGGTGATGCGAGGCGGTCCGGTTCTCTGCAGGTCACACACACACACACCCAGTTTGCTCGAACTTTTTCATTAGTTTAGGCATGTACCGGTCGGTGACGGACCGCATTCCTGCGTTCATTGCATTGTATTTGCTTGAAGCTGATGCGACGTTTAAACAGCATTCCCCGTACAGCCGAATAATCAGCGCGCGCTGAGTAACAGGAACGTTACGTGATCCCGACTGCATCGTCTGCTCGTGCTCCATTACCTATGATTCAATAACATTGATAAGAGTTGCAATGCCTAACCTCGTCCTCAGCTGAGCTGCCATCGTGTGCGTACATTCACGCCGCAGTTTTGGTTGCCTAGGCGGAGTTCGCTGCGTGGCCAGCGAGACACACACAGCTAACCATCGATTGCTCCAACGCCTACGGTTGGCCATGACCTTGAGCACTCAGCGCGAAGTTAGCTGACAGCTAACGAGGGTCAGAAACACGTTGTGACCGTCTGTACTCATCTCGCTCATGATCCAAACAGACTCATGTCGGTACGCCTTTAGAGGCTAGGCATTTTCTCAGCTGAGCCCTGCACTTAATCACTCGTCCGCCGAGAATTCTATACGTCCTCACCACTAAGGTGAGAAATTTATGTCTCTGCACGCGCAGTAGCATGTTGCGAATTCTGCTAAACATTGGATAGTTATTGGATGTTGGGGAGAACAATGGTAAATGACCGGCGTTCACTATAATTGAGTCACGTAGATACATGAATGCTAATTGGCCTTCTGCCTTCCTCCTATCCTTTGATCCTTGACTGCTGACGGCTCTCCTATTGTTTAATCGGTGGCGGCGTGAATTGCTGGGCATTTGAGTTCTCTTATTTTTATGAACCACTACTTGCGATAGTGGTAATTTACACAGCCCTTGCTTTTGTTGTCTTACTTGCGGAAATACCTGGGACACCGACTGACGGTCGCCGGGAAACTGTTCAACTTTGCAGGGCATCGAGACGTAAATAATTTCGAAATCGTTAGCTTTGAAGCGTTATGATTTTAGTGCTGTTTTTTCATAGAATTCGACGCATGATCAAAGCTCAAACTATAATTTGCTACGCTGAGCTACACGGATATGATTTCTCATTTTAATTACTCTGGAGATTTATGTTGGCCATTTGTATGTACCCAGTTGTATGGTTGCACTTTTAAGCTGATGCTTGATCGTGTGTGACAGGAAATCCTATCGGCATTCATGAGTAAATTCTCAACTTAGAAATTGATACTTTGTGGTTGGACAAACGCGAATATGTAGTTCCACGAAGCAGCATTTCATAAGAGACTGCGCTCGTTGATGATCTACAGTAATAACCAATGATATACAGTGCAATGCTCATAGGTTCAGGACTATAGTGATTATCCCCTCATACATGAAATCTTATTACCCATCCGGTAATGTGTTCGATTGTTGCGAAAGCTTAATCAATCCCGAGGAAAAAGGCTGTCAGCATTATCACAAGGATGCTTGCGTGGGTCCACAACTGAACAGTAATGTTCATGCATTCTCAAAGTGATAACGTCCGAAATATTCTTAGATTCAGTTTGTACACCTGTCGCCTCTTCGTCGAATAATGAAACAAGTAGTCAACTTCGAAGGTGACGCAAATCAATGCGGTGCAGGAATTTGGAAATGTTAAGCGACGTATGTGTAACTCCAGGCCTTATTTTCACTTGCGCGGTTGATATTTATTCGTCAAGCCCGCACACACCATGTATCCGGTTGTTATTCTCGTACTGGTCAGACATTTTACTTGCGTGTCGTGCAGCTTGCGACGCCTTAGCCAGATAAATGCTTGGCCATTTGATAAACCTATACCAGTAAAAAAGCGCTCCGTCCTACCTTACCACAGTTGAGGAGACGTGCGCCACCTACCTCCTTCACTGCGTCATCAGTAAGAGTTTAGGATAAACCATGGTTTCCCCAGACATGTACGTTAACTTTGTGCGTGCCTTATGGCACCGGTGATTTGACTGGTACGTATCTAAGGTACGGTTGAGGACGAGCTAATTAGCTATTTGTATAATGAAATATATTCAGATACCGAAGAGAATCCGAGGAAAAGTACATGTACCACGGATAAGTTAACGGTTCAAAGGAAACCGGTTTTGATTAATTTGCTTTCAATCCTGAAAATCTCATGAAAAACACCGTGAAACGGATAATCGTCTCAGTAAAATAGGTATACAGTGTATTAGAGCTATGCTTGCTCAAGTCCGCAAGATCACTGCGTAAGTATCCAGTGAAGACACCGGTGTCGAGACAGTGCACCTCCCACATCAAGTACAAATACACATGTAGACATGAACAAAATTAAGTCGGGCGCATTACTCGAAATCTAAGTGTCTGAAACAAAGAACATATTCCGAAGTGGTTTGACAATCGCATAGAGCACAAGAGTTTCACCAGGTGGATCAAAAAGCCAGAGTTTCTCGGCAATTACGGTGCAGTGGAGAAACACGGTATAGGCAACAAAAATGGATAGGCTTTAAAGCAAAGCGTGTTAATCCGGGAAAGCAACACGAACCAAAAGTGGAACCGAGATAACGGTGCTATTGAATAATGTACTTTTCGAAAAACAGACCATACCTTAATGATTATCTAACTCAAATGCACCAGAAGATCCTTCAATACAAAATAATCTCAGGGTCAAATTTACATACCTATCTGTGAACCAAAATACAACAAATGATATCGCACAGGCATAGTGAAAAATCTACAGGTGTACGGGCAGGTCGTGCAATCTGACCAATATGGTCGCCGACCAAAGAAGCACTACTCGGATCAATGCAAGGTCGAATCGCCTGTCAGGTTCACAACACAAGTATTAGTGTGCGGGTAAGTGTCATTGGAACTGAAACGTGAAGGAAAGGGGTGGGTGTGTAGAGAGACGATAGTAAGGCAGACGGGACACAACACAGTTCAGCTGTCAATTAGCAAAATACAACACAAGGATCAGCGCACGAGAGATTAAGTGATGTCAAGGACATTGGAAGTGAAGCGTGTACAGAGGAACAGGATACAGTAGAAATGTAGACGGGATGGAACGCAGTACAAACAGGGGGTGGTGCCGCTGACCGAAATGATGCAAAATGCAGCCAGGGAAATATGTGTACTGAAACGCCAAACTGAACAATGCCGGTAACCAACAGAGTCCACGCAATGGTTGAGCAGACGTAAATGTTTGGGCAGACGGGAACCTCCGCTTACACAGCGGACACCAGGTAAACCCGGATGAGTCATACACAGCACTCGTGCAAAATCAAAGACCACACATTCTCAAGCTCCTCGAAGTTATGGCTATGGATCGACAGCACGCAAAGCTTTGTGTTCAAAAACGGCTGGATGTGACATTAAGTCTGCGATAGTAGCAAGTAAAGCACCAATCGAAAAACCGTTGAATAAAAATCTATCATGCGATCTTATTTCAGCTTCTTTGTTAGTTGCATGTTCGTGATCGAAAAGAATGTACGAAGTGACTGTGTTATCCCAGAACATTCGCCTTTTGATATTTATATTTGGAAATACAAAGAAAATTTCATGTTTCCTCTTAGGAGTACCTCGAGGAAAGGTGATGAGACAGGAAGAAAGATGGCGCCACTCAATCAATAGTAGAACAAGTTTACCATCAGGTCAGAAGCAACATTATCTTATCAGCTTTGAGTTGGCTAAAGTAGAACAAGAATGCCACCGCTGTTCCAATAGTGTGATATTGGTAATGATAAGCATAACTTGACACAACTAATCAAATTGACATTGGAAGGCCACATGCAAAAAGAAGTAAAAGCGAAATTGACTGCAAATTAAACGTAAATGATCAGACCCAAGTTAGTTCAAGCGTAGTAAACTGTTGCTTTTGAACGCACAATGTTAGACGTTGATGGTTTATGCCAATGCCACGGTAAATTTGAAGACTCGAGCTTCAGCTTTACGATAAAGGACGGTGAACGCATATGTAGAGTCGACCTGATGACACGTTTCAATCAAGTGTCTGGCAATCGTGAAAGCAGGTGGATTGTTCATCGGCATAGGTCCCGTCTACGGGTTCTTTGGCATGGTAACAATAAACTTTTCAATGTGTTTCCAAATCCAATTACTCAGGCAACGGTGCGTTTTATCTACGCAACTGACTTCCCGGCCACAGCAAATCGTTAGAATGCGCTATGGCGGAGACCAGCTGAGTAGGCTTGACTGGAGGCACTGACAGTTTCTTGGTGGCATGGAGATGTGAAAATTCAGCAGCATAATATGCACAGCGAATTGCAACTGCTGTACGTTATCCTACAAGCATAGTCGCGACATAATCTTTCATGAGTAGGTGTAGATTACCAGGCCTTTTTGTTTTTGAAAGAACGACGGGCTGTTTACTTTCCGTAGGACAGCGGTGTATCATTATATGTTGATAACACAGGTGACGTGCACCGACATCGCCAACACACATGGCCTATAAAAGAGTCATTACTTTTTGGATATTTATCATGTATCTAAAGTATACAAATAAATATGGAATATCTGAGAAATTATAGATAGCTTATAGATAATTTACTGTACCGCAAGTTACCTCGTGGAATTTTCAAATTAACGGCACCGGTCAAAAATTGGCACTGAAACACGCCTTAGATGATACACACGAGTTAATTGAACAGCTGCGCGAAATTGCCATGGAGAACAAAGTGCTGTATTTAATAGTTGAACAGTCTCGCTTTACCAACAGTCCTTTGCGAGAAACAGTGGATTTATTATGTGGCTTCGTCATTGGTGAGAAAATGCCTCCACCGATTCCTGTGGAGCATATAATGGATTTTTGCTACAGTGAAAGTGTCAGTAGTGTTCGAAAAACAGGCGTATAGAAAGATTAATGGCATGGATAGTAGGAGTCTAGTTGGCCGCACGCTGGTATACCACTTCAGGACGATGGCTGATTCAAACTCCGATCCAAACATTGCTCGAAAGGATATTTTCAAAAGGAACGTTGAAGACAACATGGATAATCACGCCAAAATAAAAGGCTGGATATGTAATGAAATCGAAACCGCCATGAGTCGTTTTAAAGACTACTTATATGATCTCTTTCTTTTTCCTTTCAATTGCTGAGTCGCGAGAAACCACAGATATGTAAAAACGTGCGAAACCACTTTACCGACCCAAACTCTTTGACATTCCCTTTTGTTTTGATTGTCTTTTCAAGGTCCTTTACACACGTCTGTTTTTCCTGTTGTGGATAAACGTACTTGCCCCGTGTCTGCTCGTTGTGCTCATGTCGCGGTTGCATATTGCGATTCCGTGAGTGCCCGGTGGCTGCCTGCGCTTCACGCGTCGTGTGTCCGCTGTGGTTGAATCCGTGCTGCTTTCTACCGCCGTTGATTCGTTTCGTGCCCGTTTTACTAGCTCCCACCGATACCCCACTCCAGGAACTTCGTTACAGATAATCCACTCAAATGCGTTTTATACCTGTGAGGTCGAGGATGAGAATCGTCTGCATATTTGAAGTAATAATGACGAGGCCAACAGATGACAGGATAAAGTGAATCTTTTAACAGAAGGCCATGAACGCTTTTCATGAAGAATGTAACAGCTTTACGAAAATTAGCTCGATACATATGTTGTCTTATCAAAACGCTCGCAAGATATGCAGTACGGGATGCATCAGCAGTGCATTGCAATTCATCGTGGGCCCTTTAGACAAATTGCCTCTAAGAAACATTTATTAGGTTTCAGAGAAGTCCTGAGGAAGTCAACAGCTGGTCGTTCTTACTGCATCAAAAACGCCTGTCACTCTACATCTACTTCTCAAAGGTGATTTTGTGACCATACGTGTAGAATAACATACAGCACTTGCAATTCGTGGTACATTTCATGCAGCTAAATGCTGCCATCTCTCTGCGACCAAGAAACGGCAGTGCCTCTTGTCATACCTGCTCAGATGGTCTTTACTACCGCGCACCGTACATATCGATTTGTTCGTGGCGGTGAACTCAGTTGCGTAGATAGAACAGACAGTTGCCTTCGTAATTGGATTAGGGAGCGCACTCCAAAGCTTGTCGCCACCATGCCAAGGCAATCGTAGATGGGACCTATGTTGATGAAGAGGTTACCTGCCTCCTTGGTTGCCAAACACCTGGTTGAACCGGGTAAACATGTCCATCCAAACTCCGCGTTCAAATCCATCTAACTAAAAGCACGCAGCTGACTCCTTAAATTTGCTGTGGCAGTCGTCAAAAACCAGCGTGGTCCGTCATCTAAAAGTTCCTCTATCTTGTATAGTAGTGCATACCTCCCTGGTCTATTACCTCCCACATAGGTGTACAACACCGAAGCCCTCGTAATTATCTGTCAGTCGTTTTATTTAGTAATCTAATAAGTTAGATATTTCGTCAGGCACTAACTTCAAATTAGGCAAGGAAGCCATCGCAATCCTCTATTGGATACGCTACACTTACACAAGTGAGCTGCTCCAAGATATCCCTATCAGCGGTGTCATCTGGTGCTCCGGATGTTTTGTCTAGAGTGGATTTAACCGTTATTAGCTTTAAACAATCCGTCCAATCCAGCAACTAGTGTTCACCGCAAGGTGCACATTCGCTTGTTCCTAATACGCTTTATTTCTAGCACTCGAGCCATGCGGTGCGTGTTTTGTCAATTTTGTGCTCACTTTGCTTCCGGTTTCCAGCTCGCTGGTCACTCTGATAATATACCACGTGTGTCAACAAACCCACTTGAATGTTATTAGTTGCACAAATTTGTTCATCGCCGATTCTTCCGATGTATACGCATTTTCTCTTGCACTCCTCTACTACCAAACTTTAGACTGACGTCCAATCAAATGGTCTCTGACTGTTGAAGGCCCAACACAGTGTACCCAGAGGCAACTGTTTATTTAGATTACAATCCCTTCGAGTTCATCATACGTCCTTAACTTTGGCCAACCTTTAGATTACTCTGCATGTGACCTTCCGACTTTAACTGCTTAATCAGTTGCCACATTACCAACTGACATTTGGCAAGTCTGCAACATAACAGAGGGCATACAAACGTACCCACTTGTATACGCGTCTTTTCTTTTTGCTGTTCAAATTAATACAGGGAACACATCACCTCAGATAATTTAAATGGTGACAACGAATAGCCGTCATCATGATTGTGCTTATAAATAACTCTTCATTACCCTATAGTTTACGTTTAAATTTGTGAAAACACAACAGTGAGGTGACATTCTTTTGGTTGCTGTTGACGGGTGTGGATTAGGCCGAAACCCACCACCCCGAAGACAATAATCACTAAAAGTTACTTCATTTATATTTTCTACATCACGGTGACGTGTATTTAACGGCCATTTTATTGGGCAATTCCAATCGGTGGATCATTGGAGTGCTTTGTAGTACGCGTTGCGTGAATCGATGGCGAAGCTTTCAGCTTGGGACTGCGTCCAGAGCACGCATAGGCTAGATGCCGCAGTTTGGCACTCCAGTACCGGCTTCGTATTTATTTGTAGTCGTCAGGTAGTAGTAGGACTGTGTGTTAAACCAGGGACTTGGAGTTGCAGCTGGAAAATATACCGAAGCCCTCGTTATTATCTGCCAGTCATTTTAATTAGTAATCCAATAGGTTAGGTATTTCTTGGGGCGCTTTTTTGACTACTTTAATTACTTAGAGTAGTGTATTAGAAAGTTCCAATGTTCTTGGCTTCCTGTAGTCTGAGGAGGATTTCGACCAATCAGTTGCACAGATCAGTTAATACGGCTCTAACGTGTACCAAAGGAAGGGTGAAACTGTCCCAGATAGGTCGTGCTGAGTGAAACAGTACAACTTACGAATTCCATAAAAGGAACTACAATCCCTTTCGTGTCAGATAAGTCTTTGGTAAATGATTTGAAATCTGCAGTCTAGGCCTTCAACACTTATGTACAACACCGATCGTCGTAACTCAAGTTGACTTTACAAGACCGATTTGTATCTGAGTTTCCATAATTCTGAGCTTTCAATCCGTCCCAAGCCGTTTTCAAGATATTTAATTCTGTTCGACATTTCTACCTTATCTTGAATACATCTTATATAATCAATGATTAAGCGGTTGCCAAACCCATACAATCAAGAGTAGAAGTATTTTTTGGCCAACGCGTTGTGGACTAATCAACCATGGTAGAAGCTTGCATAAACTGTAACCGGTGATTCGTTCCTCCTGAAGAATCAAACCCTAGTGCGCCTGCCACTTATATTGCATACGATTTCCTCGTAAATTGAGGTCAGAGATATCTAGCTAATGATTGAGGAAAAGGAACACTAGTTTAACGGCCACGACAGGAAGCTCACCCAGCACTAGCTGTTCTAAAGGTTTTAAAATAGTTCTGTTTTATGCACTCCTAGTACGGAAAAGCAAGTTGTCCTCCCATCAATGCAGATGGAGGATCGAAGAGTGGTACGACAAAGCCGTTAGAACGAGAAGCAAGTAAGCCAGAGACTGCTTGTACTCGACATCTACTTATTTGTCACTATGGCAACAAAACAATATTTCTCAAAACTTAAACCATAAACCACTCTGTTGCTTTATTTAAACAACATATGCCCTGAGTAAATTTTACGGGGCAGCACCGATAAACAAATAATTTCTCAGAAGTCAAGTCACTAACACGATTTCTTCAATTTGTTTAAAGCAAGGCGGCTCCTGCTGTTCGATGATAAAACACTCTTTTATGGCATTGATAAGGCAGATTATCCAAAACTTAACTGGCGGCACGTTTTGGATATCGAGTTATCAATTTGTCTGGTATTCGAGCTTCCCACCAGCATAAAAAGCAGCCTGTCTACCCTATCGGGACTCATTAGGGAATGAGTGGAGTTGATTTCATCCCCAAAGAATAGAGGTTTTGATGAAGTAATAAAAGTGAATATTGGCAAGTTTCAGACATTCACAGTGAAAAGCTTTCTTATGGGAAGATCACGTCGGTTGGGCCGTAAATTTGAGACAAAAGGTAGAATGACAGAATGCTAGTTTCTTCTTTGCTACTGAGCTGCCCACGTTACACGCATGCCCAATGCGACATGGCCTGGATACTACAGACCACTGTGTACCACTAATGCGGGTATTGCCGAAGGCAACCTCGTGATACTAGACAGATTGATGTCTGGTTTAATGCACATAAGGAAAATCCAATTGAACCTATGCGCAATAAGTTTGTACATTTGAAAAGGCTAGAAGCAAACATCAAAGTTTAGACAAAGTGCAGACATGATGTTCTTACATAGTTCTGAAAAGAAGCGGTTAAAGTAAAAGTGATACATTGTGCGGTTTTCACACGGAATCTTCATTTGGTCAAATGAAAGATCATACAGTTGTTACGACATTTTACAGCGAAGAGTGATAATCGAGGGGGAAATTCAAGTGAATAAAGGAATCTTTGACACCCCAGTTCAAAACGTTACTTTGCGTAGCACAATCAGATTGGGCAAAATTCCGGAAGTTTTACCGTGCATGGTGTTGGCCCTTGAGATAAATGAAGTCTCAGACCTCGCTGTCTGACCGGAACTTCTGTCCTTATCTGTCGATAATAGAACATTTAGTTATTGATGCATTAAGTTTCAGGACGGAGCCCTTCGAATCTCCAAAGCTTTCATGCCGTTCGCGATAACTGGTTTTGGCAAGTTCCGCAACTTAAGCACTCAGCCGCCAAGATGTGGTTATTAAGACCATCCTACTTATCTCAGAAGTGTAAATCTTCCGTACGCCGTCGCACTTGCACGTTTTGGCATACAGACGCGGAAATATGTTCCTTCTTTCATAACACACAGTGAAAACAAGCAAGTCATGTACACCGAGCCAATGCGTAACCGAGTACTAATGTTCCCACAAATATATGCAGCTTGTGTTTGCTGTACGACATAACGCTACTCTTGTAATCCGGTTTATGGACCTACAACACCTATGAAACCTTCGCTTCAGATATACCCACCAATGTTGCAACCGTAGAGTGTACTTATACTTTTGCTACTTCCCATCTTGTCCGGGTTATTTTGCCCAGTTTAGTGTTCATGTAGCCAATGTACCCTACTTGATCAGGGTTGCGTGTTATGCTAGGGGGTGGGACTTAAAGTCTTAACCCGGACCTTTCATTGCCTACTGTAGTATGCGTCCAGTCAAAAGTTCCCAGTTCCTCCACGTCCTTCACGTATAATCGGTCGTAAGTGACCGGTGGAGCTGGAAGGCAAAACAAACACTTCGTAGGTGGTTGGATACGGTTACCGTAACCGCCTAGTAAGAATCGGATCAGTATGAAAATGTATTTAACGCTGACTGACGAGCATGCAGCATGGGAGAAGCACGACAGAGGAAGCAGGAATTTATAAGGTCAAGTTAGGATCGGCATAAGGCTGTTGGTCAAAAATTATTGCGCCTTAGTATCTTCTTTCAAATCCCATGGCTGTTGGTCCTGATCAGAGTAGTGTGTCACCGCCACTCGATCTGTAAAGGAAACGGTAATAATTTCACTTTGGAACGTAGTGCGAATATCTGCGTATTGGTCACACATACCAACTGTATTTTCATGATACAATTTTGAATTTGTGCTCATTCGAACGTGGATCCATTCCTCTAATTAAGAACAGGTCAAAAACAAGCCAACACTATATGAACTGAATGAAATTAAATTTACTAAGAATTAAAGGGCGAAATTTTGCCCCATTACAGGGAAAAGGTCACAGCCATCGGGGCAAAATGTCCCAACTCATTATTTAATAAAAAGTAACCTCAGCTTTTCAAAACTGAAGTGTAGAATGTTTGTGTTAACCTAGTTTTACCAGAAGAGGGATTTGGTAGCAAAATGTGGCCATCTGCCAGGGGTACCTAACTGGTATCTTCACGTTCTAGGAAGACAAACAATAATCTATGTTAATTTTCTCCTCAGGAAGTGGACAGTTAGAGTGTTGTCAACAAGGGCCAAGCTTACTACTTTTCCAATGTAATAGAGGCATATTTTTGATAGCGAATCGAACCAAAACAAAGTCACCTGCTGAAATCTTGGACTTAATGAGTGTTTTAATGATGGGGTTTGCTAGATTGTAGGTCGCATCTATAAATTCATGGCAATCGAATCACAGACACACTCATGGCTGTCAGTGTCAGTTTCAGTAAGACGTACACATTCTGGCAATATTGTAAGTTTCTTTACACTTTAAAACTTTCCACTCACAGATGGTTTAAGTGCCTATGCATCCTCAATGACTTTCTTCACTAGTTGCATTGTACACAAGGATGGTACCCTTCTTAGGCTTCGGGCATGGCTTCCGAGGAGGACCCTTTCTATGTCCTATTGTTTCATGAGGGAATGGGACTGTTCCTGAAATGTTTGGTGGTTTTTCAAACATTTCTGACTGTGGCGTTTGCATGTGCAAGAGTTTCTCATTTGTGTCTTAGGCAGAGCTTGCTTTAGTGATGGGATCGTCACTTATTTTAGAAATATTTGGTCTATCCGTTGTGAATGATGGAAGGTGTCTCTGCTGCGTTATTGCAAGCCGCTCAAATGGATAAGTATCCGTTGACCGAATGTCAAATCTGATATTAGCAGGTGTGAAGGCTTTACGAAGGGCATATGTGAACAAGTCTGGAATTGTGTGGATGGCCATTGGCTTTCCGGCATTGCATAGATCTCGTATCCAATTGTCTGCAGCTTGGTGGACAAAGGTTTTGTATGATCTGAAAACTGTCTTGTCGGGGGGGTTGTAGTTCATGAGAGCAGTCAGGGAAATACAAATAGTGTTATGTTGTTATCTTTGCTCAGATCGATGGCATCAAGGGTAATATGAGACTGAGGATGATCGAGTAAAAGTAGAATAAGGGCAACTTGCGAAATTACTTAAAAATGGGCATCTATGGAAGGGGTCAAAAAGTGGCTACCTTTCCCATTGTACCGGCCTCATTTGTTGCTAGTGACTAGGGCAAACTTCCGTCGTCCCCATACTATTTTGTTTACCCAACAAACATTTTTAGTATAACTACCCGATCCATTTACCACAAATCTGTCGAGTTTTCCTGTAAAACGATCCATAGTATCCGTCAAGCAAGAGAGTAGTTCAGTGCGGTTGATCTGTTGACCGGACTACAATTGTGCAGTTAACCGATGGCTGATGGTCATTAGGAAAAGATGATTAGAAAATGCAGCAGCTTACTAGGTCCCAGAGGATGGTTAGGGTTAACATTATTTAAGCACAGTGATATCAGTATAGGAAGAGGCGTGTTCCCAAAGTAAACAACGAACTGATGTAACGCAGAGGTAAATATTCCGGCTTATATTTCAACACTTATATGGTCGTGGTGCTTACCACAACTTATTCTGTGAAGAATCTTGTACACCTCCATCGATCTACCCTGCAACAGCATATGTAAGCGTAGGTGCAGACATCAGTTATGCAACCTTTATTGCAAGTCAAGATGGCTGAACACTCAGCAGTAACACACAAGCTTTCGAAGTGCAACAGAATAACAATTTTGTAGTTGCAAGCAAAAACATGTGAATTGTGAAATAACAAACGTAGCCTCAATTGACTGGCTGACATTCCAACGGCTTTGTAAGGGCATATCAAACAGCGCTAAATTATGTCTAACTGAGGAACAGTGACCTCGTGTTCTGTTAAATAAGGACTTGTACTTCTGTTTAGCTGAGGAATTTGACACACTTCCAAAAATACACACGGGGCATCTGTCAGCATATATCGCTGACGCTAACCTTTTGCAAGGATTGGCATCAGTGCACAAACGAATAGCATTAAAAGCCAGATCTCACACCCCAAGGTCGCCACAATTGTTTCAACAACCTAGAGATTAATGCGAATCGCTTACACAGTGGACCAAAAAAATGCAATGGGGTACAGTAAGTCCAGTGTGGAAGAATACAAGCAATGATACAAGGAATTTCGTTAAGGCAGGGAGAAGACAGAGGTTGCGATATGTCTCTTCAGTCGCAAACACAATAAGAGCAGAAATACACAAGGGATTATATACATGGAAAAAATAAGCACCACGAATCAAAATGTCACAGTCAAGACCATGGCAACTGAAGTGATTGCCTCAAGAGTTTCTGTGCACATAGCACAGTTTGATAGGCCTTAATTAACAAAGCCTCACTAATTGCCAGCATTATCGGGTTTTTGTTACATAATAACACTTTGAACGCTGTCTCGGGGTTCACATGATGACGAGTTGTCATGAGGTGCTTGGTGATAGACGATGCCGGGCTCCGATTGATTCTCAGATTCGTCCCATGTTGCTGCGTAACCACTTGCCCCAACCAATTTGCCAAATGTTCAGCTACCCTCTGAGCTAACTGACGGTTTGTTCTGCCCATGCAAATGTCACCGCAACCGCCGGGGAACTGATAAACAACATGAGAGGCCGAACTACCGGGCGAGATGCTCTGATGGTTATGAAGAACAAGTACTCGCGTGGTATGCCTGATTCTCGACTGGGCTGTCGCTTAGGTTCGCGTTAGGGCGGACCGGAGCTTGCGTCCGATATCATTTGCCACATGGTCCCCCTTGAACGGCAAAAACATATAAACATCCTTTTTCTCAGCCGTCAACACCGGTGTTTTCACGCTGGGAGGTCTGCTGTGTATCTGAATACACTTCTCAGGGCATCCATTAGAAATTAAGGTGTTGCTTAGAAATTCTTCTTCAGCTTATAACTTTTCGGCGCTGCAAAAACCTCTAGCCTGGTAGAAGAGAGTTCGCACTAAGCCAAGTTTGTATGCGATCGGAGGGAAGCTTGAAAAATGAAGGTACTGTCCAGTCCAAGTCGATTTGCGGTGAACAGTGAGCTGAAACGTACCTTCAGCCCGTCTCCTAATGAGTATATCCAAAAACGCCAGGCAATTTTGTTGTTCCACTTCATGGGATACCGATAGATTATGGTGAATCGAATTATCAAACCATGAAGGAGTGAGAAAGCACGCAGCTATGAGGCGTAAAAAGAAATTCACCTGATTAGTGTGAAATTTTCATTCGTGCAAATATGGCCGTGAAAAATCGTTGTTAAGCTTGACATTAGGGTTATTCTCTGATGCAGATGAGAGAAAATTCTTGATATCCTTGTGGATTTTCGGGTAGCTCTCGAGAACCTGTTGATACAGCTCACTGTGCAGTATAGAGACATCATTGTCCATTGACACGATAAGCGAAAGCTCTCAGGCTTCCGATCAGAATATCCTGTAACCTGACGAAAGAGGCAGTTGTTAATTTATTGATATCCAAGTAAATTTCTTCTGTGGACTTCAGAATGCTCGCTTCCTTAGGAACTAACATCGCGGCTAATGCCATTTTGCGGATCAGAGCGGAATTCTAATGAATCGTTTTATCTGTTATACCTTAACTGTGCATTTTAATTATGAATATTGGTGCATTTCATCTAGAATCACAGCTGAAAAGCAGAAAGTAATCTGTAGTTGAGTCTGGTATTGTTTTATTAGACAAGGAAGAACCTTTACCATAGTATCGATGAACGGTTAACCTTAACTTCCTTGCCTTGCTAAGGTAGCAGTTACAACGTTTATCGCTCTCTTCACACCTCACGGATTCTGCTTCAGAACGTATTGATTGAACAAAATCAATTTGTGATTCAGTATCATAACGGCTTTTGTTGACAACCTGATGTTCATCATCATCTTCACTGTGTCCAATGTCATCAGACAAATCTTTTTAGTTTAGCATTTTCCTAATTGTATCTCCGTCAAATGCCAACATTAGAGATGGAAGTATCCGAAAGACGCAATCAAGAGTGACGATAATTTTAATTATTATACATAACTGTTCGCGTGCAGTGCAGCGCAAACCAAACATAGACACCCTACTGAATGAAACCTCTAGTCAGCAGCAGGTGGCTCTCTATCTGAAATCCATTACATCCCTGACCAGGTCCGGAACCCGGCGGTGCGATAATGTGAATTCCTTAAGTCAAACCAAACTGGGATCATTGAACGAACTGCATCAACGCCCCTAGTTAAGGGTTAAGTGAGATCAGCTAAGTGCAACTTTTGGTATACCCCAACGTCATCATGCAGTAGGCGCGGGCGAATTCACGCAAAACATCAGTGCGTCATTACGTTGTTTTTTGAAATGTGATAAGGTGGGGGCAATTATTACATGCGCTAGGAAAGGGTTTCATGCCGGTGGCATTTTGAAGGAGAAAGGTTGTATCGATCCCCAGTGACTGCACTGATAGGCAGCTTAAATTGATTGCATTAGCTCATGCTCCAATAGCAGTAGACTCGGTCCACAATCCGCGGGCTATCAGTAGGTTCACAGTGAATGATCCGATTTTGTTGAAATGTGTTCTGCTTTGCATCAATGATTTAGGTGCTCACCAGGTGCCTATTGAGTTGCTCAAAGCTAACGGACTCCATAAAGTTGACTAATACTGGTACTATTGTTAAGGGGCGATAATTCACTGGTCCTGCACGGTTGACACATCTTTGCACTGGAGGGACGATCTCGTGCTTCCACACTGTGCGAATCTGAATCTCATTAAGCTCTCGTTGGAAAAATTTCACCAACAGTTCTACACAGTTATAACAGCGAGTTTTAATGCCTCTGGGATAATGTTGCCCATACCAAGATAGCTTTGTTAACGCAATGGCCATAACCGTTTCAGCCCATCCATGGGACTAAAAGATATTGGATATGAACTTATATGAGCACCAACTGTGTGGGAAGGATTTAGCTGAACTTGTGCTTCGAAGTCGTTAACCTCGTTTTGTCCGTCTTGCGCTGTTCCAAATGATGTGTGTACACAAGGGATTTTGGGCCGTGCGCTACGAATTTTGTTCAAGAGTCTGCAAAGTAGAATATGCTTAGAGTAAAACCATATCATAATTTTCTGTTGGCGCTTTACTCTATTTCCACAGACGTGTTTGACGCAATGCTCACTCCGTTGTTTAGACAACCGAGGTGTCCCACCTAGACTTCCGCGTTAGCATACCAGGTTGAGATCTTTAAGGCCAAGTCTTTCCAAGTCACTCTTTAAGAAGGAGTTTACCTCGTTCAAGCAGTTGAATTCAACTCTTGATGGGTCCATAAATAACCTGTTTAACTGGTTGACACATTCCTTCTCTGCCACCTCAGGAAATTTTCCGGATAAGAAAGGCAAGTTACTTGTACTAATGAGATCAGACTGGCTCACTTAGTTGCCTACGACTTAAGACACTTCGGTTAATTATTTAAAAAATCTGCTTAGCGAAAGTAAAAGAATCGTTTTGCCAGCCGTTGCTACCCTGATCAGTAGTACTTCGTGTGTGAGCAAGCGCACAAAGATGGGTGTTTCCTTTTCTATCCTACCGTAATGAGCCAGTGATAATCCAGATTAGTTCCTAAGATGGTAGTATCAGATCAGAGTGAACAGCTGAACTAACCGAGTGAACCAAACAGCCAATGGGAGGCAGACGTGACGGATTTTATTACTGGACGGATTGACCGATATTCGTGTAAGTGATTCACCGTTTGTTTACCTGAAGTAAAGAAGGAATCTCATCGACTCACAGGGGTCGGCAGTTATGGAGTTAAACCTGCAAATAATATCGAAAAGTTTGCCATTCTAAACATGCTGTAATTTCGCTGAGCTATCTTTGCCGAATAAACACTTGTCCCTGAAGGACTTAGTTCTGTGACATGGTGTCAGAGAAGACAAAGAGGAACCGCACCGGCGGCGCGCGGATGCTGTTTGTATCACCAGCATCTATTCAGATACCTGCCCCCTGAACATGCATGAACGGAACTTGAAGACAAATTGACGTCTTTGAATTGCTGCACCTTACTACCTTTGGACGAACAATCGATGGCGTATACCTTGGCAATGTTCCGACACAGCCGTAGGTGACGCGCACCGCATTCTAGAGACATTGCACTACGACAATGGCGAAGATCCCAATAATTTGGAGACGGTCATTGGAAAGTTCAGTGAATTTCGTGAAGGTGACGCGAACGAGACCTATCATCGCTATCTTTACTTTTTGTGTAACAGAGGTCCAAACGAATCAGTCGACGCGTACACAACTAAATTGAAGACTTTGGCCCAATCCTGTAATTTCTGTAATTGTTAGGGCGACAGTCTTATAAGCGATCGGATCGTTCTAGGAATCAATGATGGAAGTACGACAAAGCGGCTTTTGCGACAACGCAACTTTTCGCTCCGGCAGTGGGTTGATATCCGCGAAATTGAGTCCTCGACCACCTATCCATACTATCAAATGATGCTCGAGACAGATGCAGAATTGTGTGCCGTTTCCGGAGACGAAGCTGCGAAGGCTACTAACAAATTTTGCAAAATATCAGCCACGCGACATCCGAGCGCCCGCGAACTGTGTCCGGCGTGGAGGCGGAAGTGCGTTAGATGTGGAAAAAGGAACCAAATTGCCCCTGCTGCCAGTGAACCAATATGACTGCGGTCGTATGTGAAAATTCTCCTGCAGACGCAGAACATTCAATTGGCAAGCTGTCACGGAGGGTACAGCAAAAATGTATCTACGCAAGTCTTTTGCTCGAAAGCAAAGCCGTACGATTCCAGTTAGACACAGGTGCTACTGTCAAGGTTCTAGCAAGGAAGCACTGTCTCGGAGTGTGTATTCGATCCGATCAAGATTGCCTGCCTATGTGGGACGGTTCCAGACTTCACCCGGAGGGCACAGCTACCATGGAAGTGGTTAACCCGAGAGACGGAGCCTCAAATCGACTAGAGTTTGCGATCGTGGAAGAGGAGCTGACATCGCTTCTCAGCATTGATTCGATCCAGTCTCTCTGTTTTATTGTTGTAATCATTCTCGTTTGTGCATGTTTACCACGAAGAAACCGTCTGTATTTGGCCTAGGTTTAGGAATGTTTGCGGGAACCGCTCACTTGTCTTTAGATCCTTTGATACGACCGACAGCGCTACCGGTTAAGGGAGTTCGATTTACCCTGTGTGACAGGTTCTTCGTTGAATGGAACTGATTATTGAGTGTGATTGCCAAAGTCGACGAGCCAACCGACTGAGTCAGTCCGGTCGCAATCACTACTAAGAAGACCGGCGAACCGTGTTTGTGTTTTGACCCAAAACCGTTGAATGAGTCCTTGCGTGGAGTGCATTACGCGCAACCTAGCCTAGAAGATATTTTGACGCTTTTGGTCAAACCTAAGTGATTCACGAAGGTAGGCGTCTCTTCGAAAATGTAGCACGTGGTTCTAGATGATGAATCCAGTTTCCTTACTAACTTTGCAGCACTTTGCAGCGTTATCGTTGGTTGCGTTTAGCGTTTGGCTTGAAGGTGTCAAGTGAAATTTTTCAAAAGCGATTTGTGCAAGGGTAGACGATTTAGATGGTGTAGCATTAGTAACAGACGATGTTTTGATCTATGATTTGACAGAAGAAGAGCATGACGCCAATCTCCACCGTTTCTTACAGCGTTGTGTGCAACAGAACACCAAGTTTAAAAGTTAAAAAGTAAACTTAGGTAAGACGAGGTGATTTTCCATGGGCACTTGTTGACAACACATGGGTTCAATGTCTTTCCAGGAAAAATAAGAGCCATTCGAGAGATGCCGCCTCCTAATGAAGTGAAGAGCATCCGCCGCTTACAAATTATGTTGGATCTCTTGAACCAAGGCTTGCTAATATCATGACGTTGATCAGGAAGTTAACTCGAAAAGTAGTAAAGTGGAGTTGGAAAAATAATAGAAAACCCCATTCGGAACTATTAAGCACCTCATCCGCAACACGCTGGTACTCGGATATTATTATCAAGCGCAGCCTTTCGAGGTACCGAGTGACAGTAGCCAAGACGGAATAGGTGCTGTTCTCTTACAGAATGGAAAAAATTGGATTTACGGAGTCGAGCAGTAACCGTGTCCGAGCAGCGCTATACGCAGATTGAGAAGGAGATGCTTGCGGCAGTCTATGCCATGGAGGGTTTCAATGACTATACTGTTGGAAGAAAGACAACGTTGTGTATTTACCACAAACCGCTTATGTCAATAGCCAGGAAATCGATGCATGTCGTTCCTCGTCGCCTTCAGCCTACGCTTATCCGGTTTCAAAGGTAAGACGTTGATATTGTGTATATGCCTGGTGCACGGATGTTCATCGGAGGTAGGCTATCAACAGCTCATCTGCAGGTACGCGAGCATAATCCGGAAGATGTCGAGGAAACACACTAAATACAGCAGCCGACAGTGACAGAAGATTGCCTAAAGGAAATAAGGCACCACACAGAGGAAGATTCAACGATTTTAGCGTTGCGAGACGTCATTCTAAATGGGTGGCCAGAGACAAAGAAGCAGCTACCGAAGGAACTAACACCCTACTTCAATTTTCGTGATGAACTCTCTGTCTATAATGGTTTGCTGTTCAAGGGGAGCCGTATTCTGATTCCGTCATCACTCCGAGGAGAAATGCTGAAATACGTTCATCGTGCTCACCTTCGTGCCAACTCTACCATTAACCGAGCAAGAGAATTGATCATTTGGCCAGGAATAACGAGTCAAATAAAAGAGCATGTATCGAATTGTGAGGAGTGCCTTTCACACGAAATCCGGCAGACGAGGGAACCAATGATGCTGCATGATGTCCCTGACCGACCGTGCCAGAAGATGGCCGTGGATTTATTCAGTGATAACGGTAAAGATTACTTACTCACGTTGGATTACTACAGTGATTATTTTGAAATCGTTTTTTTCACCACTACGGCCACAGAGGCAGTTATCAACAAGCTCAGATGTCAGTTCGCGCAGTATGGAATATCGGAGGAACTGGTCTTTGTCAGTGGGCTCTAGTTTATTAGCGGTGCGTTCCAGGCGTTCGCAAACAAGTAAGTATTCATGCACCAGCAAACCAGCGCATATCACAGTCAATCGAATGGAAAGGCGGCGTCGGCAGTGAAGCAGGCCAAGCGACTTTTATCAAAGGCTAGAGCAACCGGCGAGGACCCGTACCTCATGCTACCGGAGAATCGCAACACTCCTTCAACGGATATCGGTTTGAGCCCGGTGCAGCACCTATGCAGCCGAAGGATTAGAACGCTGATGCCGTCACCTGCCACACTTTTGTGGGTAGTTTCGCCACGGCACGTGTGATTACAGAAGAATATGAGACGAATAATGAACACTCAGAAACGGTACTATGACGGCGGTGCTTAGGTAAAACCTGCGCTGAATTTGGGGGAGGAAGTGTGGGTTCAACCATTACCCGATAGTCAAGAGAGGTGGAAGAAAGGTGTGGTGACTGCGAGGGTCGGTGCCAGGTCATGCGAAATAAACGTTGGAAGTATATCGTTCAGAAGAACTCGAGTGCATGTGAGACGACACGGGAGACAACAATGTGGATTGGGAGTGGAGTGGCAGATGGCCTTGGGCTAAAAGACCACGGCCACAACTTCATGAAATACGACGAAGGTTGGTAAGTTGTACGGAGCGAATGGCAATATGAAGAAACAAGAACATGGAAAAAGGGAGTATGTGATGATAGTATTAGATTAGAGGGAGTAGATGGACTAACCGACCGAGCCAGACAGCCAACGGGAGTCGGATGTGACGGATAGGATGAATGGACTCGGATTGGCCGATATTCGTGTGAGTGATTCACCGTTTGTTTCACTTAAGCAAAGAAAGAGCTTCATCGACTCGGAAGGGTCGTTAGTTATGGACTTGAACCTACAATTTATTTCGAGTAGTTTAGCATGCTAAACATGCTGTACTTTTCGCTGAGTTGTATGTGCCGAATAAACGCTTGTCCCTGAAGTACGGAGATCTGCAACAGATTCCTTTTTTAATAATTCACATAGAGTAACTGAAACGTTTGGTGTTTGCTGGATGAAGTCTTCTGGTATATAATGACGCTCTTGAGGGAGAGTGCTTGACAAGTTTGGAGCCACTGTATCAATTCATGCTCTCGGTTCTGAGACATTTCGTGTGCTTAGATTTCGGGATCACCGTGGGCAAATGTCGAAGTTCCTTCGCTTTGCTTGCGGTGATCTTTGTTTTGCTTCCGTTGTGTCCGTTCGCCCAGAGTGTTGTCAAGAGCGATAGGATCAAATTTACCGAAAATGGAAAAGGAACAATAGAATCGTCAAACATTTGTCACCTGGTGGAAAACGGAAATCAAACTGGCATGTTCCGCCTGAAAAGCCATCTCTTGGCACAGAGTCTTAGTGTTTGAGTTGTCCAAATGCTTATTTTCGTTTGAGATTGCTTTCGAGTCATACACTATGTATGAGAGTCGGGAATTATCTGGGATAGGCACATAACTAAACAGAAAGTCCATTTATGAGGACCAAATCAATTATTATGTTTCCTTAATGTCACCTTAACAAAGCTCAACCTGCCGAAAGTTTGTGTCGTTACTGAACTGATCTGATTTGATCTGACCACCCAGAAACCATAAACTAAAATGAGCGCTACATGTAATTTGGTTCATTTTGTCGTGCTTCTGGCTAACAAAGTTTTTCATCAGTGTCACAGACTTGTTTTCCCGTGCAAGTTTAAGAGCCTCAAGGGACGCTTGTTTGGACTAACCAGAATTACGCGGTATCAAGAAAACCAAACGATTTCGGTACAATATAATATCTTTAGTGAGTCACTCGTCATTATAATGTACACAACTTTCAACATGGACGCATTTTATATCATTTGCAGTGTAATATACTACCTTGTAGTGTCGCTGTAGTTAATGTCATTTGAGCCTGAATGTAGAGCCAGGGGGCGCGTAAGTGTTTTGATGTTCCGCCTTTGTGCCTAATTTCGAATGTAATTGCGCAGCATGTGCCTCAGACAGTACCGAAAATCTGAGTGCCCATATTCGACAGTGCTAGGCTATCCGCCTTGCTACGACCGCCAGTTGCGGGTGTGCCAGGCTTTACTATGCTGACTGAAAGTTTGATGACGGTACTTAAGTACAAAAAGGAGTTTAAAAATCAGGACCCATGTTGGTAGTCGTTGCTCACTCTGTAATGGTTTTCATTTTGTCGTATTACTGCGCCAGCTTGACGATACGCTCTACGAGCACGATGATCATACACCGCACAAACGTAAATATAACCCTCGAGTTGTGCTCCTCCTTCGATTTAGCTTACCATATGCTGACGCATTTGATAGGAAATTTCCTAGTTCATATGCAACCTGCCGTTAAATTTCGAATATCCCAAGAGCATAACTTCCAATGGCACGGAACTTTTGCCAGCGTTTACCTAGGTTGTTTAGATCTGTTTCTTCTTGAGACAGTTTTGCGCGTTATGTTGATGTTTAATGTCAACTAATCCGTGAACTATGTACACTATATTGCAAGAAAACCAGCACTAAACGCACTGCGCATGCCAGAAAGGGCATGCGAAATCAGTTGACAAAATCCTATTAACTACACCACAGGTGCAAACACAAAGTGATAAAGCGAATGTGGTCAACATATAGCCGATGGGTTTTAGGTAGGGGACATCCGAGTATCGATAAAGCCTGATTTTAGATAAGAGAAGATTTACTTAGCGTTATGTTCATGGTTGAATTAAATTTATGTTAGATTTGCAGGTGAGAGAATGGTGGCAGTTAAATAAAATAAATTAGCCAATAAAGTGTCCGTTTCTTAAAATGTTGTGCTTGTTGGATGAGGCTGAAAATACTGTCAAATAGATTGAAAATACGGTACTACTCGAGAAGTGAATCAGAAATGAGCGCGGAATTCATGTAAAACGTAAAATTGTAAATATTTAAATTATGCTGCAAGAAAATCTATCCTGCAATCGTAGATTTAGGAAAGGCACCCGTAAATCCGAATTCAGTAAGTTTAAGTACATCATTGCATCCCGAGCTTGAAGGTAATAAATCCACGAAAGATGGGGCATCGAATCTGGGCTGCCGCTGACTTTGTTATAATTATAGTAATCTGACCTTGAACAGTGCAAGAGAGATGGATGGCTGCAGCTTCTTATTCAGTTTGTGAATGTAAGCTATTCTATTTTTCTTTTTGTAAGCTTAATACACGCGTACTCACTAGCTTATTGACTAGATTTTCAAAGGTTGCATCTATCATAGCAACAAGATGTTCTACTACCTTTTATCCGTCGTTGTCTAAAACTGGCTGCTTTTTCCTACAGAAGCAATTCATAATTCTTTGTCAGAGTTGGCCACACATGAACACAAGACAGATGTTTAGCCAGTTTTTAAATTGACCTTCGCCATAAATTATCTCGCCCGACGTGTGTTTACACCGTGAATGAAAAAGCCAAAATCCGCCGGTACAGGAAAATGCCAGTAAACAAATTACCGAATTCCTTAACTACATCTGTTAGGAGGCCGTTTTATCTGTATTTACATCATTAAACCTTTTGTTGTTGAGTCTGATGAGTAAACTGTGTTAGTATATAACGTACTGCGGCATAATTCAGTTATGCAGTGAAGTTTGATCACGTAAATATGCATATCAGCTTTGTGTCATTTGTAAGCCTCAGTTAGTATCCACTACACCTGCATTATTCTCTAACTTTTATATTTAAAAACCTACTTTTTTGCGTCTATTAGGACCAAGGAACTTCCACAATTAGATCACTTTCATATGAGTGCGCTATTTTAAACTGTGAAAACTCTAACAACTCTTTTCTTGTGGTTGCTTATCATATCGCGTTAGGCAAAACATTGATCAGTAAAAAAGGAAAGTTTCTATTAACGTGAATAAAGCTGGGATGTAATCATGCTCAAAGTTTCCAGGTAAAACTCATCGACTTGAAGTAAAGAAATATGTCATGACATTGCTGTTCATCTCCTCGGCTTATCCTCTAGATATTCAGCTTACATTTAGTGCTTGGCTACCCTGATATCGCATTATTTCTACTTTCATAAGTCACCGAATTTAATTTCTTAATTCGCATCGCACACATGTGTGCCTTCGCTCATTCAAAATTTTAGGTTGGCAATAAAGTTATTGAGAACTGTTGCTATTTTTGTCGCAACAGCTGTGTCTGAATAATATGTAATAAGTCGGTTTGACCTTGTCATCATTTTGAAACTTACTTTGCGCTCTATCTAGCATTAGTGATAGTTTGATCTAGAAACACAATTTAAAGTCTTTATAGTATAGTTAATCAAGGTTCGCACAATTTGCCTGTATCAATTTGAACGGTCGAAAGGCAGCGGAAATAGCCCATAACATTAACAGTGCATTTGGTGCTAGAACCACGAACAACTATACTGCAAAAAGATGGATGCAAAAATTTTGAAAAGACTCCAAGAAGCTTGAAGATGAAGATCATTGTGGACGGCCACTGGAAATAAACAACAATCAAGTATAGGCCGTAGTTAAGACGGATGCGTGTATAATTATTCGTGATCTTGCTGCAGAATTAGCATTAACGTAGGTGACAACTTTAAAACATTTACTTGAGACCGGAATGTCGAAAAACTTGGTAATTCCGCAGCAACTGAATGAAAAGCAAAAAAATCCTCACTTTAAGTGTCTTCTACCCTTCTTCTGACGAATAAAAACAGCCCATTTCTCGACCGGACTGAACCTTACAATGAAAAGTGCATCCTTTACCACAGAAAACTACGTACCGCTTAATAAATGAACCACGATCAATCTCCAGAACACTTTCCAAAGACGAAACTGCATCCAGAAAGGTTGTGATGCCTGTTTGGTGGTTTGCTGTTGGTCTGAATCCATGGAAGACCCATTACAGCAGAGAAGTGTTTTCAAGTAATTGTCCAAGTGCAGTGAAAATTTTAATACAGGTACCCGAACCGGTCGATAGGAAAGAGCCAAATATTCTCCACTATAATACTCAGTCGCATGTCGCACAATCAAAATGCGGCTGCGCCAGCTAAAATGCGAAACTTTACTTCATTCACCATAGTTTTCTTACTTGTCATCTGTCCGTTGCACTTTTTCAGTCATCTGGAAGAGTTAATTTGAGGGGAATGTATCATAACCAAAGGAAATGCTAAAACAGCCTTTTACGATTTTATGTACACCAGAAACACGGAAATTAATTCCTTTAGGACAAAATCTTCGGTTCCCATTGAGAAAAGTGTATTAAGTCAAATGGCTTTTGTTTAGGTACAAAATCCTACATCTGGGCCAAGCGATATACACTTAAATTATATGAATAAAAGCCACAATAAATTCACTGCTCTAGTAAGTGTAAGTAGTCTTTTGCATGTAAGCCGTTTGGGTTATCTGTTGCAACCACATCACAATATGTGAACTCGTCATACAGAAACACACTTAAAAGTAATTAACCACTGAACTATTAAGGGAAATTGGGGTTCTCAAAAGTAAACCAGCGCTGAGAACATACAACTGGCAAAGATTAATGATTGTCGACTACCAAGTAACAAATCTATCAAATATTTCTTGCTGCTTGCGCTCCTCGCATTGTTTGCCTTACCGTGGCCCATTAGTGTTCTAACCAGCGAATGCACATGCATGCAACCTTGAGTAACACATTGCGAATTGCAACAGCAATGCCGACATAGAAGACGGAAAGCGCAGCGAGCAAACGTAGAGGTAGGCAGCAACGGGCGTCAACTTTAAGCCTTTTGGCACTAGGCTGCAACATGCAATATCAATTGAAAACGCGGTTCAAGTGGGGTAGACCTCGGTCTTTCCGATCAAAAGGACCATAGGTGAAAAAGAAATATTTGGGTGTTACTCATCACAACACTGGCACCCACGACCGCCGTTTCGTCCTGGTTTGGACTCATCAGTGGAAGATAGACTGAGTTTGGGTAAAAATAAGATAATAGTAGTTAATGGCTGACGTCATTCAAACGATGCTACTAAAAACCACAAGCAAGGCACAGTACAGCGGAAAAGAATCAAAGTTGAGTTGGGTGATGGGTTGCTGGGGGCAACACAACCACACAACGGATATATATATATTTATATATATATTTATATATAAATATATGCAACCATTTACAAATAGACATAAAGCCATCAGAAACCATGGGACGCCAAGAAAGGTAGAGAAAGTAAAAGAAAACAGAAACGCAACACATCAAAGTCCATGGTTTCATCAGAGAGTGAGATCCTACCCGGTTGCCCAAGCCGATGTAGGGTGTTGACTTAGGGGACGCCAACACAAAACCTTGGCTGAATAGCCTGCCCGCGAGGCAACGGAGCGAATTCAGGGAATCGTCCCCATTGGGATCCGGTGACTGATTGCACAGTCATTACGCCTTCCGTTGGTTTCTTTGTCAAACAGTGACTCAATGCTCTCCAGAATTACAGCGTGAATTTGCTGGAATAAAATGCATCGCCAGGATGAAGCAAGCGGCAGTGACTTTATTTAGTGGGGAGTCACGCCAACACGTCACAGTGTTGTTAAAAAGATATATGTGGCTTTTTATAGGGAGAACGCTTGCCAGGTGAAAACCCACCACGTCCTAGAACACTGCCGTCAAATCATTTGCTGGAAAGGGGAAAATCCTGAACCATCCAACTGGCACCACGAGGAGGTTGTTCGGCAAGCCAGCCACACAGCGAATTCATCAAACTTATCTAAACTTCGTTTCGGCTGTACCAAGCGTTGCTCGCAAACCTCAGTGGAATAGTGTTTATGGCGTCAGCCGTGAACCACTAGGCTCTGATTTCCACCCCAGCTCAGGTAATCTATAAACGTTGTGTACAAACCAGGACGAAACCTAAGTCGTAAGGTGTCAGTGTTGGAACAAACAACACTCACATATTTCCATTTCACATATGCCCTTTGTGATCGGAATGACGGAGGTACACCACAAATTAACCGAGGTCTCACTAGATGTTGCTAGTAGCAACACAACCACAAGGAGCATTCTCCAAGTGCAACTTTAAATTCCTTTCCTCTGTACCAAACCTTGCTCTCAGATCTCAGCGGCATGGTGTTTATGGCGTCAGTCGTGACTCACTAGGCTCTGATGTCCAACCCAACTCAAGCCATCTACACCTGATGAGTCCAAACCAGGAGAAAACCGCGGTCGTGGGGCGCCAGTGTTGGGAGGACCAACATGTACATATTTACATTTCGCATACCGTGATTATGATGGGAATGACCGAAGTACAACAAATGTAAACCGACGTCCCTATAGAGGATGCTTGTAGAAACGAAACCACACAGCGCATTCTCCAAATCAAACTTCCAATCCGTTTTTGCTGAAACAAGCGTTGCACATGAATCTCAGTGGCATACTGTTTATGGCGTCAGTCGTGAACCACTAGGCTCTGATTTGCAACCCAGCTCAGGCTATCTCCACCTGATGAGCTCAACCCAGGGACGAAATCGCGGTCGTGGAGAGCCAGTGTTTGGATGAGCGACACTTAAATTTTCCATTTCATATAGGCCTTTGTGAACGGAATGACCGAACTATACCTCAATTGAACGGAGGTCTCAGTAGAGCTTGCTAGTATCAAGCAAAGCACACAGCGGTCTCTCCAAATCTAACTTTGCAATTTCTTTCCCTTTACCTGGCGCCGCTCGCGAAGTTCAGTGTCTTAGTCTTAATTGCGTAAGCCGGAAACAACTAGGCTATGATTACCACCACAGCACAAGGTGTTTCCAACTGATGAGTGCAAACCAGGGCGAAACAACGATAGTTGGGCGCCGGTGTTAGGAATTGCAACGCGCAAATATTTCCAGTTTACATAAAGTCCTTGCGATCAAAATGAACGAGGTAAAGCACAAATGAGCCGAGGTCTCAACAGAGATTGATTGTGGCACCTAAAACACAGCGGATTCTATAAATAAAAATGTAAAGTTATTGCGCTGTGCAAATTGATGCTAAAAGAACTCAGTGGCATAGTATTTATGACGTCAGCAGTGAACCACTCTGCTCTGATTTCCAACTCAGTTGAGGATATCTCTAACTGATGAGTCCAGACCAGGAAGAAAACACTATCTTTGGATGGCGGTGATAAGGTTAGCAACACCCAAATATTTTCATTTCACATACTGTCCTTTTAATCGAAATGACCAAGATGCATCTTAAGTGAACCGATGTCGCAATAGAGGTTGATTGTAGGACACACCACACAGCGGATTCTCCAAATGTAAGGTTGAAAATGTATCGGCTTTACAATAATTTCTCTCGGATCGCCTTGTCATAGTGATTTTGGCGTCAGCCGTGAACCACTAGGCTATGAGTTCCATGCCAGTTCAGGCTATCTCCACCTAATTAGTCCGAAACATGACGATACCGCGGTCGTGAGGTGCCAATAATTACTCTTCACAACCGGTCCTTGCGATCTGAATGAACGAGATCCAACTAACGTGAACCGATGGCTCAATAGAGGTTGCTTGTAGCAACCCAACCACATAGCGGATTTTCCAAATCTAACTTTGACTTCGTTTTCGCTGTACCATGAGTTGCTCGAAGACTTCAGAGGCATAGTGACTATGAAGATAACGGCGCACCACAAGGAAATAAGTTCCACCGATTCTCAAGCTCTCCTCACATATTGATACCAAACCAGGAATAAAACGCGGTCCTCGGGTGCCATTGTTGGGACGAGCAACACCTAATCATCTCCATTTAACATGGGGTACTTTTAGCTGAATGACGGAGGTGAACCTAAATTGAACCGAGGTCTCAATAGAGGATCCTTGTAGGAATTCAACCACACAGCCGATACCCCAAAACCAACTTTGAAATTGTTTCTGCTCTACAAACCCTTGCTCACAAATCACAGTGGCATAGTGCTTGTGGTGTCAGCCGTGAACCACTAGGCTCTAATTTCCACCCCTACTCAGCCAAACTCCAAGTGATGGGTCCAAACCAGGACGACACCGCGGTTGTGGGGTACCAGTGTTAAGATGAGCAAAACCCAAATATTTCCATTTCAGATAGGGACCTTGTGATTAGAAGTATTGTGTTCCAACTACAAAGTGGATTCTTCAAATCCATTTATGACTTCGGTTCATCTGTCCAAAGCGTTGTAGGAGGGTATAAGTTGCATAGTAATTATGGCGCCAGCGGTTAACGGCTAGGCCCAGATTTTAATCAAGCCCAGGCCCTCTCCAACTGATGAGCCAAAACAAGGAAGGAAATTCGGTGGAATGGTGCCAGTGTTATCACGAACAACACCTATATATTTCTATTACGCACACGGTCCTTGCAATCGGATTGATCGAATTCCAACACAATCGAACTGACGTCTTAATTGAGGTTGGTTATAGCAACCAAACCACACTGTGTATTCTTCAATTCTAACTTTAATACGTTTCTCTGTCCCAAGAGTTGCTCTCGGATCTCAGGGGCATAATGTTTATGTCGTCAGCCGTGAACCACCTGGTTAAGATTTCTAATCCAGCTTAGGCTATCTACGACTGATCACTCCAAACCAAGTAGAAACCGTGATGGTGGAGTGTCAGTGTTCGAAAAGTCAACACCCAAATGTTTCCATTTTACATACGGTCCTTGGAATCGGAGTGAACGAGTTGCAGCTCAAGTGAACCAAATCTCACTGCAATTTGACTACATCAGCCCAACCGCACAGCAGATACTCCAAATACAACTTTGAATGCATGTTTGAGGTACAAAGCCTTGCTCGCGGATCTTAGTGGCGTAATGTTCATGGCGTCAGCCGTGATGACCTTCGCTCTGATTTCCAACCCAGCTCAGGCTATCTCTACCTGAGGAGCCCAAACCGGAAAGAAACCGCGGTCGTGGCGTGCAAATGTTGGGATGAGCAACACCGGAATATTTCCATTTCACATACAGTAATTGAGATCGGAAATACCGCGGTCTGCATCAAATAAAGCAAGGTCTCAATAGAGGTTGATGAAGCAACAGAACCACAGGAGGATTCTCCAAGTCCAAATTTACATTCGTTCCCATGTACAAAGTATTGCTCGCAGACCGCGGTGGCATAGTGTTTATGGCGTCAGCCGTAAATACTAGGCTTCGATTTCCAATCTAGCTCAGGCTAGCTTTGCCTGAGAAGACCTAACCAGGAGGAAAACGCGGGCGTGGGGCGGCATTGGTTGGATAAACAACACCAACTATCTCCATTTCACTTACAGTCTTTGTGATCGGAATGACCGAGGTCCAACTCAAGTAAACCAAGGTCTCAATCGCAATTGCTTGTAGAAACTTTAACACACAGCGGATTCTCCAGGTCTAACATTGCATTCATTTCTGCTGTACCAAGTGTTGTTTGGGGAAATCAGTGGCGTAGTGTTTTGGCGACATCTGTGAACAAATAGGCTCTGAATTCTACCCCAGCTGTACCTTATGTGTCCAAATCAGGACGAAATCACAATTGTGGTGTCCCAGTGTTGGGATAAGCAACACCCAAATAATTCCACTTCACATACATTCCTTGTGATCGGAATGACTGAGATCACCCTCAGATGTTCCGAGGTCTTAAGATGGTTTCATTATCAACCCAATCACACAGCAGATTTTAAAAGACAACTTTTGAATTCGTTTTCCCCTTAACAAGCTTTGCTAGCGAACTTCAGTTTCATAGTTTTATCGCGCAAGCCGTGAAACAATGCGCTCTGCGTTTCACCCTAGTGCAGCATATCTCCACCTGATAAATTGAAGCCAGTACGAAACCGCGGTCATGGGATGCTAGTGTTGGAATAAGCAACAGGT
>OX104059.1:81417375-81598316 GCA_944474145.2 Dicrocoelium dendriticum
ATTGGGCAAGATTCCGGAAGTTTTACCGTGCATGGTGTTGGCACCTGAGATAAATGAACTCTCAGACCTCGCTGTCTGACCGGAACTTCTGTCCGAATCTGTCGATAATAGAACATTTAGTTAATTATGCATTAAGTTTCAGGACGGAGACATTCGAAGCTCCAAAGCTTTCATGCCGTTCGCGATAACTTTGGTTTTGGCAAGTTCCGCAGCTTAAGCACTCAGCCGCCAAGATGTGGTTATTAAGACCATCCTACTTATCTCAGAAGTGTAAATCTTCCGTACGCCGTCGCACTTGCATGTTTTGTATACAGACACGGTAATATGTTCCTTCTTTCATAACACCCAGTGAAAATAATCAAGCCATGTACACCGAGCCAATTGCGTAACCGAGTACTAATGTTCCCACAAATATATGCAGCTTGTGTTTGCTGTACGACATAACGCTACTCTTGTAATCCGGTTTATGGACGTACAACACCTATGAAACTTTCGCTTCACATATATCCACCAATGTTGCAAATGTTGATTGTAGTTATACTTTTGGTACTTCCCATCTTGCTCGGGTTATTTTGTCCAGTTTAGTGTTCATGTAGCCAATATGCCCTACTTGATCAGGGTCGTGCGTTATGCTAGGGGATGGGACTTAAAGTCTTAACCCGGACCTTTCGTTGCATACTGTAGTATGCGTCCGGTCAAAGGTTGCAAGTTCCTCCACCTCCTTCACGTATAATTGGTCGTAAGAGACCGGTGGAACGGAAAGGCAAAACAAACACTTCGTAGGCGGTTGGATACTGTTTTCGTAACCACCTAGTAAGAACCGGATCAGTATGAAGATGTATTTAGCGCTGACTGACGAGCACGCAGCGTGGGAGAAGCACGACAGAGGAAGCAGGAATTTAAAAGGTCAAGTTAGGACCGGCATAGGGCTGTTGTTCAAAAACTATTGCGCCTCCGTATCTTCTTTCAAATCCCATGGCTCTTGGTTCTGATCAGAGTAGTGTGTCACCGCCACTCGATCTGTAAAGGAAACGGTAATAATTACTCTTGGCACGTAGTGCGAATATCTGCGTATTGGTCACACATACCAACTGTATTTTCATGATACAATTTTGAATTTGTGCTCATTCGAACGTGGATCCATTCCTCTAATTAAGAACAAGTCAAAAACAAGCCAACACTATATGAACTGAATTAAATTAAATTTACTAAGAATTAAAAGGTGAAATTTTGCCCCATTACAAGGAAAAAAGTCACAGCCATCGGGGCAAAAGGTCCCAACTCATTATTTAATAACAAATAATCTCAGCTTTTCAAAACTGAAGTGTAGAATGTTTATGTTAAGCTAGTTTCACCAGAAGAGGGATTTGGGAGAAAAAATGAGGCCATCTACCAGGGGTACTTAACTGGTATCTTCATGTTCTAGGAAGACAAACAATAATCTATCTGTTTCTGTTACTTTTCCCCCCAGGAAGTGGACAGCCAGAGGGTTGTCAACAAGGGCCAAGTTTTCTACTTTTCCAAATTAATAGAGGCATCTTTTTGATAACGAATCGAACCAAAACAAAGTCACTTGCTGAAATTTTAGATTTATTGAGTGTTTCAATGATGGGGTTCTCGAGATTGTAGGTTGCATCTATAACTCCATGGCCAATCGAATCACAGAACACTCATGGCTGTCAATGTCAGTTTCAGTAAGACGTACACTTTCTGGCAATATTGTAAGTTTCTTTACACTTTAAAGCTTTCCACTCACAGATGGTTGAAGTGCCTATGCATCCTCAATGGCTTTCTTCACTAGTTGCATTGTACACAAGGGTGGTACCCTTCTTAGGCTTCTGGCATGGCTTCCGAGGAGGACCCTTTCTAAGTCCTGTTGTTTCATGAGGGAATGGGACTGTTCCTGAAATGTTTGGGGGTTTTTCAGACATTTCTGACTGTGGCGTTTGCATGTGCAAGAGTTTCTCATTTGTGTCTTAGGCAGAGCTTGCTTTATTGGTAGGATCGTCACTTATTTTAGAAATATTTGGTCTATCCGTTGTGAATGGGGGAAGGTATCCCTCCTGCGGAATCGCAAGCCGGTCAAATGGATAAGTATCCGTTGACTGAAAGCCAAATCTGATATTAGCGGGTGTGAAGGCTTTATGAAGGGCATATGTGACCAAGTCTGGAATTGTGTGGATGGTCATTGGCTTTCCCGCATTGCATAGATCTCGCATCCAATTGTCAACAGCTTGGTTGACAAAGGTTTCAATTGAGCCGAAAACTGTCTTGTCGTGGGGCTCTAGTTCATGAGAGCAATCAGGGGGAAATACAAATAGTGTTATGTTGTTACCTTTGCGCAGATCGATTGAATCAAGTGTAATATGAGACTGATGATTGTCGAGTAAAAGTAGAATCAGGGCAACTTGCGAACTTACTTAAAAATGGGCATATGTGGAAGGGGTGAAAAAATGACTACCTTTCCCATTGTAGCGGCCTCATTTGTTGCTAGTGACTAGGGCAAACTTCTGTCGTCCCCATACTATTTATTTATTCAACAAACATTTTTATTGTAACTACCCTATCCATTTATCACAAATCTGTAGAGTTTCCCTGTAAAGCGATCCATAGTCACCGTCAAGTAATTCAGTGCGAATGGACTTTGACCGGACTACAATTGTGCAATTAACCGATGGCTGACGGTCATTAGGAAAATATGATTAGAAAATGCAACAGCTTACTAGGTCCCAGAGGAAGGTTCGGGTTAATATTCTGTAAGCACAATGATATAAGTATAGGAAGCTACGTGTTCCAAAAGTCAACAACGAACTGATGTAGCACAACGGTAAATATTCCGTCTTATAATAAAACAAGCAACGTTGGTCGTACAACAAGACGCTTATCCATAAGGGTGAAGGAACACCATCCGGCCTGGCTCGGAAATGAAGGCCAAAAGGCCACCAAAGCTGCCATCGCCACGCAGCTTGCGGACACGGGTCACGTCACCAAGTCGGCTGACTCGTTCAAAGTAATCTATCACGCCTCAGAAAATCGATCAGGCTATCTCCGTAAGCGGATATTAAACGCCGCAGAAGCCATCGCCATTCGGCTGTACGAACTAGCACTGTGCACGCAGAATAAGTTCACTCACGCGTTGAGCCTACCTTAGCCAGGACGGACTGCAGTTGACTTGTACGTACGTACGACTACAACTGTAACCTAACGGACGGCGGGTCACAGCGCACTAGGATCAATTTAGTTGGCTGACGACCCGTTGGGTCTGTATACAAAAATTTGGCATTTCATGGAATTGTAAAAGCCTGATGAAGAATTACCGCAAACACACGATCGCTTACACAGGCTTCCGATCAATCAATGAGATTTCTATTCAATTAATCAACGCGTAGACCCTCCTATTCTGAAATTGCTCAACAGATATGTTAGCTTGAAATTCAGGATCGCAAAGTCGGACTTGTGTCTCGATTTTCTTAAAACATGTGTCGAAAGCAACAGCTACCCGACGAGATACTGGAGATCCCTTCGTCGTTCACGCATCAGGCCAGACGATAAACTCCTGAAACTTCTTGCGCTGGGTCAGATAGACACCACTCGCATCCAGAGAGAGATGAACTCAAGCGTGCACTGAGCCAAGTGAGTGCTGTCTCAACCAGCCTATCCGCAAGCGATCAGGAAGAGCTGGAGGAAACGGTTAAAGCAATTATCACAAAGCAAGAAGCAAAGTTACGCACTTCACTCACAAAGACAATAAAGGAAGAGAGAGCCACAACGACTTTCCAGGCCGAACCTGAGAAATACGTCCAAAATCTCTCTGGTTTCCAGCTTGAACGTGCCACTACTGAAGTCTTATCTTTGGGTCCAAACTTCTTTCTCCCTACCAGCAAGCATAGCAGATTGGCAATAGTGGCACAGTTCGAAAACGTCTACACACAGACTTCGCAATTTATCCCAACTTCTGAAGTGCATGTAGAAGAGTTGAAATCCCTGTTGGTGCATGCCTGTTATCAATATCGGCGTGCACGGGTTCCGCACAACACACCGGTGAAACATGAGCATAGGCAAACACAGCAGCGACTACTTAGGGACGAACAAATTTTGCTTACCGGTCCAGACAAAGGCGCCGACATTTTTATTCTAAACAAAGCAGACTATCGCAACAAGATGAGTGAAATATTGGCAGACAATATGAAATACTTGAAAATGATTTGTGAGTGCGACAAAACAAAGCAGATCGAAAATCAACTGTGCGTCTGTCACAAAAAGCTTTAGAATGGTGGTTATATCAGCGAGTCGGTCTATGAAAATCTACGCCCCGTGGGCACGGTTATTCCAAGGCATTACGGCCTTCCGAAAACCCACAAGCCTACCTGTCCTCTTCGCCCGGTTTTGGACATGAGAAACTCCCCATACCACCCCATCGCTCGTTTGTTGGTAAAAGTTCTTCAGCCTGTGCGTAGACGAGTCGCTGTACATACTCTACAGGACACAGATTTTGTTCTGTTCTCCCAGCTGAACAGTTTCGTTGCAGACGTTTCATCACCAGTCGTGGTGACTTCTTCAGTGCGTTATAAGCAAACTTATTTGTTTTCTCGATTCTTACCGACGAGCGAGTGACATGTTAACCTGCTCAGTTCGATTCAGGTCTTGTGACCATTGCTAGTTCCTAGTGTGGGCGCCGCATTTTTTCCGACTCATGTGCAAAATGATCCATGCAAATTCTTTTCCCGCAGCTGCCTGTATATCGGATTTAAATCGATGCTTTGGTTTATTGAACTGACTATAGAAAACCAGTCTTCAAGGAATTCTCTTCCTTTTTTGGTCTCTCCGTGCGCTAGTATCTCTGGTTTCTCCCAATCAAATGCGTGCCCTTCTTCATCTACGTGTGTCGAGACCAAAGATGATGGGTAATGATTTCGACAGGCTCGTTTGTGTTCCTGTAGCCTTGTAGACCATTTTCTTCCCGGTTGGCCCACATAGATCTTATCACAATGTTTACACTGTATCTTGTAAATGACGTTCCGGCATTCGTGTGCTCTCGTCTTCCCTTTCGGTCTAGATAGGGTTCCTTTCAGCGTGTTGGTGGGTATGTGAGCCAATAATAGAATATGTGGCTTGAGGAGTCTAGCAGTCAGTTCCGATACGTTCTTGATGTATGGTAAAGTGATCCGTTTCGTGGTTGTTGGTGCAGGTGTGGTGTTTGTACTCTTGTGGTTCATGTATCTTCGGATGAAAATGCGTGGATATCCGTTGCGCATGAAGGATACTTTTGTGTTTGTAGATGCTGTGTGTGATGTCAACATCAAGATCCAAACTATGTCCTCTCTAGACGTCACCTCACTGTTCACGAATGTGAATTTATTTAAAACCCATTGAGTTCATTTGTAACTTTGTTGACCAGAAGCATCTTAATATTGGCATACTAATTCTGGCCCTGAAAGAATTACTGCTAAGGTGTACATTTAATGATCATTTCCTATTCAATGGGGATGTATATCGACAACGCAACGGAGTTGCAATGTGTTCCCCGCTAGGACCATTCCTCGCTGACCTTTTCATGGGTATGTTGGAACAGTGCAAATTTAAAGCGGTCATCAGTAGCCTCACGTTAAACCACTGTTACGTAGATGACATCTTCGTCCTACTTGACACCGGTAACATCGAGAAGCTCACCAGTGTATTTAACCAGGCTCACAAGGCTATACGATTCACCTACGAGGTAGAAGAAAACGGCACGTTCCATTTCCTCGATGCAACTCTAAAAAGATTTGATGCTGGTGCAAGAAAACGTAGCGGTTACCGAAATTGCACTTGGAATGGATCACCGTCATCAAATACGTTAGCTAGAGATGGGAAACACCTCGGCTACTGTGCCGCAATACATAGAAAAAAGACAAAAATATGCAACTGGTGCAAGCCGGCTGAGCTACCGGAAACGGATAGTCATCGTTCCAGTCGGCTACTGTGCATCAAAAATAAAATTACCATGCACAATTATATAAGGCTAAATAATTTGATCGTGGTGGTAGGGGGAGGCTAAGAGGGATGGGGTGGGACAAAGAAACTTACAGAACGAACGCCAATGAGGTCGACTTCTAGCCATATCAGTAAGTGTGTCCAACCAAACGTGTTCATCGTCTTTCGGACCTCAACCAAGGAGCCGTGAAGCTCCAACCGAGGTCAGCTCAGAAGTGAGGGTCTTCATTCCTCTCGACCAAGCCATCGCTTGGTCACCCCTCCTCCTCTTCCATCCACACCCCCGCGCACAAACAACGTATGTGGCTGGAGTCGGTGGGCTGGCATGCGTAACACGTTGCCGCGCCATCGGAGTCTGGTGCGTGAAATAACGTTGCTGAGCGGTTCATCTTCTTTTCCTGTGCCGTAAACAAGGCGTCGAATACGCTCGTTGCTCACGCGGTGTTCCCACCAGATGTAAGCTAAATTACGAAGGCACCGGTGGTCGAACGTAACTAGCTTCTTCAGGTCCGCTGCTTTAAGCGGCCAGGTTTCACAACCGTACAGTAGGGTCGAACGTACCGCTGTATTGACAACTCTGCCGTTCAGGGTAAATGTGATGTCGCGCCGGCGCTATAAATGGCGAAGGTTAGCAAAAGCGCCTCGAGCTTTTGCTATACGGTTCGTGATCGTATCCTCAATCGCACGGGGGCTGATACAACTGCCCAGGTAGTTGCATAAATGAACGACTTCTAGCTGATCCCCACCAACGGTCAGCGTAGGAGGCGGTCCAGACCAATCTTGGAGGAGCGCTTTGCACTTCGATGGTGCGAAGCAAATCCGAAGTGACGGACAGCTAGTGCTAATATGTCCAGTGCCGCTTGGCAAGTTTGGGAGCTGTCAATATTAGGGCAATATCAGCAGCATACTCTAAGTCACCTAGTTGTTCTCCTGGGAGCAGATCCGCACCTTCTAAGTCGTGTCCTATGAACGCGAGTTTCATGACATCGTCAAGAGCGAAGTTGAAAAGGAAGGGTGAGAGCGGGCAACCTTGTCTCACGCCGCTGGAGATAGTAAAGAACGACGACAACTTGCCGTAAGCCCTCACTCTGCCCGAGCTACGCGCATATAATGCTCGGATCATATTCACATATTTCTCAGGTACACCTTCCCTGAGTAGACCGTCTCAAAGTGCATTTCTGTCCACCGAATCGAATGCACCTTGATATCGAGGAACACGACAACTGTGGGCTGACAATATATATGATGGTGCTCCAACAACTGACGCAAGGTGAAGATGTGGTCAATGCAGCCACGACCTCGACGAAACGCGGCTTGCACCTCACGAATCTGGCATTCACATGCGCCAGTCAGTCTGTGAAGGATTATGGAGACAATCAATTTGGAGGCGATGGAGTTCAGATTAATTCCTCTATGGTTGCCGCATTCCGATCGTGAGCCTCCCTTGAAAATTGGGACAATGACGGAGCGGCTCCAATCGCTTGGGACAGTTTCCCGCTCCCACAGTTTGACTAGTAACTCTTGTAAATCGTCCATAGGATAGAAAAGTACATAAACATTCATAGCTTTGTGCCGCTTTAGATTAAGAGCAACTTGGTCCTCACTCTAATGAACCGGGCGGAAAAAATCTGCTCGAAAGATACTATTTTCGACGAGTTGCCGTTAATACGATCGATGCTTACAGAGAATGGCTACCCAGAGAATTTTATTAATGCGAATATGGGGCGAAACAGGGAGGCACCTAGGGTCCTGACGGCGGAACGGAAACCTATTTTCCTACAACTGCCTTACAAAGGAGAAATAGTATCCGAGTATCTATCCCGCCGTCTCTCCTCCACACTCCGGAATACCTTCCAAGCGGCAAGGTTTCAAATCCGGTTCACCAGCAACCTAATGGTGAGATTAACCTCAAGGATAAACTGCCTGTCCACACCAAATAAATGTGTGGGTATACTCCTTTACCTGTTCCTGTGGAGTAGGCTACGTTGGCTGTACAACAAGACACTTATCCAAAAGAGTGAAGGAACACCATCCGGCCTGGCTCGGAAATGAAGGCCAAAAGGCCACCAAAGCTGCCATCGCCACGCAGCTTGCGGACACGGGTCACGTCACCAAGTCGGCTGACTCGTTCAAAGTAATCTATCACGCCCCAGAAAATCGATCAGGCTATCTCCGTAAGCGGATATTAAACGCCGCAGAAGCCATCGCCATTCGGCTGTACGAACTAGCACTGTGCACGCAGAATAAGTTCACTCACGCGTTGAGCCTACCTTAGCCAGGACGGACTGCAGTTGACTTGTACGTACGTACGACTACAACTGTAACCTAACCGACGGCGGGTCACAGCGCACTAGGATCAATTTGGTTGGCTGACGACCCGTTGGGTCTGTATACAAAAATTTTGCATTCCATGGAATTGTAAAAGCCTGATGAAGAATTACCGCAAACACACGATCGCTTACACAGATTTCTGAATTTAACACTTATATGGTCGTGGAGCTCACCACCGCTTATTCTGTGGAGAATCTTGTACACCTCCATCGATCTACTCTGCAACAGCATATGTAACCGTAGGAGCAGACATCAGTTATGTAATCTTTAATGCAAGTCAAGATGGCCGAACATTCAGCAGTAACACACAAGCTTTCGAAATGCAGCAAAAGAACACTTCTGTAGTTGCAAGCAAATACATTTGAATTGTGAAATAACGAACGTAGCCTCATTTGGCTGGCTGCCATTCCAACGGCTTTGTAAGAGCCCATCAAACGGCGCTAAATTCTGTCTAACTGAGGAAGAGTGAACCCCTGTTCTGTTAAATAAGGACTTGCACTTCTCTTTAGCTGAGGAATTTGACACGATCCCAATAATACAGACAGGACATGTGTCAGCACATATCGCTGAAGCTGACCTTTTGCAAGGATTGGCATCAGTGGACAAATTTACAGCATTAAAATCCAGTTCTCACACAACTCAAGTTTGCTACAACTGTTTTAACAACCTAGAGATTAATGCAAATCGCTTACCCAGTAGACCAAAAAATGCTATGAGGTACAATACGTCCAGTGTGGAAGAATACAAGCAATGATACAAAGAATTTCGTTAAGGCAGGTAGAAGACAGAGGTTGCGATATGTCAACCTTACGAATGTTCTTTTCAGTCGTAAACACACTACGAGCAGGAACACACAAGGGCTTAGATACGTACAATAAATAAGTACCACCAATCAAAATGTCACAATCAAGACCATGGCAACCGAATTGATTGCCTCAAGAGTTTCTGTGCACATAGCACAGGTTGATAGGCCTTAATTAACAACGCCTCACTAATTGCCAGCATTAACGGATTCTTGTTACGTAATAACAATTTGAACGCTGTCACGGGGTTCACATGATGACGGGTTGTCATGAGATGCTTGGTGATAGATGATGCCGGGCTCCGATTGATTCTCCGATGCGTCTCATGTTGTTGCGTAATCACTTGTCCCAACCACTTTGACAAATATTCAGCTACCTTCTGAGGTAACTGACGGTTTGTTATGTCTATGTAAATGTCACCGCAAACGCAGGTGAACTGATAAACAACGTGAGAGGCCGAAATACCGGGAAAGATGCTCTGACGGTTATGAAGCACAAGTGCTCGCGTGGTATGCCTGAGTCGCGACTGGGCTGTCGCGTAGGTTCGCGTTAGGGCGGACCGGAGCTTGCGTCCGATAGCATTTGCCACATGGCCCCCTTTGAAAGGCAAGAACAAATAAACTTCCTTTTTCTCAGCCGTCAACACCGGTGTTTTCACGCTGGGAGGTCTGCTATGTACCTGAATAAACTTCTTAGTATATCCATTAGAAATTAAAGTCTTGCGTAGAAATCCTTCCTCGGCTTGTAACGTTTCGGGCTGCAAATAACTCTAACCCGGTAGAAGAGAGTTCGCACTAAGCGGCGTTTGTATGCGATCAGGGCGAAGCTTGAAAAATGAAGGTACTGTCCAGTTCAAGTCGATTTGCGACGAAAAGTGCGCTGTAATGTACCTTCAGTCCGTCTCCTAATGAGTATATCCAAAACGCCGGGCAATTGTGTTGTTTCACTTCATGGGATACCGACAGATTAGGGTGAATCGAATTAGCAAACCATGAGGGATTGACTAATCACGCAGCTATGAGACGTAAAAAGACATTCACCTGTCTATGTGAAATTTTCATTCGTGCAAATATGGCCGTGAAACTTCGTTGTTAAGACTGCCATTAGGGTTATTCTGTGATGTAGATGAGGGAAAATTTTTGTCATCCTTGTGGATTTTCGGGTAGCGCTTGAGAACCTGTTGATACACATCTCTGTGCAGTATAGAGACAACATTATTGTACGTTGACATGATGAGCGAAATCTTTCAGGTTTTCGATCAGAATATCCTGTAACCTGACGAAACAGGCAGTTGTTAATTTATTGATATCCAAGTAAATTTCGTCTGCGAACTTCAGAATGCTCGTTCCCTTAGGAACTAACAAAGTAGAATATGCTTAGAGTAAAACCATAGCATAATTTTCTGTTGGCGCTTTACTCTATTTCCACAGACGTGTTTGACGCAATGCTCACTTTGTTGTTTTGACAACCGAGGTGTCCCACCTAGACTTCCGCGTTAGTATACCAGGTTGGGATCTTTAAGGCCAAGTCTTTCCAAGTCACTCTTTAAGAAGGAGTTTACATCGTTCAAGCAGTTGACTTCGACTTTTGCTGTGTGCATCAATAACCTGTTTACATGGTTGACACATTCCTTCTCTGCCACCTCAGGAAACTTTCCGGATAAGAAAGACAAGTTACTTGTGCTAATAAGATCAGACTGGCTCACTTAGTTGCCTATGACTTAAGACACTTCGGTTAATTGTTTAAAATACTCTGCGTAACGAAAGTAAAAGAATCGCTTTGCCAGCCGTTGGTACCCTGATCAGTAGTACCTCGTGTGTGAGCAAGCGGACAATGATGGGTGTTTCCTTTTCTAGCCTACCATAATGAGCCAGTGATAAGCCCGCGTAGTTCCTAAGATCAGAACAGAATGAGCAGATGGACCAACGGAGTGCGCTAAACAGTCAATGGGAGGTGGAAGTGACGGATTCGGCTACTGTACTCGGATTGGTCCCACATTCATGTGGGTGATTCGTTTGTTTAAAGGAACCAAAGGAGGAATCACATAAACTCAAAAGGTCGTTACTTATGGACTTTAACCTGCAATTTATATCAGAGTTTGACTTGCTAAACAAGCCATAATTTTCGCTGAGCTGTTTTTGCCGAATAAACACTTGTCTTGAAGGACTGAGTTCTGCGACATGATGTCAGCGAAGACAAGGACAAACCGCACCGGCGGCGCGCGGATGCTGTCTGGATCACCAGCGTCTATTCAGATACCTGCCCCATGAATATGGATGCACGGAACTTGGTGAGTAATTGTTTTCTAAGGAAGAGCAAGTGGGAGGATTTCTGCACCTTAGTACGTTTGGACAAACAACTGATGGCGTATCGCTTGGCAATTTTTCGACACAGCCTGGGATGACGCTCACCGCACTCTAGACATTGCATTACGAAAAAGGCAAGTATCCTAATACATTGGAGATGGTCACTGGAAAGTTCAGTGAATGTGGTGAAGGTCCAAACAAGGAGACTTATCATTGCTTTCCTTTCATTTCGTGTAACAGAGGCCCAAACGGAGCAGCCAACGCGTACATCACTGAATTGAAGATTTTGGCCCAATCCAGTAATTACTGTATTTGCTAGGACTACAATCTTATAAGCGATCTGCTCGTCCTAGTATTTAATGATGAAAGTGCGACAAATTGGCTTTTGCTACAACGCAATTTATCCCTCCAGGAGTGCGTTGATATCCGCAAGATTGATTCCTCTACCATCTATCCATACCACCAAACGAAGCTCGCAACAGATGCAGAATTGTGTGCCGTTTCCGGAGAAGATGCTGCGTAGGCTACTAACAGATTTTGGAAACTCACGGCCGTGCGACATCAGAGCACCCGCGAACTGTGTCCGGCGTGGGAGGTGGAAATGAGTCAGATGTGGTTTTCCACATCCAGTGGACCAATGTGACTGCGGTCGTACTTGACAATTCCCCCGCAGATGCAGGACATTCACTTGGCAACGTCTCTCGGAGGGTATTACAAAAATGTATCTATGTAAGTCTTTTGATCGAAGGCAAAGCCGTACGATCAAAGCTAGACACAGGGGCTACTGTCAACATGCTAGCCAGGAAGGATTGTCGCGGAGTGTGTATTCGATCCGATCAAGATTCCCTGCGAATGGGGGATGGTTCCAGACATCATCCGAAGGGCTCAGTTACAATCAAATCGGTTAAACAAAGAGAAGGAGCCCAAACCGTATAGAGTTTACGATCGTAGAAGAGGAGCTGACATCGCTACTCGGCATTGATTTGGTCGTCTCTCGGTTGATTGCCTGAGTGTTCGCTGAGCTTGGCAGGTTGACTGCAAACGTTTCGTGACCACTCGAGGTGACATCGTCAGTGCGCGTGTATTTAGCAAAGTGGCGCGTACGGAGCGTCAGTGAGTGTGGAGTGATCGATCTCCTAGCCGCTATTCTGAGTTTGGAATGTTCGACGAGCACATGACCATAGAAATCGATCTCTGATTCTTACCTGGTAGTGTACGCGCGTGTAACTCTTCGATTGTCGTCGTTTGATGCAAAAGTCTAGCGCTCTGTTCTGTTAGACTTATGCTACTAATTGGAGGATCTTTCATCCGTAGTGTTGTATATATAGCATCTATTTCAACGTGCCGGTTTATTGAACTGTTTGTAGAATACCATGCTTCTAAGAATTCTCTAGCTTGCCTCGAATTTCCCCGGGCTAGGATCTTAACTTTCCTTAGGTCGAAGTGGTGGCCTTCTTGGTCTTCATGCATGGAAACCAATGAATGTGAGTCCTGTCTCCGTATGACCATTCTGTGTTCATTAATCCGTGTTGGTAGTTTCCTGCCAGTTTGCCCGATGTAGTGTTTGTCACATTCTTTGCAGTTAATTTTGTAGATGATATCATTCTGACTGCCTTGTTTAACTTTGTCCTTCGGTCTTGAAAGCAATCTTCGCAAAGTACCTGTTGGTTTGTGGGCTACCAAGATTCTATGTGGTCGTAGCAATCTTGACGTTAGTTCAGATACATTCTTGATGTAAGGAAGCGCTAACCGTTTATCAATGTTTTCCTATTGTTGTTGCTGCACCGTCTTCTTTAAGCTTCTTCTGATGAAGTTTCTTGAATGCCCATTGTTTTGCAATACCAGGTATAGATGGTTCTCTTCCTTCTTCTTCACTTCTGTCGTGCTGCAGTGTGTTTCGGTCCTATTGAAAAGACTTTGAATGCAGCTTTTGTTGTGGTTCAGTGCATGGTTGCTGTGGTAGTTTAATAATTAGTCTGTATGGGTCTTCTTTCGATAACAAATGTCTGCAGTGTTCCGTCAGTGTTTCTATGGACCAGTACGTCTAAGAATGGTAACTGGCTGTCTTTTTCGAGTTCAATTGTAAACTTGATATTCTGGAATGTGTTGTTGATTAACTCGTGGGTATTCTGTATGGAGTCTCCTTTGATGACGATAAACGTGTCGTCCACGTACCGGATCCATAATTTGGGTTTGATTAACGGCATTGTGATGCGCTCCAGTTTATGCATCACAGCTTCAGCAAAAAGTCCTGAGATGGGCGATCCAATGGGCGTTCCTTTCAGCTGTCGGTATACTTGCCCATCGAAGTAAACATAAGTAGTCGTGCAGAGTTCCAAGAGTTCCCACAACTTTGACCTAGAGAAAGTTAAGATCCTAGCCCGGGGAAATTCGAGGCAAGCTAGAGAATTCTTAGAAGCATGGTATTCTACAAACAGTTCAATAAACCGGCACGTTGAAATAGATGCTATATATACAACACTACGGATGAAAGATCCTCCAATTAGTAGCATAAGTCTAACAGAAAAGAGCGCTAGACTTTTGCATCAAACGACGACAATCGAAGAGTTACACGCGCGTACACTACGAGGTGAGAATCAGAGATCGATTTCTATGGTCATGTGCTCGTCGAACAATCCAAACTCAGACTAGCGGCTAGGAGATCGATCACTCCACACTCACTGACGCTCCGTACGCGCCACTTTGCTAAATACACGCGCACTGACGATGTCACCTCGAGTGGTGACGAAACGTTTGCAGTCAACCTGCCAAGCTCAGCGAACACTCAGACAACCAACTGAACAAACTGAGCTACCAACATTTGTTTCTTTATCGCAGTCTCTCGGTTTTGTTGTTTTAATCAAGCTCGTTTTTGTGCATGTTTACCATGAAGAAAACGCCATGAGTGACCAATATCCGTCTGTGTTTCGCCTAGGTTTAATACTGTTTGCGGGAACCGCTCAATTGTCCTTAGATCACTTAATACGACCGACAGCGCTGCTGGCTATGGGAGTTTTATTTACCCTCCCTGACAAGTTCTTCTTTAAACTGAACTAATTATTGAGATAGCCTGATTGCCAAAATCGATGAGTCAACCGACTGGGTTAGTCAGGTCGCAACCTTTAATAAGAAGGCGCGCGAACTGCGTATGTTTATTGACCCAATACCGTTGCATGAGTCCTTGCATGGAGTGCGTTACGCGCAACCTAACCTGGAAGACATTTTGACGCGTTTGGCCAAAGCTAAGTGATTCACGAGGGTAGACCTCTCTTAGGCATTCAGGCACGTGGTTCTAGATGGTAAATCCAGTTTCCTTACTAACTTTGCAGCACCGTTCGAGCGTTATCGTTGGCTGCGTTGACCGTGACTTGAAGGTGTCAAGGGAAAATTTTCAAAAGCGATTTGCGCAAGCGTAGACGATTGATATTGTGTAGGTTTCGTGACAGACCGTGTTTTGATCTATGGCTAGACAGAAAAAGAGCATGACTTTAACTTCAACAGTTTATTAAAGCGTTACGTGCAACAGAACATCAAGTGTAAATGTCAAAAGTTAAACTTAGGAAAGACGAGGTGATTTTCCCTGGGCATTTGCTAACAACAAATGGGGTCAACGTCGTTCCAGGGAAAATAAGGGCAATTCGAGAAATGCCGCCTCCTAATGACGTGAAGCGCATCCGCCGCTTACACTGTATGTTGAATCCCTTGAGCCGTTTCATACCAAGACTTGCTAATATCATGGCCATGCTCAGGAAGTCAACTCACGAAGGAGTAAAGGGGAGTTGGAAAAATAACAGGAAACCCTATTCGCAACTATTAAGCATCTCACCCGCAAAGCGCATGTACTCGGGTATTATGTTCCAGCGCAGCCCTTGGAGGTACAGAACGACAGTAGCCAAGACGGAATAGGTGCTGTTCTCTTACAGAATGGAAAACGTTGGATTTACGCAGTCGAGCAGTAACCGTGTCCGAGCAGCGCTATACGCAGATTGAGAAGGAGATGCTTGCGGCAGTCTATGACCTGGAGGGTTTCAATGATTATACTTTCGGAAGAAAGACAACGTTGTACATTGACCACAAACCGCTTATGTCAATAGGCTGGAAACCGCTGCACGTCGTTCCTCGTCGCCTTCAGCGTATGCTACTTGGGCTTCAAAAGTACGACGTTGATGATGTGTATACGCCTGGTGCAAAGATGTTCATTGCGGATACACTGTCAATGCTCATCTGCCAGTACGTAAGCATACTCCGGAAGCGACCGAAGCAGTACACTTAGTACAGCAGCCGACAGTGACAGAAGTTCGCCTTAAGGAAATAAGGCGCCATACAAAGGAGGGTTCAATGGTTTTCGCGTTGCGAGACGTCATTCTAAATGGGTGGCCAGCGACAAATAAGTAGCTGCCGAAAGAACTAACACCCTATTTCTATTTTCGGGATGCACTCTCTGTCTATACTGGTTTGCCGTTCCAGAGGAGCCCTACTCTGATTCCGTCATCGCTCCGAGGAGAAATGCCGAAATAAGTCATCGCGCTCACCTTGGTGCCAACTCTACCATTAACCGAGCAAGAGAATTGATGTTTTGGCCAGGAATGACGAGTCAACTAAAAGATCATGTATCGAATGTTGAGGAATGACTTTCACACGAAATCCGGCAGACGAGGGGACCAATGAGGCTTCATATTGTCTCTGACCGACTGTGCAGAAGATGGCCGTGGATTTATTCAGTGATAATGGTAAAGTTTACTTACTCACGGTAGATTACCATGGTGATTATTTTGAAATCGCTTTATTTACCACTACGACCATAGCGGCAGTTATTACCAAGCTCAGATAGCATTTCGCGCAGTATGGGATATCGGAGGACCTGGCCTCCGACAATGTGTCCCAGTTTACCAGCGGTGCATTCCGGGCGTTCGGAACCAAGCCGGAATTCGTGCACCAGCAAACCAGCGCATATCATAGTCAATCGAATGGAAAGGCGGAGTCGGCAGTGAAGCGGGTTAAGCGACTGTATTCAAAGGCTAGAGCAACTGGCGAGGACCCGTACTTCATGTTACTGGAGAATCGCAACACTCCTTCAACGAATACCGGTTTGAGCCCGGTGCAGCACCTATACAGCCGAATGACTAGAACGCTGTTTCCGTCACCTGCCACTTTTGCGCGTACTTTCGCCACAGCTAGTACGATTACAGAACAATCTGAGACGACGAATGACCACTCAGGAAAGGTGCTATGACTGCGGTGCATGGGTAAAACCTGCGCTAAATTTGGGGGACGAAGATTGGGATCAAGCATTACCGGATAGTCAAGAGCGGTGGAAGAAAGGTGTGGTGACTGCGAGGGTCGGTGCCAGGTCAAACCATATAAACATTGGAAGTATATTGTTCAGCAGAACTCGAGTGCATTTGAGGCGATACGGGAGACAACAATGTGGATTGGGAGTGAAGTGGCAGATGGCCTGGAGCTAAAAGACCACGGCCGCAACTTCATGAAAGGCGACGCAGATTGGCAAGTTGTACCGAGCGAATGGCAATATGAAGAAACGAGAACATGGGAAAAGGGCGTTTGTGATGGTAGTATTAGATTAGAGTGAGTAGATGGACTAACCGAGCCAGCCAGACAGCCAACGGGAGTCGGACGTGACGGATACGATTACTGGACTCGGATTGGTCGATATTCGTGTGACTGATTCACCTTTTCTTTTATTTAAGCAAAGGAGGACCTTCATCTACTCGGAAGGGTCGTTAGTTATGGAGTTGAACTTAAAATTTATCTCGAGTAGTTTGGCATGCTAAACACGCTGTACTTTTCGCTGAGTTGTATGTGCCGAGTAAACCCTTGTCCCTGGAGTACAGAGTTCTGCAATAGTTCCCTTTCTAATAATTCACATAGAGTAACTGAAACGTTTGGTGTCTCCTACTATATAATAAGGCGCTTGACGGAGAGTGACTGACAAGTTTGGAGCCACGGTATCAATTCATCCTCTCGGTTCTGAGACTTTACGTGTGCTCGGATTTCGGGAATACCGTGGACAAATGTCGATGTTCCTTTGCTTTGCTTGCGGAGATCTTTGTTTGCTTCCGTTGCCTCCGTTCGCCTAGACTGTTGTCACGGTAGATATGATCACATTTACCGAAAATGGAAGAGGAACAAGAGACTTGTCAAAGGTTTGTCATCTGGTGGAAAACGGAAATCAAACTGGCATGTTCCGCATGAATTGCCATCTATTGGTACAGAGAGTCTTAGTGTTTGAGTTGTCCAAAGGATTTTTCGTTTGAGATTGCTCTTGTGTCACACACTATCTAGGGGAGTTGGAAATTATCTGGGATAGGCATATAACTATACACAATGTCGATTTATTAGCAAAAAAGTAATTATTGTTTTGTCTAAATGTCACCTTAACAAAACTCAACTTGTCGAAAGTTTGTGTCCTTGCAGTACTGATCTGATTTGATCTGACCACACCGAAACCATAAAATACATTGAGCGCTTCATATAATTGGTCTTATTTTGTTTTTGCTTCAAGCTAACAACGCTTTCATCAGTGTCAATGACTTCTGTTTTCCCGCGCAAATTGAAGAACCTTACGGGACGCTTGTTTGGGCTAAACAGAATTAAGCGGTATCAGGAAAACCAAACAATTTCAGCACAATATACTATCTTTAGTGAGTTATACATCACTTTAATGCACACAAGTTTCAACATGGACGCACTTTCGATCATTCGCAGTGTAATATGAAACCTTTTAGTGTCGCTGTAGTTAATGTCATTTGAGTCTGAATGTGTCACACACTGAGGGGTCTCAAAAGAAGTGTCCTTCTTCGTTATTCTCCCTAAAAGCTTCGGATGCATTCTCACAGAGACCTACGTACTATCATTCGATCAGGCTCCGCGAGCTCATCCTATCACTGTTCACATTTTGGCTCTGTCATTCGCGAATCACCAGCAAACTATGCTTTTGCAATTTCGATGTCAACCGTACTTGAATTCTATCGGAGAAATTATTTTTCCTCCCGTCGCACAAGAACTCTGGTGGTCTTATTTTAAAGATCCTTTTGAGACTCACCCGTCTTGTTAGTGGGGAATTGTTACACCATATCACCATCATCTGCGGTTATTTCTAATTTGCCGCACCATTACTAACCGTGGCCACATATATCCGTATAATTATTCCCTTGTAAGCCAGTGGTAAGTGATAGATCTATAACATCGATTCTTAACTCTCCTTTTCTACATAATCCCTTTTGTAAATGGTGCAAGTCACATAACAAAGTACACTCCTCAAGTGGATTTGGCCCATTCGGAAGGCAATTGTAATCTCTGTGGAACAATCAATAAGTCTGGCCCAGTTTGTTTTAACTGTCAAAAAGCGTATCAATCGAAGTGTTTAGGGATGAGTGCACTCGAAACTAGACAATAGAACAGAAAAAACCGAAGCGTTTTGGTTCTGTCAGGTGTATAAATCCATCCCTGTTGTTAGTTGTGTAATTTTCCTAATGAAAAAATGTGAAAAGTCGGGGGAAACAGTTGAGCAAGTGGTGAACATTAGCAACGCATCTGTGGAAGTAAACAATGCTATACTTGAAACTGAACGGACCCTACAAACTCCCCGTTTAGGCCGAAGAATAAGGCCAGGCGTCCAAACCTCACCATTGCATCTCAGTCTCCAACGGTCCCTAGCCACATGACTCCACCAAGTGAAAAAGTCGTTTACAAACCACTTGCTTCTACGTTCTCCAGTGGTGTAATAACTAGTAATTCAGTTGACATACTCGGAACACAAAACTTCATTAAGCCCACGGTAAAAAAAACTGGACATCCTCCGCAGCAGTTGCTTCTAAGAAAACACCGTCAAAGACCCCTGTGACTCCACATACCAAAGAGGTCAAAACTGTGCCTCAACATGGATCGCCTTTGTTGTGCGGTTCACAAATCTACAAAATCAAAAGAACCTAGTGCTCTTAAGTCGCGAATCACAAGGCGGAATCATGGTGCCTTAAGTCTTGTGTGCACTAACCTTCCTGAATCCAAATCCAATAAAATAAGGGGCAAATTGATAGACGATCGTAGTCAGGGGGATTCCATCTGTAGTGCCATCAGCATGCGCTCTGAACGCACTACGCTGAGTCGTATCGCACGACACCCAAACTCCTTACACTATGGTGAACCTCGACTACTTCGAGTAACAATACATTCCGCGGAAGCAACGGAATCCATTCTGCTCGCTGCAAATCGACACCAAACAGCATCGAACGGAGTATGTATCTTACCGGATATTCCGTGGATAGAACATTCAAAGGATATGAACAATAAACAGGGAAGTGGAAAACACGCGCTGAAAACCGTTATTATTCATGGCGTCCCTGAGTCTCAAGCTTCATCTCCTGAAGAAGTTCAGGCACATGACCTAGAGCAATGGCGATACATTCGTAATGCGCTGTCTTTAAAATATGTCATTTCTACCTCGCAGACCAGGATTTCCGTGTCAACAAATTACCAAGGGTGTGGTCCTAGGTTGCTGAACTTGGTCTTCCCGTCTGAGCTAACTTCACAGACCGTTCTAGAGAACTGGGGTAACTTCCGGAACATGCAACCAACAGAAATTCAACTAAAAGCAGCAGGTTTACGACCAGAGGCTACTAGTTAATCCATAGAGAGAACTAACTCAGTTGGAACAACCGTTGCTACAGAGTCCAACACACATACTGATCTGACTGTCGTCATAGCATCCGGCGAGACACTGCAGGTGGTGAGTGACCATCAGGATCATCAGGAACCTGATCACATGGTGCAGAGAGTTATTCCAAGCCATTCTCTTGAGCCTAAGACAATTCAAAAAACTAGTAGCAGCCGACCTCAAGAGGGTCGGTAAAATCTCAAACCCGTTGTCTACAGCCACAAATAACCTTCTAACCTATGAATCACTCTCCTGCTTTTATACCAACGCACAAGGTCTTTTAAGCAAACTGACAGAACTTCGCCTTCGCTAGGCCTCGATGTCAAGGGACCTTGTTATGATAACTGAGACCTGGTTAAATGAAGCGATCACTGATTCAGAAATCGCACTATCTGGGATGTCTATTCCAGGCAACGATCGACCAAGTGTAGGGGTGGAGTACTTCTCTATTATCGCAGCGAACTACACATTGATCTCATCGATGACCCAGAGGTTCAGATTGTCGATGCGCTTTGGTGTCGTCTTCATCTAAGCCGTGGGGACGAATGTTTGTTGAGTGGGGTGTCTCGCCCTCCGTCGGCTATTTTGGAAATGGACAACCGCCTAGCCTCCACAATGAAGACCATTCACTCGCATTCGTATAGCCATTTTCTCGTGGTTGGTAACTTCAATATTCATACCATAGAAAACCCAGTCTGTATAATCGAACATATCAAAATGGAAGTACAGGAGATATTTACTGGACTACTACTCTACAATCACATCACATCTCCACAAGATTCAGGACGGGAAACATACCGGGTGTCCTGGATCTCATATTCACCAATGAACAGCTTATGATCGAAACGGTATCGATAGAGAGTCCTGTAGGCAGCAGCGACCATGCAACCCTCATTTTCAAGTACATCTGTTATACGGAGTATTCCACAGAAAACACCGAGGAGTGTCAGCTCATTACGGATTACGGCGCTCTAATCAAACGTATAAATTCTACAAACTGGGCATGTGTAGCAGAAGGATCCCCCGACGACACCTGGTCTGAATTTGCTCACCAGTTCAACACGTTAGTAACTAGTGCTTCTAGGAAAAGACCTTCGCGAGCGCAGACAGTAAAATCATTCATACGCAGCAGGACACGTAGGACTATCGTTACGAGGATCATACTCTTGCGAAGATACAAGGAGTCATCGAGTGCTGAAACATGGGAAGCCTACACTATCCAAAGGAATCACTGCGTAAACCTGGTACGCGAAGATACAGTACAGCACCAACAGAATCTAGCTGAGAAATTCCTTTCTAACCCAAAGCTCCTGTACAGACACATAAACAAGCTCCGCAAAGTGCAGCGAGGAAATTCTGCCTTACACATGTTATGTGGACTCGCACAAACCGCAACCGAGGCGGCCAACGCCCTAGGTCAACAATTCGCCCCGAACTTTCAGAGCACGACATCGCCCCATACACTGTTCCCGATCGTTGTACCACAATCAGGACTTAGCCACATTGTGTTTACGAGTGCGGATGTTATGAAAAGGCTAATTGCCCTGCGCGAGCATACCTCTCCCGGCGTTGCTAAAATTCGTCCAAAAGCTTTGAAATCTGCTACAGTAAACCTGGCGGACCCACTCTGAAAGTTCTTCCAACGATGCCTCGATGAGATGCGGGTGCCAACAATGTGGAAGCAGGGCGTTGTCCCTCCCATTTATCATGGAGGAAGTCGTACCGATCCGGCCAACTATCGCCCGAGAAGACTGCTTCCGGTGCTCTTCAACATCATGGAAGCGACTTTTGCCGAAGCGCTGATGAACTTCTTGGAGGAACGCAATATCATGCACAAGAGCAACATGGATTTTGCAAGAACCGATTTTGCACTTCAAACTTGCTACTTGCTAGATCCAGCTGGACTGAGATCGTTGACAGCAGCGTAGGTCTAGACACAGTATATCTGGACTTCTCAAAGGCTTTCGACCGTCTGAACCACCGTATCCTCCCTCATAAGCTGCAGTGTTGTGAAATTAGTGACTCAATCCTCGGTTGGATAGGTAACTACGTGCTTCAAAGACATCTGAATGTAAGAGTTCGCGGCGTCATCTCTGACCCAATCGACGTTAAGTGCGGAGTGCCCCCGGGATCAGTACTTGGTCCACGACTATTCCTGATTTATATAAACGATCTCGCGACAGTAATCACCTCCAACTTCTTACTCTTCGCTGATGATCTCAAGATACGGCGAGTCATTAGAACAACCAGCGACAATGCAGCACTTCCGGATGATCTTGACAGGGTCTACGAATGGTCGACTCAGCATCTGCTTCAGTTCAACGCTACAAAGTTCAAGGTGTTGAGCATACGCCATAAAGCCACTTGCGAATACAGACTGGAGGATCAAATATTACAGTGCACTTCAACGGAATGCGATCTAGGCGTGAAAGTGCACGAAGATCTGGGCTGTTCCCGTCAGGCCGAGAAAGCCTCCAAAAAAGCTAACCAACTCCTTGGTCTCTTGCGGATGGCACTCCGGCGCTTCGATCCCTCCATCTATCTCAGATGCTCAACGCCTACATTCGGCCTCATTCTGAGTACGCCATCCACGCCTGGCAGCCAAGGCAAAAGCAAGACATTACCGCTCTTGAACTGCCACAACCAAGGGTGACCAAGAACGTATAGCGTCTGTTTCATCTCCCTTACTGAATGAGGCTGAAAACACTCGGGGTCTACAGTGGACAATATCGACGCCTGCGTGGCGACTTGATAATGACTTATATGATCCTCAGGAATCCAAAACATTCTTGTCGGCACCTACTAAAGCTGAATAGCAACACTACACTCAGAGGACACCATCTAAAGCTGGACACAAAATACAGCCGGTTGGAATGCCACCGGAATTTCGTTTCCCTTCGTATGTGTCAAAACTGGAACGCTCCTCCTCCATACGTTGTTTCTTCCCCCATGCTAACGGTATTCAAAGTACTTCTGGATGAATCGCTTATCCACTTACATTACTCTATATAATCCGAGATCTCTACGTCAAGCAAACGCGAACAAAGGGTGCTCGTTCTCAGTTTTTGTCCCTCACTACTTACACACTGCTGTGGTGGAATATAGTTTCGGATATATTACAACTACATTCATCAGTTACCTCAGTCCAAGAAAGCGGCGCACGAGTAAGCGTTGTCGTTTCTTTTGTGCTTAAGACATACCGTCCCCATATTACTTCTCCATATTACTCTACAGTAACAATTCAGTACACATTCTAAAATGTTTATATGAATAAGGGGCATCTGAATCGTTAACCGCTGAAAATGACGATTAAAACTTTTGTTTACTTGCACTTCCACCATCCTACTGGATTTGTAAAGTAATCGGTTTTTTATCTGTAATATATCATTGTTCATTGTTCATCATAGAGCCGGCGGACGCGTAAGTGTTTTGATGTTCCACCTTTGTGCTTAATTTCGAATGTAATGGTGCAGCATGTGCCTCAGAGAGTACCGAAAATCCGAATGCCCATATTCGACAGTGCTAGACTATTCTCATTTCTACAAGCGCCAGTTGCTGGTGTGCCAGGCTTTACTCTGCTGACTGAAAGTTTGTCGACGGTACTTAAGTACAAAAAGGAGTTTACAAATCAGGACCCATGTTGATAGTCGTTGCTCACTCTGCAATCCTTTTCATTTTGTCATGTTACTGCGCCAGCTTGGCGATACGCTCTACGAGCGCGATGATCATACACCGCACAAACGTAAATATAACCCACATGCTGTGCTGCTCCTTCGATTTAGCTTACCATATGCTGACGCATTTAATATGAACTTTCCTAGTTCATATGCAACCTGCCGTTAAATTTCAAATAACCCAAGGGCATAACTTCCAATGGCACGGAACTTTTGCCAGCGTTTACCTAGGTTGTTTAGATCTGTTTCTTCTTGAGACAGTTTTGCGCGTTATGTTGATGTTTAATATCAACTAATCCCTGAACTATGTACACTATATTGCAAGAAAACGAGCACTAAACGCACTGCGCATGCCGGAAAAGGCATGCGAAATCAGTTGACAAAATCCTACTGACTACATCACAGGTGCAAACACAAAGTGATAAAGCGAATGTGGTCAACATATAGCCGATGGATTTTAGGTAGCGGACATCCGAGTATCGATAAAGCCTGATTTTAGATAAGAGAAGATTTACTTAGCGTTATGTTCATGGTTGAATTAAATTTATGTTAGATTTGCAGGTGAGAGAATGGTGGCAGTTAAATAAAATAAAATTAGCCAATAAACTGTCAGCTTCTTAAAATGTTGTGCTTGTTGGATGAGGCTGAAAATACTGTCAAATAGCTTGAAGATACGGTATTATCCGAGAAGTGAATCAGACATAAGCGCGGAATTCATGAAAATAATGTAAAATTGTAAATATTTAAATCATGCTGCAAGAAACTCTATCCTGAAATCGTAGATTTAGGAAAGGCACCCGTTAATCCGGATTCAGTAAGTGTAAGTACATCATTGCATCCCGAGCTTGAAGGTAATAAATCCACGAAAGAGAGGGGCATCGAATCTGGGCTGCCGCTGACTATGATATATTTATAGCCATCTGACCTTGAACAGTGCAAGAGAGATGGATGGCTGCAGCTTCTTATTAATTTTGTGAATGTCGGCTATTCCCTTTTTCCTCTTGTATGATTAATACATAGCCAACTCACTAGGTTATTGACTAGATTTTTAAAGGTTGCATCTATCATAGCAACAAGGTGTTCTACTACCTGTTTTCCGTCGCCGTCTAAAACTGGCTGCTTTTTCCTACAGAAGCAATTCATAATTCCTTGTCAGAGTTGGCCACACATGAACACAAGAGTGATGTTTAGCCAGTTTTTAAATTGACCTTCGCCATAAACTATCCCGCTCGACGTGTGTTTACACGGTGAATGAAAAAGCTATAATCCGTCGGTACAGGAAAATGCCAGTAAACAAATCACTGAAGTCCTTAACTACATCTGTTAGAAGGCCGTTTTGTCTGTATTTACATCATTAAACCTTTTGTTGTTGAGTCGGATGAGTAAACTGTGTTAGTATATAACCTACTGCTGCATAATTCAGTTATGCAGTGCAGTTTGATCACGTAAATATGCATATCAGCTTTGTGTCATTTGTAAGCCTCAGTTAGTATCCATTACACCTGCATTATTCTCTAACTTTTATATTTAAAAACCTGCTTTTTTGCGTCTATTAGGACCAAGGAACTTCCACAATTAGATTACTTTCATATGAGTGCGCTTTTTTAAACTGTGAAAACTCTGTTTAAAAAAGCTTTTCTTGTGGTTGCTTGTCGCATCGCGTTAGGCAAAACATTGATCAGTAAAAAAGGAAAGTTTCTATTAACGTGAATAAAGCTGGGATGCAATCATGCTCAACGTTTCCAGGTAAAACTCATCGACTTGAAGTAAAGAAATATGTCATGACATTGCTGTTCATCTCCTCGGCTTATCCTCTAGATATTCAGCTTACATTTAGTGCCTGGCTACCCTGATATCGCATTATTTCTACTTTCATAATTCACCGAATTGAATTCCTTAATTCTCATCGCACACATGTGTGCCTACGCCCGTTGAAAATATTAGGTAGACAATAAATTTATTGAGAATTGTTGCTATTTTTGTTGCAACAGCTGTGTCTTTGAATAATTTTTAATAAGTCGCTTTGACCTTGGTATCATTTTGAAACCTACTTTGCGCTCTATCTAACATTATTGATAATTTGATTCAGAAACACGCTTTCACGTCTTTATAGAATATTTAATACAAGGTTCGCACAATTTGTCTGTACCAATTTAAACTTGGTCGAAATGCAGCGGAAATAGCCCATAACATTAACAGCACATTTGGTGCTAGAACCACTAACAACCATACTGCAAAAAGATGGATACAAAAAGTTTGAAAAGACTCCAAGAAGCTTGAAGATGAAGATCGTTGTGGACGGCCACTGGAAGTAAACAACAATCAATTATAGGCCCTAGTTAAGACGGATCCGTGTAAAATTATTCGTGATCTTGCTGCAAAATTAGCATTAACGTAGGTGACAACTTTAAAACATTTACTTGAGACCGGAATGTCGAAAAACTTGATAATTCCGCAGCAACTGAATGAAAATCAAAGAAATCCTCACTTTAAGTGTCTTCTACCCTTCTTCTGACGAATAAAAACAGCCCGTTTCTCGACCGGACTGAACCTTACAATGAAAAGTGCATCCTTTGCCACAGACAACTACGTACCTCTTAATAAATGAACCACGATCAAGCTCCAGAACACTTCCCAAAGACGAAACTGCATACAAAAAGGTTATGATGGCTGTTTGGTGGTTTGCTGCCGGTCTGAATCCATGGGAGACCCATTACAGCAGAGAAGTGTTTTCAAGTAATTGTCCAAGTGCATCGAAAATTTTAATACAGGTACCCGAACTGGTCATTAGAAAAGAGCCAATTATTCTCCACTATAGTACTCGGTCGCATGTCGCACAATCACACCTGCTGAGGCTGTGCCAGCTAAAATACGGAACTTTATTTCATCCACCATAGTTCTCTTACCTGTCATCTACCCATTACCAATTTTTCAGGCATCTGGATGAGTTAATTTGAGAGAAATGTATCATAACCCAAGGAGATGCTAAAACCGCCTTTTACGATTTTATGTACACCAGAACTCCGGAAATTTATTCCTTCGGGACAAAATCCTCAGTTCCCATTGAGAAAAGTGTGTCAAGTCAAATGGTTTTGTTTAGATACAAAATGCTACATCTGGGCCAAATGATATGCACTTAAATTATAAAAGTCACAATAAATTCACCGCCCTATTAAATGTAAGTAGTCTTCTAGATGTAAGCCGTTTGGGATATCCGTTGCAACCACATCGCAATATGGGAACCCGTCAGACATAAATATACTTAAAATTAATTAAACACTGAACTATTAAGGGAAATTGGGGTTCTCAAATGTAAACCAGAGCTGAGAACATACAACAGGCAAAGATTAATGATTGTTGACTACCAAGTAACAAATCTATCAAATATTTCTTGCTGCTTGCGCTCTTCGCATTGTTTACCTTACAGTGGCCCATTAGTGTTCTAATCAGCGAATTCACATGCATGCAACCTTGAGTAACACATTGCGAATTGCAACAGCAACGCCGACATAGAAGCCGGAAAGCGCAGCGAGCAAATGCATAAATAGGCAGCAACGGGCGTAAACTTCAAGCCTTTTGGCACTAGGCTGCAACCTGAAACATCAATTGAAAACACGGTTCAAGGGGGTACACATCGGTCTTTCCGATCAAAAGGACCGTATGTGAAAAGGAAATATTTGCGTGTTGCTCATCACAATACTAGCACCCCACGACCGCGGTTTCGTCCTGGTTTGGACTCATCAGTTGAAGATAGACTGAGCTAGGGTAAAAATAAGATAATAGTAGTTAATGACTGACGTCATTCAAACGATGCTACTAAAAAACCGCAAGCAAGGCTCGCTAAAGCGGGAACGAATCAAAAGTTAGGTTGGGTGATGGGTTGCTGGTGGCAACACAACCACAAAACGGATATATATATATATATATATGTATATATATATAAATGCAACCATTTACCAATAGACACAGAGCCATCAGGAAGCATGGGACTCCAAGGAAGGTAGAGAAATAGTAAAAGAAAACAGCAACACAACGCTTCATTTCCATGGTTTCATCAGAGGACGAGATACTACCCGGGTGCCCAAGCCGAAGTAGGGTGTTGATTTAAGGGACACCACCACAAATACTTGGCTGAATAGCCTGCCCGCAAGGCAGCGGAGCGAATTCAGGGAATCGCCCCCATTGAGACCCGGTGACTGAATGCTCAGTCATTACGCGTTCCGTTTGTTCCTTTGTCAAACAGTGGCCCTATGCAATCCAGCATTCCAGCATAAATTTGCTGGAATACAATGCATCGCCAGGATGAAGCAAGGAGCAGTGCCTTTATTTAGTGGGGAGTCACGCCCCCCACTTCACAGTGTTGTTATAAAGTTATATGTGGTTTTTATAGGGCGAATGCTTGCCAGGCAAAAACCTACCACATTCTGGAACGCTGCCGCCGAACCACTTGCTGAAAAGGGGAAAATCCTGAACTATCCAGCTGGCGCCACGAGGAGGTTGTTTGGCAGTCCGGCAACACAGCGAATTTACCAAACTTATCTAAACTTTGTTTCCGCTGTACCAAGCGTTGCTCGCGGACCTCAGTGGCATAGTGTTTATTGCGTCAGCCGTGAACCGCTAGGCTCTGATTTCCAACCCAGCTCAGGTAATCTATAAACGATGCGTACAAACCAGGTCGAAACCTAGGTTGTAAGGTGTCAGTGTTGGGAGAAACAACACGCACATATTTTCATTTCACATATGGCGTTTGCGATCGGAATGGCGGAGGTCCACCACAAATTAACCGAGGTCTCACTGGAGGTTGCTAGTAGCAACACAACCACAAGTGTCATTCTCCAAGTGCAACTTTAAATTCCTTTTCTCTGTACCAAACCTTGCTTTCAGATATCAGGGGCATAGTGTTTATGGCGTCAGTCGTGAACCACTAGGCGCTGGTTTCCAACCCAGCTCAGGTTATCTCCACCTGATGAGCCCAACCCAAGGAGGAAATCGCGGTCGTTGGGAGCCAGTGTTTGAATGAGCGACACTTAAATTTTCCATTTCTTATACTGCCTTTGTAAACGGAATGACCGAAATATACCTCAATTGAATAGAGGTCTTAGTAGATCTTGCTAGTATCAAGCAAAACACACAGCAGTCTATCCAAATCTAACTTTGCACTTTCTTCCGCTTTACCTGGCATTGCTTGCGAATTTCAGTGTCGTAGTCTTAATTGCGTAAGTCGGGAACCACTAGGCTATGATTTCCACCACAGCACAAGGTGTCTCCAACTGATGAGTGCAAACCAGGGCAAAAGAGCGATAGTTGGGTGCCGGTGTTAGGAATTGCAACGCACAAATATTTCCATTTTGCATACAATCCTTGTGATCGAAATGAACGAGGTAAAACAGAAATGAGCCGAGGTCTCAATAGAGGTTGCTTGTAGCACCTAAAACACAGCGGATTATAAAAATAAAAATTATTTCGCTGTGCAAATCGATGCTAACAGAACTCAGTGGCCTAGTATTTATGACGTCAGCAGTGAACCACTATGCTCTGATTTCCAACTCAGCTGAGGATATCTCTAACTGATGAGTCCAGACCAGGAATAAAACACTGCCTTGGGATGGCGGCGTTAAGGTTAGCAACACCCAAATATTTTCATTTCACATACCGTCCTTTTAATCGGATGACCAAGATGCATCTTAGGTGAACCGATGTCGCAATAGAGGTTGATTGTAGGAAACACACCACACAGCGGATTCTCCAAATGTTACTTTGAAAATGTATCGGATTTACATAATTTCTCTCGGATCGCCGTGTCATAGTGATTATGGCGTCAGCTGTGGACCATTAGGCTATGAGTTCCAAGTCAGTTCAGGCTATCTCCACCTAATGAGTCCGAAACAGGACGATACCGCGGTCGGGGGGTGCCATTGTTTAGATAAGCAACACCCAAGAAATACTCTTCCCAACCGGTCCTTGCGATCGGAATGAACGAGATCCAACTCCCGTGAACCGATAGCTTAATAGAGGTTGCTTGTAGCAACCTAACTACATAGCGGATTCTCCTAATCTAACTTTGACTTCGTTTCCGCTGTACCATGAGTTGCTCGAAGACCTCAAAGACATAGTGAATATGAAGTTAACTGTGCACCACAAGGAAATAAGTGCCACCGATTCTCAGGCTCTCGTCACCTATTGATTTCAAACCAGGAATGAAACGCGGTCCTCGGGTGCCATTCTTGGGACGAGCAACAGTTAAACATTTCCATTTCACATAGGGTACTTTTACCGGAATGACGGAGGTTAACCTAAATTGAACCGAGGTCTCAATAGAGGTTCCTGGGAAGAGTACAACCACAGAGCGGATACTCCAAAATCAACTTTCATATCGTTTCCGCTCTACAAACTCTTGCTCACAAATCGCAGTGGCATTGTGCTTGTGGTGTCACCGTCAACCACTAGGCTCAAATTGCCACCCCTAATCAGCCAAAATCCAAGTGATGGGTCCAAACCATGAAGACACCGCGGTTGTGGAGTACCAGTGTTGGGATGAGCAAAACCCAAATATTTCCATTTCACTTAAGGACCTTGTGATTGGAATGACAGTGTTCCAACTTAAGTGAACCGAGGTCTCAAAAGGGCTTGCTTGCAGCCACCAACTACACAGCGGATTATTCAAATCCATTTATGATTTCGGTTCAGCTATCCAAAGCGTTGTAGGATAGTATCAGTTGCATAGTAATTATGGCGCCAGCGGTTAATCGCTAGGCTCAGGTTTTAATCAGGCTCAGGCCCTCTCGAAATGATGAGCCAAAACCAGAAAGGAAATTCTGTCGAATGGTGCCAGTGTTATCACGAACAACACCTATATATTTCTATTACACACACGGTCCTTGCAATCGGGTTGATCGAATTCCAACACAATTGAACCGACGTCTTAATTGAGGTTGCTTGTAGCAACCCAACCACACTGTGTATTCTTCAATTCTAACTTTGATACGTTTCTCTGTCCCAAGAGTTGCTCTCGGATCTCAGGGGCATAATGTTTATGTCGTCAGCCGTGAACCACCTGGTTAAGATTTCTAATCCAGCGTAGGCTATCTACGACTGATCACTCCAAACCAAGTAGAAACCGTGATGGCGGGTGCCAGTGTTCGAAATTCAACACCCAAATAGTTCCATTTTACATACGGTCCTTGGAATCGGAGTGAACGAGTTGCAGCTCAAGTGAACCCAAATTTCAATGCAATTTGACTACAGCAACCCATCCGCACAGCAGATACTCCAAATACAACTTTGAATGCGTGTTTGAGGTACCAAGCCTTGCTCGCGGATCTTAGTGGCGTAATGTTCATGGCGTCAGCCGTGATGACCTTCGCTCTGATTGACAACTCAGCTCAGGCTGTTTCTACCTGAGGAGCCCAAACCGGAAAGAAACCGCGGTCGTGGCGTGCAAATGTTGGGATGAGCAACACCGGAATATTTCCATTTCACATACAGAAATTGAGATCGGAAATAGCGCGGTCTGCATCAAATAAAGCAAGGTCTCAGTAGAGGTTGATGAAGCAACAGAACCACAGGAGGATTCTCCAAGCCCAACTTTACATTCGTTCCCGTGTACAAAATGTTGCTCGCGGACCTCTGTGGCATAGTGTTTATGAAGTCAGCCGTAAATAATAGGCTCCGATTTCCAACCTTGGTCAGGCTAGCTTTGCCTGAGAAGACCTCACCAGGAGGAAAACGCGGGCGTGTGGTGGCATCGGTTGGATAAACAACACCAAATATCTCCATTTCACTTACAGTCCTTGTGATCGGAATGACCGAGGTCCAACTCAAGTAAACCGAGGTTTCAATCGCAATTGCTTGTAGCAAATGTAACGCACAGCGGATTCTCCAGATCTAACTGCATTCATTTCTGCCGTAGCAAGAGTTGGTTGAGGAAAACAGTGGCGTTGTGTTTTGGCGACATTTGTGAACAAATAGGCTCTGAATTCTACCCTAGCTGTACCTTATGTGTCCAAACCAGGATGAAATCACAATTGTGGGGTCCCAGTGTTGGGATGAATTACACCCAAATAATTCCATTTCACATACAGTCCTTGTGATCGGAATGACTGAGGTCACCCTCAGATGTTTCGAGACCTTAAGATGGTTTCATTATCAACACAATCACACAGCGGATTTTAAAAGAAAATTTTTTAATTCTTTTTCCCCGTAACAAGCGTTGCTCGCGGACCTCAGTTTCATAGTTTTATCGCGCACGTCGTGAAAAAATAAACTCTGCTTTCCACCAAAGTTAAAATATCTCCACCTGATAGCTTAAAGCCAGAATGAAACGGCGGTAGTGGGATGCTAGTGTTGGAATAAGCAACAGGTAAGTATTTCTATTTTACACACATTCTTTGTGATCAGGAAGACCGGGGTCCACCTCAAGTAAACCGAAGAATTAGTAGACGTTGCTATTAGCAAACACAACTAAAAGCGGATTCTCCAAATCCAACGTTCATATTCGTTTCCAATGTAACAAGCGCTGTTCGCGGTCTTCAGTGGCATAGTGTTTATGGCGTCAGCCATGATCACCTTCGCTCTGATTCCCAACCCAGCTCAGGCTATATCCAAATAATAAGTTCAAAACAGAACAAAATCACGGTCGTTGGGGTGCCACGGTTGGGATGAGCAACACCCAAATATTTCTATTTCACATACGGTCTAGTTGATCTGAATGATTGTGGTCTAACTCAAGTGATCCGCAATGTTAATAAAGGGGCTTGAAGCAACCCAACCACATTGTGGATTGTCCCATTCCAGCTTTAAATTGCTTCTTACTTTACTAAGCGTTGTTTGCGAATCTCAGTGCCATAGTTTTCATGGCGTCAGCCGTGAACTACTAGGCTCTGATTTTCAACACAGCTAATGCTATCTCTACCTGATTATTACAAACCAGGAGGAAGCCGCGGTTGTGTGGTTCCAGTGTTGGGATGAGCAACACCCAGATATATCCATTTCACATACGGTCCTTATGATCGGAAAGATCGAGGTCCACCTCGGGTAAACCGAGGACAAAATAGAGGTTGCGTGTAACAACCAAACTACACATCGGATTTTCCAAATCCAACTTTAAATTCGTTTCCGTTTTATAAATCGTTGCACGCGGATCTCAGTGGCAAAGTTTTTATGGCGTCAGTAGTGAACCACTACGATATGAATTCCACCACATCTCAGTCGATCTCAACCTGATGAGTCCACATCAGGAGGAAACCCCGGCCATTTTGTGCCAGTGTTAGGATGAGGTACACCCACATATTTATATTTTGCCTACCGTGCTTATGATCGTAATGACCGACATCCACCTAAAGTAAACTGAGGATTCAATAGAGGTTTTGTGTAGCAACACAACCATACAGCGTGTTCTCGAAATCCAACTTGGAATTCGTCTCAGTTGTACCAAGCGTTGCCCGCGGGTTCCAGTGGCATAGTTTTTAAGACTTCATCCGTGAAGCACTAGGTTTTGATTTTAAAATTTGCTCAGGCTACCTATAACTAATGTGTCCAAACGGGGACGAAACTGCGGTCGTATTTTGCCAGTTTTGGGATGCGTAACACCAAAATATTTCCATTTCACCTTTGCTCATTTTGATCGGTATGACGGCGGTCTACCACAAGTGAACCGAAGATATATCAGAGAGCCACAATAAAACCATACCAAAACCGATTTGTATTCAAAACCTTCTGAAATCATGATACCAGAGGTTGCTTTAAGCACTCGAACCACACAGCGAATTCTCCAAGTTCTACTTTGAATTCGTTCCTGCTGTACCAATCCTTGTCGCGGATCTCAGTGGCATTGTCTAAAGCGTCAGTCGTGAACCACATGGCTCATTATTCCACCCCAGGTGAGACTATCTCCAGCTTACTAGTCCAAAGCCGAACCAAACGTCAGTCGTGAAATGTTAGTGCTTGGATAAGCAGCACATAAATAATTTTCTTTCACGTACGGTCCTTGGGATCGGAATAACCGAGGTCCACCATAATTAAACCGAAGTCTTAATAGATATTGACTGTATCGACCAAACCACACAGCGAATTCTTGAAGACCAACGTTGAGTTCGTTTCCGCTGTACCAAGCGTTGCTCACGGATCTCAGTGGCGTAGGGTTTATGGCGTCAGCCGTTAACCACATTGTTATGAATCCCACCCTAGTTCATGCTGCCACCACCTCATGAATCCAAACCAAGACAAAAGTACTTTCGTGAAGTGGCAGTGTTAGGATGAGAAACACCCAAATATTTTCATTTCACATACGGTCCTCTTGATCGCATGGACCGAAGTCCACCTCAAGTAAAGCGAAGTGTGCATAAAAGTTGCTTGCAGCAAACCAACCACACAAGGGATATTTCAAGTTCAACTTTGAATTCGCGTTCGTTGTACTAAGCGTTGCCCAAAGACCTCAGTAGCATATTGTTTTGTAATTCAACAGGAAACCACCAGGCTCTGATTTCCACCCCAGCTGAGGCAATCTCCAACTGATTACTTTAAACCAGGAAGAAACATCGGTCGTGGGAAGCTAGTGCTAGGATGCGCAACAACTAAATTTTTCCATTTCACATACGGTCCTTGTTATCGGGATCAGCGGCATATAGCACAAGTAAATTGAGGCATCAAAATAGGTGGCTTGTAGCAACCCAACCACACATCTGTTTCTCCATATCCAACTTTGATTTCGTTTCCCCTGTACCAAGCTTTGCTTGCGCAACACAGTGGCATAGTGTTTACTGCATTAGCCGTGAACCACTATGTTCTCATTTCCATCCCAGCTCAGGTTATCATTACCTGCTGAGTCGAAACCAGGACGGAACGGCGGACGTGGGGTGCGAGTGTTGGATAAGCAACACCCACATATTTCCATTGACATAGGTTCTTGTGATCGAAATGACCGCGGTATACGTCAACTTATCTGAGGCCTTAATTTTAGTTGCTTTTTGTGTTCATGACATCAGCCGTGAACCAGTAGGTTTTGATTTTCGTCCTAGTTCAGGATATCTCCACTTAATGAGTCCGAACCGGGCCGAAACAGCGGTCGTGGAGTGCCAGTTTTGGATGAGCAAAACCTAAAAATTCCCATTTCATATCAGATGCCTGTAATTAGTATGACAGAGGTTTAACTGAAGTGAATCGAGGTCTTAAAAGAGATTGCTTGTTGCAACCTAGTCACTCAGCGGTTACTCCAAATCCAAATTTGAATCTACTAGCTGCAGCATCAATCCATGCTTGCGGATCTCACTGGCATAGCGTTTATCGTGTTCGCAGTGAATCACGTACTGATTTCTATCATAGCTTCGGATATCTCCACCTGATGATTCCAAACCAGAACGAAATCCGCTTTGGTGCGGTGCCATTGTTGGGATAAGCAACACCCAAATATTTCCATTTCACTTACGATATTTGTAATGGGATAGAAGGTGGGCTACCTCAAGTGAACCCAGGTCTCAAAAGAGGTAGCTCGTAGCAACCCAACCACACAGAAGATTTTCGAAGTGCGACTTTGAATTGGAGTCCGCTGTACTAATATTTGCTCGCCAATCTCAGTTGTTTAGTTTTTAGCTTCAGCCGTGAACCACTAGGTATTTATTTCTAACCCAACACAGGAACTCTTTACCTGATGAGTCCAAACCAGGACGAAACCGCGCTCCTGGCTTGCCAATGTTGGGATAAGCAACATCGAAATATTTCCAATTCACATAGGGTCCTTATAAACAGTATGTCAAACGTCTACCACAAGGAACCTAGTTCTTTAAAGAGGTTACTTAAAGCAACCCAGTCACACAGCAGATTATCTAAATTTAGCTCTGCACTTTGTTTCTGCTACAACAAGCTTTGCACACGGATCTCAGTAAAATAGATTTTATGGCGTTAGCTGTGAAGCACACAGTTATTTCTACCATAGCTTCGGCTATCTCCACCTGTGGAGTCTTTACCAGGAGGAAACCGCGTTCCTCCGGTGCTAATGTTGGTGTGAGCAATACCCAAAAATATTCATTTCACATAAGGCCGTTTTAATCCGAATGACCATTGTCAAACTTAAGTGAACCAAAGCCTTAATAGAGGATGCTCGTAGCAACCCAAGCACACACGGGGTTCTCCAAATCCAACCTTGCATTGCTTTCCACTGTACCAAGCGTTGAACCCGGATCTGCGTGCCACGGTGTTTATGGCGTCAGCAGTGAACCACTAGTTTCTGATTTCCGCCCCAACTCATGCTATCTTTAACTGCTGAGTTTAAAACTGGACAATGCCTTGCTCGTGGTAATGAAAGTTTTGGGATAAGCAGTACCCAAATATTTCCAATATACATACAGTCTTGTGATCGGAATTACCATGGTATAAACCAGGTGAATCCAGGCCTCAAAATGGCCTCAAAATTTTAAAGGCATTACAGCTACAAATTTCTTGTGTTGTGTTTTATCAGTTGGCCGCACACTCATGTGAATAGCGTAGCTACGTATTGCTGACGTAGTGGGCGCATTTTATATTAAGGTCAAGTTCGCTGTGTAGGTAAGACCGTCAGTGGATCTGTAGTCATTGTTCCAAAGAGGAGGATTCCTAGTTTGGTGTTGACACGACATTAGTGAGTGTTCGTTCGCCTCCACACCTGTGGGCCACTTCGGTGATCAGTTACCGCTACAGGACCCATGGACCTGCCGTTTTGTTAAGGTCGTAAGATGCATGTCAATCATGCGTTTCAACATGATATTTACACTTCACTTCCAAGTGATTGATAAACTTGAAATATCAGTTGACCCTACGGCCCTGATATGAGCTGCCAACGAGTATTGCATACGCATAGTAAGCATAGAGTTCGGAAAAATTTTCCTCCTTCAACAATGCCTCCGGAATTACCTACTTTCCAATGACAAAATGTTTCCGAGTAGTTGCCAAGTCGATAACAACCTGTGTCACGGCGTGCGCACAGGACTGCTTCTAAGACTAGCTGAAACAGTGGTTCATAGCAGGATTAGTGGGCGCGGTTGCCTTTGTAAATGATTGCAAACACATTGTAGGAACGCCCATGGGTGAGACAGCAGTGTTTGTCTGTTCCAACTACTCACTTGAATTGCCAGAGTAAAATGCCTGCGTCGCCACTAATTATAAGTCTTGCGTTCTTTCTAGCAGGTCAATGTGTCATGTATGAACACCGTAGTCATTGTAGCCCCTTGAGGTGTTTCTTTGTTGGGTAATGTCGATTTCATGAGGATAGCTTGCCAGTCCATGGAAGTAGTAGGGAGGTTCCATCTGCATTGACTCTGCTTCTAATGGTTCCATTTGGAGAGGCACTTGTCAAAGCGTCTCAACAGCTGTGGGTGATCATATGGAAGTGACGCCTAATTATCCTATGAATACATAGATTCCTATGACCTTTACATAACGTCATACATGGGGACACTGAAGCGAAAGCTGATTAACAAAGTCGCCTATGGGTGTGGAGACAAACGAACACTCACTAACGTCGTGTCAATGCCACACTTGAAATCCTATTATTTTTTGTTGAGTCAGCAACTGTGATCAAAGTAAGCAAACTTAGAAGTTTCGTTGTTCAGCTTCAGGTTGGTCTACCAGCTTCAATGGGAACAATGGCCCCCATGATCGTTGCAATGATAATCGAACACAATTGCCTAACCGCCTAGCAACCATTGCTGGTCTGCGGAATACCAGTTAGATGATTGCCTGTCTACGCCACCATGGTTAGTCCGCTGAATAAGTCACCACCAGGTAGCCGCTAACGATCACTATAGACCGCTTCATGTGCTGGTTAGTATGTCTGTCCGCACTGGTTACGTCTTAAGCTTCGGATCATGTGGTAGCTAAGATCTCCTCAGGCATCATAAGTTGCGCATTGGACGGTTTCAGTTTGGAGACCAATCATCGAGGTTTCCTTCAGATAGTTAATAAAAGAGAACAGAAGGTGGTGCTCGACCACTTTCATTGGACTGTCTGTCGCTTATGCTGTGGGCTTCTAACCGGTGTCCTATTGGTTTACGTCCCATGACCAATGAGAGTGTAAACAACGCCAAAACAGCATTCTTAGCCTCGCTAACTTGAAAGTACTGCACGCGATTTCGAAAATGCGTCACGCTAAATGCTTGGTACAACGCACTAACATGCATGGAAATTGGTATATTGCTGCTTTGAGTCCGATGGAGAAATCGGCTTATAGGCAGTAGGATCCATTCGACTTCGTGGCCACGAGCATGCGCGCTGCTCTGGCAGAATGATTCATGGGCGCAAGGACGGCCATGTGTTGCAAATTTTGAAGGTTTGCATCGACTATGTGTAGGACTACGTATGATACAGGCCTTTTGGAATGGAATGCAATTTGAGCACCAATACTAGCTGTAACGCCTATGTGATTAATTCGTCAGCATGACGTTTGGCCAGCAGCATACATTGATGACGAGTATTGAACAGTAAGGACTGGTCACCAAAAGTCTGGAACCAGTTTCGGACCGTTTCCTCACGGGCAACGTTGCGTGGGTTCCTCTGCAAGATGAAGCTGGTGTAGCGTTAGTGTCCGATCGTACCAATTTTGCGCCGAAGCAGCCGGACCTTCCATGTGGAGTCCTGGCAAGCCAGGTCAAAAGGTGAACTGGTCCCCTTACTGCTTTTACCAAGAAGTGAACGTTTCCCTTGTCTTGGTGTCGTACAGAAATTCGCTGATGCCGCTAAGCACATTGTCTACTGACTTGGAATTAGCACCTGGGCCTGCATGAAGGGAAAAACTAGAGAGCTTGTCCGTTAACAGGGACATCAGTTTAACTTGTCGATGCAACATACACGTTAGTCATGGTTCGCAAACTGTCGCCGCTGTTAAGATTAAAAGACGTCTGTTATGATTGTCACTGGCACGTTTTGAGCACGCCTACGAAAACCGCTTGGAACTCTGGTCAATAGAACCGATTTGCGCTGACGTGATGGCGTTAGCTTCGCCCGGGGGTAAGCGCTGGTGAGACGGAAAACTCACTAGCGTAAAAGCGAGCTTGGCCACGCGTAATGGGGTAGACGCTGAGACCTCGTAACAGACAGGGCTACGCACACCGAAACTGTTGACGGTAGACGCGCGCTAGTGGCTTAGACGCGAAAGCTGCCCGGCTTTCGACGAACACAAATATCACGTGAACGAAACGACTCCCAACTAACGGCGAAGAGAAAGCAAGACGAGTGTTCCTCTGAAGGCTCATTTACTACCAACAAAAGGCGAATCACAGCCAGTTAGTCAGTCATTAAGTTAGTAAAAATGGCTAATGCAACGGGGTAGTAGTTTGTAAAAGAAACTGTCAAAAAGTGCGCAGTTTCAAAGTGGCTAATAAAATGCTGCTTTAGAAGGAGGAAATGAACTCCGCTTTCCACAGCCGGCCTTTGTAGCGCGTTTTAGTTATGGTATTTGAAGAGCCATCAACAAAGTCCAAGTTTGGATTCGTTTTCGCAGTACAAAGTCTTGCTCTCGAATCTTAGTGGCATAGTGTTTATGGCGTCAGCCTTGAAACACTCGGCACTGATTTTCACCCCAGCTAAGGCTATCTCCAGCTAATGAGTTAAAACGAGAACGAAACCGCACTCGTGGGGTGCCAGTGTAAAGATGAGCAAAACCGAAATACTTTCATTTCACATACGATCCTTGTGATCAGAATGCAATACGTCTATATTAAGTGAACCGACGTCTTATATGAGATCCCCAATAGCAACATAACCAAACAGTAGATTCTCAAAATATAACTTGAATTTGTTTCCGCTGTAGCGAACGTTGTTTGCGGATCTTGATGGCATAGTGTTTATGGCATCATTTGTGAAACACTATGATATGATTTCCACCCCAGCTCAGGCTATCTTCCCCTGATGAGGCCAAATCATGTCGAAACTCAGGTCGTGGGGTGCAAGTGTTGGATTAAGCAGCACCCAAATTATTCCATTTCAGATGCGTACTTGTGGTCATAATGACCGAGCTTCACCTCAACCGCAACGAGTTCACAATGGAGGTTGTATGACGCAACCCAAACACACAGCGGATCCTGCATGTCCAAAATTAAATTTTTTTCCGCTGTACCGGGCGTTTTTCACGCAACTCAGGATCACTGTCATTATGGAGTCAGAAGTAGTACAACAACAACAACAACAACAACAACAACAACAAAACATTACCTCCGCCGTTTGAACTGAAGCTTCCCTGCAATATAACCACGATGACCTATGAAATAAAGAATAATAAGGGAGAGAAGGGGGACTTACCTGAAAACATAAATGCTCTAAGCAAACATTTAGTGTCAAGGCGTCTGCACCTTGTGTAGACCACATACCTTCGCAAACAGCTGGCCCTGATGCAAAGATAAGGCGGCATCGGCGAGACAACTTCCTTGCGGCTTTCACTGCCACGCATCATAATCAGCCATTACCCCGCGGATAACTCAGCACCAACCACACTTACAACAGGCAATCCAATTAGGAGACGGCAGCAGACGCGCCACTGGTGTCGGTTGCTAGCCATGTCCTGTAAAGTCTCGAGTCAAGCACAAGGCGAGTCACGTGGAATCCAGCCAGGAAGACGAGACGGACCAACAACACCCAGTTTGGTCGTCATTGACTTCATTTCCCGCTGCCAAGTCAACTTCTGTCCACCTCGAGCCTTGCGCCATCCCACACCTGGCAGATTAAACAAGGCCCTCCTAGGTAAGCGTTGAGCAGGCGTACGTAGCACGTGCCCGAGGCAACACAACTTATTCAGTGCTATTTGTTGTTTTAGGGAGCTAGCATAATAATCAACACCTAGTACTCGCCTACGTACATCGTCGTTGCGAACACGTTGGTGCCATCCGACCCAAACAATGCTTCGCAGACAACAATGACCAACGACATGAAGGTGCCTCAGATCTTCAGGCGGAAGGGGGCAAGTCTCACTACCACACAGCAGAATGGCCCTCACTGTGGTCTTGTATACAGGGCCTTTCAGACGGAGGAAATTTCCCTTCTGTCGCCAAAGATGCCGCAAGTTCACAAAGGCAGCTCTGGCTTTTACAATGAGTGAACTGAAGTCAGTATCTATGCGCCAATCTTTGCTGATGCAGCAGCTAAAATAAGTGGATTGATCAATCATCTCTAGTTCTTCGTCAGTAGGGGGTCAAGCGATCATAAATTAGCTAGTGCTACTGTGGCAACACTTTGCACTTTGAAGGTGCAAAGCGCATGCCAACTAATGGAACCATTCTATAGAGACAGTTCAGAGCAGATTCTGCCGCCGCAACATCGTCGAAAAGCAAGAGGATTTCGTCCACATAATCAAAGACAACCAATCCCTCACCAAGCAGCACTTCAACGCCTACATTATGAGATTCCACAAGGGAACCCTACGTGATAGAATCCACGGCGAAATTGAACAAAAAATGGAAAAATTGGACAACCCTGACAACCGCCACTTGTAGTCGGAAAGCTATCTGCTAGGCCACCGTAGACCCTGACGCGGCCTGTAGTGTACGAGTATTCACATATTTCGTTGGAACACATTTCCGCGTAAGTATTTTGAACAGAATTCATCGGTCGACTGAATCGAACGCACTCTTGAAATCAAGGAACACAGTTATTGTCTGTCTGAGATATGCGTGGCGCTGCTGTAGCACCTGCCGCCGAGTGAATATATGGTCTATACAGCCATGCCCTGGGCGGAAACCTGCCTGCTCTTCCCTAATCCGAGGTTCCCGTTCTGCAGTTAGGCGACGAACGATAATCGAGGCCAGTACTTTTGTCACAACTGCCGTTAGGCTAATACCCCTGTGGTTAGAACAGTCTGTGCGACTGCCCTTCTTATATTTTGCCAAAATAATCGATTCGGTCCAATCAGCCGGGCCACTCGCTTCCTTCCAGATACTTTCTAATAGGGAGGTCAGCGCTTTGCAGAAGACCTTACTCCCATCCTTAAATAGTGCAGGTGGGAGGAAATCCGGGTCAGCAGCACGAAAACGATTGAGGGTTGTGATGGCGTTTCGGCCCTCGACCTACGACGGAAGCTCTAAACTAAACGTCCATGGCTCGTCCTGCATCACATGAGTAGGAAGAGGTCCAGGAGCAGGGGGCCACCTGTACTGATCTTGAAGGCGTTCCGCCCAACGAGCCATACGGCGTTTCTTGTCGTGTATCAGTGCATCCGCGCTGTCCCTGATTGTCTCACTAATGCCTAGTTTCTTGGGACCAGTGATGCGGATCAGCTGTAAGAGCTTTCGGAAATTGCCTACTGCTCCTGCCTCCTCCATTTCTTGAGCCCGAGTGGTCCACCAAGTTTCCTTTTCAGCACGTAGGCTCCGCTTTAGTTCACGCCTAATAGTCCGTCTGTTTACATAGTGTTCAGAGCCAGCCGCGAGGTTTCTTCTAGATTCCGACAGGTTCAGCCGCCTCTCGAATATCTAGTGACTGGTGCGGTGACAACTGATAGTGCCACAAGCAGATGCTCCTGCGTCGTGCATGGCAACCGAGATCCTATTCCACTGAAACTCAGTGTCATTAGAACAAGACAGCGAAAGTTCGGTATGCAGTGCGTCTTGATAGGCTTGCCTGACCGAGGGCTGAGACAATTTCTCAGTTGCCAATCGGAGGGGATGCTTGTTGCACTTCCCGATACAGTTCATGGAGAAACGACAGCGTACCAAGGCATGATCAGAGTCGACTCAGGTACCCCAGTACGAGCGGCAGTCCAGGATGGAACCACGCCATCTGTAACCTATGGCTATTTGGTCAATGTGGGTCTAACGCTGACTAGCTACAGGTGGACGCCAAGTGGCACTTCGGCGCCCACTGTGTTTAAAAGCAGTGCTAGTAAGAAACAACTTGTGCTCCGCACACACTTGTAGCAGACACACACCGTTGTCAGTTCGTTCGAAGTTAATTCCATAATCACCACCCAGGTGAGCTTCTGATGAGCTCAGACGCCCTATTTGTGCGTTTATATCCCTGGCAAGTACTATGATATCTGAACTAGTAGCACTGCGTAGAAGCGCGTTCAGTTCGTGATAGAATGTGTCCTTGACAGCATTTGAACTGCAGTTGGTGGAGGCGTAAGCGGAAATCACAAACAAACAGCGTTTTGTGCTACTTTGTGAATCAACCTTGGCTGTTGTCGTCAAACGGGATGCACATAAACGGCTGTTAACCGGAATCCAATCAACCAACTGTGGCTCAGCCTTGGACCTTAGAATGGTAGCTACATCAGCTTTACCCGTGACTGCTGCATTGGCGTCTCCGGATGCGTGCAACCAATAACGAGAGGACAAGCCGGGTGCAGCTAGTTCAACAACCCTATTAGGGACATTGATCACGGTTTCGGTCGCACCACACACATCAATATCCAGTATGTCCAGTGTGCGTGAGAGTGCAGTCTACTTACCTACTTGTCTTAGAGTGCGAAGGTTGAACGTCGCCATGGAAACGGGACAGCGTGGCCTTATAAGGTAATGTTGACGATAGGCGTCCGATGGGTGTCGCAAGATGGTGGCTGCAGATGGTTCAGAAGTAATCCACTAGGCTCTGATTTTCCACCCAGCTCAGTTTATCGCCGCTTGATGAGTCCAAACAAGGAGGAAATGACAATGGTAGTGTGTCAGTGTTGGGATAAGCAAAACCAACATACTTGCACTTCACATACAGTTCTTGTGATCAGAATGGCCAGGGTCCAACACAGTTAAACAGAGATCCAAATAGAGGTTGCTTGTTTCAACCCAACGACACAGCAAATTCTCCACGTCCAAATTGAAATTTTTCTGCAGTACCAATAATTGCAATTGCATCTTAGTGGTAAAGAGTTTAGAGTTTCAGCGACGAATCACTAGGCTCTGATTTCCACCCCACCCCAGGCTATCTCCATGTGATGAGTCCAAACCATGACTAAATCGCGGTGGTGAGGTGCAACTGTTTGAATAAGCATCACCAAAATTATCCCTTTTTACTTGCGTTCATTTGCTCGTAATGACCGAGGTCCACATCAACCAAAACGAGATAACAATGAAGGATTCATGTAGCCACCTTATCACACCGCGGATTCTGCAAACCGAAATTTGAATTTGTGTTGTTGTACAAATAATTGCACTTGCATCATAGGGACATAGTGCTTTTGGCGTCAGTCGTTAATCACTAGGATTTGATTTCCACCCCAGCTATTCTATCTCCATCTGCTTAGACCAAACCCTGACGAAACCGCGGTGGTGGGCTGCCAGTGTTGGTATAAGCAACACCCAAATATTTCCATTTCACATACGGTCCTTGTGATTGGAATCACCGAGGTCTATCATAGGTGATCCGATGTCTTAATATAGGCTGCTAGTAGCAATCCAAACACACAGCGGGTTCGCCAGGTCCAAATTTAAATTTTTGTTGCTGTACTATGCGAAAATCGCGAACCTCAATGGCATATGTTTTATGGTGTTCGCCGAGAAACGCTAGGCTCTGATTTCCACCTCAGCTCAGGCTACATCCACCTGATGATTTCAAACCATAACGAAAGCGCGGTCGTGGCATGCTGGTGATAAGAAGAGAAACACCTAAATATTTTCTTGTGATCTTGCTGACGAAGTTCCACTTCAATTAAAGTGTAATCTTTATAGATGTTCGTTGTAGTAACCCAAATCTAAGCCCAACTCTAAGCAGATATTTTAAGTTCAACGTTGAATTCGTTTTAGCCTTAGAAATCTTTACTCGCGGACTTCAGTACTACAGAATTAATGGCGTCAACCGTAAACCGCTAGACTCTAATATCCACACCGAGCTTAGGCTATCTCAAATTGATCAATGTAAGCCAGGACGACACCGTGGTGGTGGGAGGCCAATGTTAGGATGAGCAACACCTAAATGTTCCCATTCCACATACGGTCTTTGCAATCGGCATGACCGAGGTCAATCTTAAGTGAAGACTGTTCTCAGTAGAAGTTGATTTTTAGCCCAACAACACAGCGGTTTCTCCAAGTTTATCGTTTAATTCGTTTCCGCTGTAAAATGTGTTGCTCGCAAATCTCAGTTATATAGTAATTATCGCTTCATCCATAAACCACTAGGCTCTGATTTCCCACCCAGCCCGGGCTGTCTCCAACTTTTGAGTCCAAAAGATTACGAAACAGCAGTCGTCGGGTGGAATTGTTGGGATGAGCAGTAGCCAGCGTTTATTTCACATACGCTCTACTGCTCGAACTGAGAGATGTTCTCCAGAAGTGTACCAAGGTCTCAGTAAATGTTGCTAGTAGCTACCAAAACACAAAGCGGATCTTCCAAGCGGAACGTTAAATTCGTTCCCGTTTTGATATGCGTCGCGCATAAATCTCAATGGCATAGTATGCATGGCGTTAGTCTTGAACCTCTAGGCACTGATTTCCACGAACTCAGGCTATCTTCACCTGAAAAGTGCAAACCATGGTGTAACCGCGGTGGTAGGGTGCCAGTTTTGGAATGAGCAACACCCAAAATTTTCCCTTTAACATACTGTATTTGTGATCGGAATGACAGAAGTACACCTTAAGGGAACCGTGCTCTCAATAGAGGTTACTTGCAGAAATATAACCACGCAGCGGATTCTTCAGGACCAACGTTGAATTCGCATTCCATGTACCAAGCGTCTTTCATGGATCTTAAGGGCAATGTGTTTATGACGTCAGAAGTAAAAAAAGTTGGTCATGATTTCAAACCAAACTTGGCCAATCTCCACTTGATGAGTCCAACCCAGGACAAGCAATCGTAGGGTTCCAGTGTCTGGATTAGCTAAACCAAAATAATTCCATTTCACATACTGTCCCTGTAATCTGAATGACCGAGGTCCACCTCAAGAGAAATGAAGTCACATTGGAGGTTGCTGGTGGCAAACCAACTACACCGCGGATTCTGAAAATCCAAATTTGAAATTGTTTCCGCTGTACCAATGGCTTTTCCAGCATCTCAGGAGCAATATGATTATGGCGTCGGAAGTAATCCACTAGGCTCTGATTTCCCACCCAGCTCAGGCTCCCGCCAACTGATGAGTCCAAACTAGGACCAAATGGCAATCGTAGGGTGCCAGCGTTTAGGCGAGCAACACCCAAATATTTCCAATTCACATACAATCTTTGTGATCGGATTGACCGAGGTCAACCTCAGGTGAACCAAGATCTCAATAAAGTTTGCTACTAGCTAACCAAACACACAGAGGATTCGCCAAGCCCAAGGTTAAATTCGTTTCAGCTGTGACATGCGTTGCTCGCAAATTGCAGTGGCACAGTATTTATGGCTTCCCCAGTTTAGGCAGTCTGCACATGATAAGTACAACCATTACAAAACTACAGTTGTGGGGTGTAAGTGTTGAAATAAGCAGCACCAAAATTATTCCATTTTACATTCGTTTTTGTGGTCCTAATTAGCGAGATCCAACTCAACCGCAAAGAAATCACAATGGAGGTTGCTTGTAGCCACCCTACCACACCGCGGATTCTGCAAGTACAATGTACGTTGTACGATGTAACATGCGTAGCTCGCAAATCTCAATAGCATATCGTCTAATGTATCCGACATGTACTGTTAAGCTCTGATTTCCATCCATCTGATTAGTCCAAACCCTGAAGAAACCGCAGTGGTGGGCTGCCAGTGTTGCTATGATCGACACCGAGGTATTTCCATTTTACTTCGGTCCTTATGATCGGAATGACCTAGGTCAACCACAAGTGAAACGAATTATCAATGGAATTTTCTTTTAGCAACCCAACCATACAGCGGATTCTGCAAGTGCAACATTTAAATCGTTTCCGCTGTGACAGGCGTTGCTCGCAAATCTTAGTGGCATAGTATTTATGGCTTCAGCCGTAAACCACTAGGTTTATATTTTCAACTCAGCCCAGTCTATCTCCACGTGATGTGTCCAAACCTGTCCGAGTTTATTTTAACTTTGTTGTGTTCGCTTCACTGAAAATCCAGAAAATTGAGAAAAGTGGTAATGAGTTTATCGGAGGCGAGTGGCTGACAAGGGGATGGTCTCATCATCATCCGACTGAAGCTATACAAGGTTTGGTCGTGGTTCATTTTAGTGTGCCAAGCTTGGATGACCCAAGAGTCGCATCATACTGGATGGCATTACTTGGACCCAAATAATTGTCACATAGCATCCCAATGTTTTCGGTCGTATAGTATGTTGCTTTGGATGGAGTTCTTGGATTCCGGCATATTAGAGCTTATGTTATCAATGTTCTCAAACCCGGCTTAGCTGGTATGCACCGAATTGGAGTTTGATGTTATACATCAGGCTCGAGGACCTGACTACTTTGCGTCCAGTGAAGCAGCGCTATCGGTAGTTGCTGGCCTTACAACCTCTGCCGTTTAATCGCACTTTTGCATCAGTATAACTATGCATCGGACGCGTAGAATAGCCGTACACCCTGTATAGAACCAAACTGAGTCTTGCGTGTTACTGTTTTACCTCGATTAAGCTAAGAAGATACCAATTGGTTGACATATTTTCAATTAGCAATGACATTCTATCCCAGCTGGTACATTAGTAAGATATCCTCCACACTTAACGGTGGCATAAATTGTGTGCCCTAGTGATCGCTAATTCAGTCACGTCACTGAAAGTGTTGTTTGTCGCGAGGTCTATCCGAGCAGTCGCTGTGGTACTGCCGATCAAACACGTCTGAAGAAAGCTTAATGCAAGGCTACATGAACATAGCCTAGTCATTCGTCACCATGATCAGAAATCCCTGATGTCCATGCACATGGATGTTTAGAAGCACCAATTCGGCCTGAAGCATGTCAAGATCCACGCGAGAGTCAGAAACCGGCGAGCACGTGAGTTCATTGAAGCCTGAAATTCAAAGGGAACCCGAGCAATAAACGCTAGGAAATCAAAGTCGCTTGGAAAGCACCGAGAAATTGCATCCTGAAGACACATTGAGAAAGTTGACCAAGCTGGCAACGAAACATCCGCATATCAATCGCCCAGCTCGAAAAACAACTCAATACCCACGTTCACAATTAGTGCCACAGATAATCTTAACTATCTTAAATAGCTCGCTATCCTCAGTTCTATACCAGAATGAGAATTTTTATTTCCGCACCTTCTCGTATGCTGGGTAGCGTAAGCACTAACAAATAAAACAGCCTTTGGAGTATACCGGGGTGAATCCGTGTATTTGGCGGTTGTTTTTGATATTGTACCCTAGGCAGGATTACAAGATGGACTGATCACGAGTATGAGCAGTGTTCCTACATATTCAAGGTTCTGTCGCTGCAAAACTTCGCATCTCAGCCAATATTGAAACATGTTTTGATGAGATTAAAAGGGGTGACTAGCGGTTAATGAAAGTCGGGATTCTATCAAGAGATATCAACAAGTGCACTGGAATGCAAATTTATGCTTTGAAGCATATTACTCTTCAATCGCCAATTCGACGTGGTCTTCTCCAAGTCAGCAAAGGAAAAGCAAATTAGCTTAAACCACCCGGCTGCTGTGCTGATGACATTGTTATCCGGCAAACACCGAAATCTGTGTTTACACCTCATACGTCAAAAGCAATGAGTTAATCGATAATCTATTCACGGATCAGTTGGATCTGAGAAAGTGCTTTGTCAATGGCCTACCCGGAATTCTCGTTCCTGATAATCTTTGAGCGGTAGCTCAAAAATGGACCTAAATAACATGCTCCTCGATGCACGACTGAAAACGGACTAAGTTTCATGTGCATATATTAATACCTAAGCCATCCCCAAACAGCGTGATGTACCTCCGAAGGACACATTCTCTATTATATTGCTGAAATCTGAGAAAATTTCACTTATGTACACTAATATTCAAGGGCCACTTAGCAAACCTACATCAGTGTACAAATGTTTGGGGCCACATTTCTATCACTGTAAATTGGTTATATCAAGAAAGTATTAATGCTGAGGCGGAGATACCTGGTCTGTCATCAGTAATAATCATCTCCTCAGGGAGATGTCGTTCACTTTTATTCTCGCCATGGACTGTACTACATGAAACTTGACAATCCGTACACCCACGTCATACACAAACTATGCTGTCAGCTTTAGTTAAACACAACGGCTCTGGCATAGTGTTCAATTTCAGAATCAGTTTTCTAAACGGCGTAAACATCCCTAATTAACCAGAGGCATTTATATTACTCCTAAAGACGAAATAAGACGTGTTTGAGATGGAATTTTTTCCGCCTGAAGTATACATTACAAACGCGTAACGTGAAACCTCGCCTTCCGAGGAAAAGTAACAATAATTTCCCCGAGGAAATAAAGGCTGCAGTATCATTTCCTTCGCTTTGACAATGCGCAAAAATTCAGATTTAAACAAGGAATAACTAACAAAGGGATAAAAATTAGTTCATGCCCTAAACTGTAGCTTATTTTATTTGGCTGCTAGTGTGCTGTCAATTACAATACACATACAACTAAATCCCATTGGTGCTTTCTCAACTATCATACCACTCAGAGGTATGATGCTCACGGTGGTACACCAAGAGCATATTGATTTGAACACAAATTGCCTTGAAAGCAGGAACACAGTTGAAACATATTCTCATGCTTTCGACAGAGCTATATGAGTTCCCGATAACGGCGACCACACCAAAGATTTACTTTCTTCTAAAATAAGGAAGTTAATGGTATCTGTTACAAGAGTGTTGTTTGCGCTGGTTATTTCATTTAATCAGATAATTTCTAAGGCAAATGTTATAAGGACATGAAAACTGACTGTTTATAAGTAAGGCAAAATAATTTACTTTACATTATGTTTCACGAGGTACCCAGTACCTTTAACTGGTAGCAACAGATCATGCAACCACTTAGAAGCGTCGTATTGTTTTCCAACTTTTCTCACCGCACCAGGATAGAATGTGTACAAACCAAGAATTTTACAGAGTTATCGATTTATAGTTAGCAAAGTAAAGGATTATACCGATTTCCACAGGATGTTTGTAAATCTTACCAACTGACACAATATGCTCTGATGAAAACTACCACTAGATGCCGCCATAGCGTCGTTCCAAAAAATCGTTGAAAACGTTGGTGCTTTTGAGAGGCACAACGCTTATTCCACTTAATTTTATCAGCTACACTTTTCCCTCAAAAGAGCCAAAGGTTTGCGCAAGATTGTTGAGGTATAGGTGCATCAGCAAGTGAAAGTACTAAGCCTGACCACAGCACGACGACGTTCCACATTAGTCAGCCTCACACAATTTGGTGTCCTACCGTGAACAACATCAACGCCTACTTGGTGATTTGAGGATGATTTATTTGATTTTGAGGAATTCCAAACCTAATTGTAATTACCTACTAAGACTGACTCACAACACTACTGCGAGCTCAACCGCTGAACGTGCGAACACAGAATAGCAGGGTAGAATGAATCCGAAATTTCCTATTTGCTTCTACATGACAGCCTTTGGACGCTCGCCTTACTTACGTTATCTCTTTCCCACACCGACCTTATTCAAATACCTCATTGATACACACAGAGATTTCCATTATGCTATATATAACCATTTCTGACAGCATTTGAACATGATTCCACCAATCAGTGTGAGCAGTTACACTTCCTATACTTCGTTAGCTAGCCAGTACTACCGTGAAATACAATTGTGAATTTCTACAACACATAAATCTAAGGAGGCGACATTTGGGTGAAAACTTTCATGCTCATTGTTGTTTCTCTTAGGGAATAGGCCAAATAAAACAGTTGCCCATATATTCTGTATGTATATAATATAATTATGCAATATAATTATGCATTTAACCCGGTAAAATCTCAAACTGAACATCCACATGTCTGTTCGTTTCGCACTTTACACCTCAACAAGCCTAAGGGATTTGCCCACTATCTGATTTTATCCCTGTGAGAAATCGTTGTTCATTTACCCGCCTGACTTGATGTTGTACAGTGTATCGGTGAAGAAGCATGCGCACAGGAACGTAGATATTCACCCACTAGCCTTCATTAAATGTTCGCCCAATTCGCTCTCATTTTGTGGAACTAACATATTTGACACAAGTAAGCGCACCTATTGTTCACCAGGAATTTGATGGAGAAGGATAAATCGATGTTGCAATTGCAGGCTTTTTAGTTTAAAGCTCATTGCTGTCTTATCCAGATTGTATTGTTAAATAAAGCAGAAAGACTGAAGTAAATTAACTCACCAAATGCACTCTCGTACTCTTTATTGGTTTATAATGTCAACACATGTGCTGTTTCAGGATTAATCGCTCTGTTTAAATGCAGTCAGATTTTCGCCATAATACCTTATTCGGTCTCATTTGCAAACCATAAACAATGGTCTGTCCCTTAGTTCGAAGATCACATTAATATCATGAGTTCACACGATATCACCCTTCATATTTACTCACAGTGAAATTGGAAACTAAACATGATATGGCTTTATTAAACCAACTGACGAATTTAGGGGTTTTGTTTCACCTATGTTAATCTAAATGCAAACTGCCAAAAATGAAGTTACACCTAAAAGAATATAACGGAAAATCCGACCTGCTGTTATTCATGGGTATTACTCCACTTTAGACTGAATAATTTGGAATATTTTCATTTTCCATAACTGGAGGACAAACTATATTTAAAACTAAATTTATAAAATTCACAAAACAAGCCGACTGAAAAGGAAAACATATATGGGGGCGGTTTGTTAAGCCTCATGTGGTTGAACAAACCCAGGGACTTTGGTTATCACAACAAAGCTGATTTATTTGTTTTCTGAAAAGTTTCTTTTGTTTTGAAAAGAATATTCGTTCTATTTTTGGCGAAGATTAATAGTTTAGTGAAAAAGCAGCAAAGCTTTAGAATACAATCGTGATGGCCATTGCTAAGATTGCCATGTGCATGGCGTCTGATCATATGAATGTTGCTGGGAAATCGCTAAGACTTAGAATATCCTACTAAGCGTGCCAACAATATCTTGTTCTTGCAGAGGTTGAATGCCGGGAAGTATGTAGCTGCGTTATTCCGCTCTATGAAATGAACAAGTATATCAAATGCATCTACAAACTGAGGAATCTGTAACAAAGTTTCAGGTGCAAGCAGCGATTAGCGTCCCTTTAAATGGGCGTTTAGCTTCTCTGCTCTCGAGTGGCTTTGAGTTGATAAACCGTCCTGGCTGCCTTGGGAATGTGCCACAGCGGTGCATCTGGACGATTACTGACTATGTACATAGATGTCATTGCAGGCTAGAAAATTGACTACGGACAGAGCTTCACTCGTGTTGTTTTTGCTGGTGCCTACAACAGAATGCTAAACTGACTTACCATCTTTCGGAGAGTGATGTAGTGTGGATTTGGGACAAGTACTTAGAGCTCTTGAGCATGTGAGCTTCGAACAGTAGGTTTAAATATCCAGAAGGAAGCTTGATGTTGATCAGAGCATAATCACTGAATGAGCTGTCACAGGAGACCAGTGACCAAATGTCTAACTGGCAACTGAGCTCATCGATACATGTAAAATGATGTATGAACTTTTCTCGTTGTATGAATGGCTTTACTGTTACCTACTAAATAATACGAGGACTTACATTTGTCGAAACATCTAGTCTTAGGGTGCCGCAGCTACCATATAGCCTGGTGTATTCTAACAGGTACATTCCCACTACATTCTCATGAGCAGATTATTTTTCTTGCAGAATCACTTGGATGCGCCTACTGCTACATGTCCAATGAACACGGAAGCATAGAAAAAGGTTATTCGAGTACGTAAACGATTGAAACAATTTGATTCCAATGTGAGCTTTCAGGAAACCAAAATGGTTTACAAAAGCTACATGTTAGCGGTTGCTTACAGGACGAAGCAAGTACAATGGTTCCATCCACATTATTGATCATAAAGTTTCTGAAAAGATTGATTGTATCTAAAACTTGTAAGTGTCACAACTCTCAAATTTATGATAGCTGTCTTTAGACATTATTTCGGTAATATGTGACACATCATGCCAATTGAGTGTTATATTAAAATGCATGTATGTGTTGGTTATGTTGAGGTAGAATGCAATCGTCAGTAGATAATTTGGCCAGTTGGCTTTGAGGCTTCCTAAAGGAAACATTCTGAAGCGTACTTTAAGCTTTTGGGATCGTATCTACTCGAATACCTACCTTGTCTAATTTGTGGTTCCCTTTTTGATGAAATTCTGCTAATCACATGGATGCAACGGATTGATTTCGCATGTAAACAGAGTTTGCCTGTTATCCAAAGGTCTTTGTCCTTACTCTGGCATCTAATTTTGGGCTAGTTTACGTCAAGTTGCGCAGTAATCTTACCACTACTATAACAAATAACAAATTATATGGTTACTATTGGTGGGGTTCGTTAGAGCGAGGTACAACTGAGTCGTTGATCTGGACTCCTGTAACTGAACCAAGCTGAAGATTGCTCTAGGAATGGATGTTATTGGAATTAAAATGCATGGAATTCATATTTTGCCGTGTATTATTTTTATGGTACCGCCATCTACAGTAGGTGTCGGTTGGGAAGATATTATCAACCTGCGGGCAGATGGATATGAAAATTGCAGCTTCAATGTTTGCAGTTAGGATCATTGTGATAATTGAGGAATTAACTAACGTAAATGTAGACTGTAGCTTAGGTACCTACGATCGGAATCCGTTGCCTGATCACAGGATAAATAAGTAAATAAATAAATTTGTATATTTACCTACAAACGGTACATGGCCCCTTAAGCGGGAGGCTGTCATTTGTATAAGGAATAGGTTACATGTTTTACGCGGTGCAAATCATAATAGTAAAGTTAAATAAAAGAATTTCAGGACATGCTTTTTATCAGGTCCCAGACCCGAGCGCATAGTTTATAGAATTTACCGATATTTGTATCATTATTTTCCACTTTGTGGGGCTCAGTAGTAGAGAATAAAAGAGAGGGGATACTAGGCTGCATAGACACAGCATTTGGCATTGTACGTAAGGACATGTAGTGTGTAAACTAATTATAAGCAAATTTCTGCTCATTTGTGTCTTATACCAGCTTCTGGCAATATTGCTGCAGTTTGCCCTGAGTCGAACATCTTCAGCACATTTGATATAGTGAAGGACAACTGTATGGAATTTCGAAACGTGACCTAGCTTGCACGTATGTGTATCCGTATGGGTAGTTTATTCCACATACCAGTGTATCCCACTAAGAAATTCGATCCGGTTTATGACTTGCAAACTTTGTGTGTATCAAGTAGCCAACACTACTTGTGGGGTAGACTGCAGACTTTTGTCTTTCAAGCGCGGTGTTGTCTACGTAAAGTCGTTTGTTAATAATGCTGTAGAAGAGAATTAGCTAGTTCTTTAAGCATCTCAGCCAAAGAGGATCCATTTGGAGATTTCGACAGCGACCATAATAACTCAGGTTTTAGTAATGTCCAATAACCAGCTTGGTAAATGGTCGTTGGACATTTTCCATAGCCATACTGTCTTTCTTTCTTATTTGGCTATAAACAATAGTACAGTATGCCAGAGTTAGTCATACTATTGTCTTGAACGACTCAAGTCGTGCTTCAGATGCGGATAAAGATCTGATGATACATCCGCATGGCTGCCTTGATGTTGCTACTTGATAAAGCGAATGTTCGGTGAAATTAAGGAATTGGAGTACCTAATTCCTGAGTCCCGAACTGAATCAATTTGGTATCACGTTTCCGGCAAGTGTGATAGAGCCTTCTGGGATGCGGCATCTGTACCCAAGTACTTGATATTTCACTGCGGAGAACTTCATTAATAAACGTTCACTAGCTATATTTAGTGTGGATAGGTCTTCACAGATGTTTCCCTGGCACATATGTAGTTGGTCTAGATGAAATGAGTAGACCAGTGTGACGTCGTCTGCAAACAGAAATGGGTGTCCATGCTTGATCGGGTTGCATATATTGTTTACGTAGATTAGGAAAAGTAGTGGTCCAAGCACACTTCCCTGGAAGACGCCGCTGGATATTTGTTTCGGTGTAGAATATTGCTGACCGATTCTAATTACCTTGTTTGACCGTTTAGATATGAGTCGAACCAGTTTAGCAGAGGATTTTCAATTTCATATGACTCTAGAGCAGACAGTAGTGGCCTGTGCGGCACGCAATCGAACTCCTTTTGCACGTCCAACAGAATTATAATGATTGCCGTTTCTCTGTCAATCGTAGTCGTGACGTGATCGAGGAATTGTAGCTATCAGTTAATGCAGGAGCCTTTTGAGAGGAAGCCATGTTGTGAGGGGCCGCTCAGATCCAGTATTGTAAGATATTGAATATTGGATATTGAAATATTGGATATTGAATATCCTCTATAAGGCATTAAAAGCAACAGAGGTGTGATTTAGTGGGCGGTAGCGTGACATTTTAGTTCCTGGGCCATCGTTGTGCTTAGGCATTACAATGGATTGCTTGTGTTGAGAAGGAAAGCAGCCAGTAGTGAAAGTGTGAAGATTTGCCAAAACAGTAGAGCGAGGTTTTTCCTCCGAGTTTTATAACAGTTGGGCAGATGCCATCTAGGGCTTGGACTAGCTGATGGCTTTATGTATGCGATGGTACTTTGCCCCTCCATTTACCTCACCTGGATATTGCGTTATAGCTCGGTCGTTCTTTATGGAAGTAGTGGATGTAACGGCTGAGTGTTGGGACAAAGCAGGAGGTAATACTTTAGTTGACAGTCTCGCATCTACAGGAGACGTCGCGCGTTATTGAACCATTTTCTAGTGCCAACGTTTCAATTTCCTGATAGGGTTTAGGGTTCCTCCTTTTGAGTGGTTGCATTAATGTACCTACTTTTTTCGGATTTCTAAGTACCAAACCTTATTCTTTGATTTTGGCCGTTTGGGTTGGACGTTTTAGCTGTAGCAGATTCTGGAGTATTGGTAGCAATGTAGCGAACATTTAGTTCCTGCGATATAGCGATTTAAGTTTCTTTAGTTTGGTTGTTGCTTTGTACAGCAGCTTGATTTCGCTACTATGTTTACGGGTATTTTTTTATACGGTAGATGTCAGTAGATCCACACCAAGGGCAACATTGTTAATAAACTCGTTTGTAGACACAGTAGGGTTGTGTTAGAAATGACGTATTCCAATTCATGGTACTGATAAGTTCATTAACTGAGTTCCCGTCCCCACGGTGAAGTTTGCGAATGAGTTTTAGCAATTTAATTGGTCATTTAGGTGAATCTATAGTCATATCATGAAGCATCGTGCTGTGATCACAGCCAGGTAGTAGATTATCAATGAATATATAGGCGTAAGAGATTCCCATCGTGAATACAAAGTCTAACGTAGTGACACTTCTGGTTGGCTTTCTAACATGTTGGGTCCAACTATTAAGGTGAATAGATGAGATGATTTCCTCAATCCGTGCATTGTTGCTGAGTGTAGGCAGCATCCAGTTAACATTTGGAGGTTAACATCCCCGCATATAATTTTGGATTTGTATGTGGTGTTGGACGCAGCATGGGTCAAATCGATTAGCATTGGGTTTCACATTCAGTGGTTCGGGCGGCCGGTAGATTCAACCCAACAGAAGATCAGTAGATGGGATCATTAGCCTCAGCGTACATTCTAAGTCATTTAGCACAGGCTGATCTGCGGGAATTGCAGTCAGGTTATTTCGAAGGTAAATGACACAGTCACCACCAAGTTTGTATGAACGATCCTTGCGGAAAAGTTTATAAACCATGATGTTAAGCTGAGAATAATTATTTACGTGCACCAAGTTTCAGTGATAAAAGCAATATCGCGGGATCTCATAAATTTAAGTGGTGAAAGTAGATTTAATTTACGTAAGAGAGAATAAGTGTTAATGACGATAGATTTGAATGACTTTGTTAAATGAGAATAAAAGTGATGGGTAAGGTTTGTTTCTTCGTCATTGTATCTTAGAACTGTCTGTAGTGGGGTAGCTGAGGCACGCTGAGCTCTACCTCCTACTGGATTGAATGAAGTACATGCTCCAGTAGTTTGCTTAATCTCTGCTTCATAATTGCACGCGATAGGGGCTGGATTGTTGGCGGTAGTAGTAGTAGTAATCTCAACAATCTATCAACTAGACACTGAGCCAACGTAAAACCATGGAGATCAGCAAGTAAGCAAGAGTCATCGCGTCATAATCGTCTTGGCTTTGTAGGTAAATATTCCAATTTATTTGTTTACTTATTTAACCTGTGATCAGGCAACGGATTCTGATCGAAGGTACCTAAGCTACCGGCTGCATGTACGTTAGTTATTTCTCCAATTCTCACAATGACCGTAACTCTGCAATCATTGAAGCTGCTGTTTTCATATCCATCTGTTCGCAGGTTGGTATTATCTTAGCAGCCCAAACCTACTGTAGATGGCGGTACCATAAAAATAGTACACGGCAAATCATGGATTCCATGCATTTTAATTCCAATAACATCCATTCCTAGAGCAGTCTTCAACTTGGTACAGTAAGAGAAGTCCAGAACAACGACTCACATGTACCTCGTTCTAACAAAACCCACCAATAGTAAGCGTATAGTTAGGTATTTGTTATAGTAGGGGTAAGATTACCGCGTATCTAGCCGTAAACTAGCCCAAAGTTAGATGCCATTGTACCGACAAAGACCCTTGGATATCAGGTAAACTCTGTTTAAATAAGAAATCAATCCGTTGAATCCATGTGATGAGTAGAATTTCATAGAAAAGGGAACCACAAATTAGACAAGGTACGTAGTTGAGTAGATACGATCCCAAAAGCTTAAAGTACGCTTGAGAATGTTTCCTTTAGGAAGCCTCAAAGCCAACTGATCAAATTATCTACTGACCATTGCATTCTACTTCAACATAACTAACACATACACGTATTTTAATATAACACTCAATTGGCATGATGTGTCGCATATTACCGAAATATTGTCCAAAGGAAACTATCATAAATTTGCGACTTTGGCATGTACAGTTTTTAGATACAATGAATCTTTTCAGAAAGTTTATGATCAATAATTTGGATGGAACCATTACATTTGCTTCGTCCTGTAAGCAACCGCTAACATGTAGCTTTTGTAAACCATTTGGGTTACCTGAAAGCTCACATTGGAATCAAATAGTTTCAATCGTTTACGTACTCGAATAACCTTTTTCTATGCTTCCGTGTTCATTGGACATGTAGCAGTAGGCGCATCCAAGTGATTCTGCAAGAAAAATAATCTGCTCCTGAGAATGTAGTGGGGAAGTACCTGTTAGAATACACCAGGCTATATCGTAGCTGCGGCATCCTAAGCCTAGTTAATTCGACCGATGTAAGTTCTCGTCTCACATAGTAGACAAAAGTGAAGCTATTCGTACAACGAGAAAATTTCATACATCATTTTACATGTATCGATGAGCTCAGTTGCCAGTTAGACGTTTGGTTACTGGTCTCCTGTGACAGCTCATTCAGTGATTAAGCTCTGATCAACATCAAGCTTCCTTCTGGATATTTAAACCTACAGGTCGAACCTCACATGCTCATAGTGCTCTAAGCACCTGTCCCATATCAACGCTACGTCACTCTCCGAAAGATGGTAAGTCAGTTTAGCATTCTGTTGTAGGCACCAGCAAAAACAACACGAGTGAAGCTCTGTCCGTAGTCAATTTTCTAGCCTGCAATGACATCTATGTACATAGTCAGTAATCGTCCAGATGCACCGCTGTGGCACATTCCCAAGGTAGCCAGGACGGCTTATCAACTCGAGGCCAGTCGAGAGCAGAGAAGCTAAACGCCCATTTAAAGGGACGTTAATCGTTGCTTGCACCTGAAACTTGGTTACAGATTCCTCAGCTTGTAGATGCATTTGATATACTTGCTCATTTCATAGAGCGGAATAACGCAACTACATAATTCCCGGCATTCAACCTCTACAAGAACACGATATTGATGGCGCGCTTAGTAGGATATTCTAAGTCTTGGCGATTTCCCAGCTACATTCATATGATCAAACGCCATGCACATGGCAATATTAGCAATGGCCATCACGATTGTATTCTAAAGCTTTGCTGCTTTTTCACTAAACTATTAATCTTCGCCGAAAATGGGACGAATATTTTTTTCAAAACAAAAGAAACTTTTCAGAAAACAAATAAATCAGCTTTGTTGTGATAACCAAAGACCCTGGGTTTGTTCAACCACATGAGGCTTAACCAACCGCCCCCAAATATGTTTTCCTTTTTAGTCGGCTTGTTCTGTGAATTTTATAAATTTAGTTTTAAAAATAGTTTGTCCTCCAGTTATGGAAAATGAAACTATGCCAAATTACTCAGTCTAAAGCAGAATAATACCCATGAATAACAGCAGGTCGGATTTTCCGTTATACTCCTTTAGGCGTAACTTCATTTTTGGCAGTTTGCATTTAGATTAACAAAGGTGAAACAAAACCCCCAAATTCGTCAGTTTGTTTAATAAAGCAATATCATGTTTAGTTTCCAATTTCACAGTGAGTAGATAGGAAGGGTGATCTCGTGTGAACTGATGATATTAATGTGATCTTCGAACTAAGGGACAGACCATTGGTTATGGTTTGCAAATGAGACCTAATAAGGCATTGTGACGAAAATCTGACCACATTTAAACAGAGCGGTTAATCCTGAAACAGCACATGTGTTGACATTATAAACCAATAAAGAGTATGAGAGTGCATTTGGTGAGTTAATTTGCTTCAGCCGTTCTGCTTTATTTAACAATGCAATCTGGATAAGACAGCAATGAGCTTTAAACTAAAAAGACTGGAATAGCAGCGTCGAGTTATCTTTCTCCATCAAACTCCAGGTGAACAATAGGTGCGATTACTTGTGTCAAATATGTTAGTTCCACAAAATGAGAGCGAATTGGGCGAACATTTAATGAAGGCTAGTGGGTGAATATCCACGTTCCTGTGCGCACGCTTCTTCACCGATGCACTGTACAACATCAAGTCAGGCGGGTAAATAAACAACGATTTATCACAGGGATAAAATCAGATAGTTGACAAGTCCCTTAGGCTTGTTGGGGTGTAAAATGCGAAACGAATAGACATGTGGATGTTCAGTTTGAGATTTTACCGAGTTAAATGCGCTGTTGCATAACTATATTATATACATACAAAATATATGGGCAGCTGTTATATTTGGCCTATTCCCTAAGAGAAACAACAATGAGCATGAAAGTTTTCACCCATGTGTCGCCTCCTTAGATTTATGTGTTGCATAAATTCACAAATGTATTTCACGGTAGTACTGTCTAGCTAACGAAGTATAGGAACTGTAACTGCTCACATTGATTGGTGGAATCATGTTAAAATACTGTCAGAAATGGTTATATACAGCATAATGGAAATCTCTGTGTGTATCAATGAGGTATGTAAATAAGATTGGTGTGGGAAAAGAGGTAACGTAAGTAAAGCGGGCTCTCCAAAAGCTGTCATGTAGAAGCAAATAGGAAATTCCGGATTCATTCCAACTGGCTATTCTGCGTTGGCAAGTTCAGCGGTTGATCTCGCAGTAGTGTTGTGAGTCAGTCTTAGAAGGTAATTACAATTAGGTTTGGAATTCCTCAGAATCAAATAAATCATCCTCAAATCGCCAAGTAGGCGTTGGTGTTGTTAACGGTAGAACACAAAATTGTGTGAGGTTGACTAATCTGGTTAGGCTTAGTACTTTCACTTGCTGATGCACCTATACCTCCACAGTTTTGCGCAAACCATTGGCCCTTTAATGGAAAAGCGGAACTGATAAAATTAAATGGAATAAGTGTTGTACCTCTCAAAAGCGCCAATGTTTCCAACGATTTTTCTGGAACGACGCTATGCCTGCATCTAGTGGTAGTTTTCATCAAAGCATATTGTGTCAGTTGGTAGAATTTACAAACATCTGGTGGATATCGGTATAATCCTTTACTTTCCTAACTATAAATCCATAACACTTTTAAAATTCTTGGTTTGAACACACTATTCTGATGCGGTGAGACAAGTTGGAAAACAATACGACGCTCCTGAGAGGTTGCATGATCTGTTGCTACCAATTAAAGGTACTGAGTACCTCGTGAAACATAACGTAAAGTGGATTATTTTACATTACTTATAAACAGCCAGTTTTCGTGTTCTGATAACATTTGCCTTAGAAATTATCTGATTAGATGAAATAACCACCGCAAACAGCACTGTTAAAACAGAGATACCATTAACTTCCTTATTTTAGAAGAAAGTAATTCCCTGGTTTGGTCACCGTTATCGGGAACTCACATAGTTCTGTCGAAAGCGTGATAATATGTTGCAACTGTGTTCCAGTTTTCAAAGCAATTTGTGTTAAAATCAATATGCTCTTGGTGTACCATCGTGAGCACCATACCTCTGAGTGGTATGATAGTTGAGAAGGCACCAATGGGATTTAGTTGTATGCGTACTGTAATTGGCAGCACGCTAGCAGTCAAATAAAATAAGTTACAGTTTAGGACATGAACTCATTTTTATCCCTTTGTTAGATATTCCTTGTTTAAAGTTGAATTATTTAGGCATTGTCAAAGCGAACGAAAAGATACTGCAGTCTTTATTTCCTCTATGAAATTATTGCTACTTTTCCTCGGAAGGCGAGGTTTCACTTTACGCGTTTGAAATGCATACCTCAGGTAAAAAATATTCCATTTTAAACACGTCTTATTCCGTCTTTAGGAGTAATCTAAAAGCGTCCGGTTACTTAGAGATGTTTATGTCGTTTATAAAACTGATTCTGTAATTGAACACTACGCCAGAGCCGTTGTGTTTTAACCGAAGCTGACAGCAGATTATGTCTATGACGTGGGTGTGCAGATTGTCAAGTTTCTTGTACTACAGTCCATGGCGAGAATATAAGAGAACTACATCTCCCTGAGGAGATGGTCATTACTGATGACAGACCAGGTATCTCGGCCTCAGCATTAATAATTTCTTGATACAACCAAGTTGCAGTGATGGAAATGAGGCCCCAAACATTTGTACACTGATGTAGGTTTGCTAAGTGGCCCTTGAATATTAGTGTACATAATTGAAATTTTCTCAGGTTTCAGCAATATAACAGAGAAAGTGCCCTTCGGAGGTACAGCACGCTGTTTGGGGATGGCTTAGGTATTAATATATGCACATGGAACTTAGTCCGTTTTCAGTCGTGCGTCGAGGAGCATGTTATTTAGGCCCATTGTTGAGCTACCGCTCAAAGATTATCAGGAACGCGAATTCCGGGTAGGCCATTGACAAATCACTTTTGTCAGATCCAGCTGGTCCGTGAATAGATTCTCGATTAACTCATTGCTTTTGACGTATGAGGTGTGAGCACAGGTTTCGGTGTTTGCCGGATAACAATGTCATCCAGCACTGCAACCGGGTGGTTTAAGCATGATTTTCTTTTCCTTTGCTGACTTGGAGAAGACCATCTCGAATTGGCGATTAAAGAGTAATATGCTTCAAAGCATAAATCTGCATTCCAATGCACTTGTTGATATCTCTTGATAGAATCGCGACTTTCATTAACCGCTAGTCACCCTTTTTAATCTCCTCAAAACAAGTTTCAATATTGGCTGAGATGCGAAGCTTTGCAGCGACAGAACCTTGAAAATGTAGGACCACTGCTCATACTCTTGATCAGTCCATCTTGTACTCCTGCCTAGGGCACAATGTCAAAAAGAACCGCCAAATACACGGATTCACCCCGGTATTCTCCAAAGGCTGTTTTATTTGCTTATGCTTACGCTACACAGCATACGAGAAGGTGCGGAAATAAAAAACTCAATCCGGTATAGAACTGAGGATAGCGGGCTATTTGAGATAGTTGAGATTATCCGTGGCATTAATTGTGCATGTGGGTATTGAGTTGTTCTTCGAGCTGAGCGATGGATTTGCAGACGTTTCGTTGCCAGATTGGTCAACTTTCTCAATGTGTCTTCAGGACCCAATTTCTCGGTGCTTTCCAAGCGAATTTGATTTCGTAGTGTTTATTGCTCAGGTTTCCTGTTGTATTGCAGACTTTAATGAACTCACGTGCTCGCCGGTTTCTGACTCTTGCGAGAATCATGACAAGCTCCAGGCCGAATTGGCGGTTCTAGACATCCATGTGCATGGACATCAGGGATTTCTGATCATGGTGACGAATGACTAGGCTATGTTCATATAGCCTTTCATTAAGCTTTCTTCAGACGTGTTTGATCGGCAGTACCACAGCGACTGCTCGGATAGACTTCGCGACCAACAACACTTTCAGTGACTGGACTGAATTAGCGATCACTAGGGCATGCAATGTATGCCACCGTTAAGTGTGGAGAATGTCTTACGAATGTGCCAGCTGGAATAGAATGTACTTGCTAATTGAAAATATGTCAACCCAGTTGGTATCTTCTTAGCTTAATCGAGGTAAAACAGTAACACGCAAGACTCAGTTTGGTTCTATACAGGGCGTACGGCTATTCTACGCGTCCGATGCATAGTTATCCTGATGCAAAAGTGCGATTAAACGGCAGAGATTGTAAGGCCAACAACTGCTGATAGCGCTGTTTCACTGGACCCAAAGTAGTCAAGTCCTCGAACCTGATGTATAACATCAAACTCCAATTCGGTATAGACCAGCTAAGCCGGGTGTGAGAACATTGATGACATATGTTTTAATGTGCCGAAATCCAAGAACTCCATCAAAGACAACATATTAGATGACCGGAAACAATGAGGTGCTATGTAACAATTATTTGGGTCCAAGCAATGCCATCCAGTATGATGCGACTCGTGGGTCATCCAAGCTTGGCACACTACAAGGAACCACTCTCCAAACCTTGTATAGCTTCAGTCAGATGATGATGAGATCGTTCCCTTGTTAGCCACTCGCCTCCGAACAACTCATTGCAATTTTCTCAATTTTCTGTATGTTCAATAGAGCGAACCCAAGAAAATTAAAATAAACTGGGACAGGTTTGGAAACATCAAGTAGGGATAGACTGGGCTGAGTTGAAAATATAAGCTTGGTGGTTAACGGCTGAAGCCATAAATACTATGCCACTAAGATTTGCGAGTAACCCCTGTCACAGCGGAAACGAGTTAAATGTTGCACTTGCGAAATCCGCTGTATGATTGGGTTGATAAAAGAAAATTCCATTGATAATTCGGTTCACTTGCGGTTGACCTCGGTCATTCCGATCACAAAGACCGTATGTAAAATGGAAATATTTCGGTGTCGCTCATAGCAACACTGGCAGCCCACCACCGCGGTTTCGTCAGGGTTTGGACTAATCAGATGGATGGAAATCAGAGCTTAACGGTTCATGGCTGATACCCTAAACACTATGCTATTGAGATTTGCGAGCTACGCATGTTACATCGTACAACATACGTTGTACTTGCAGAATCCGCGGTGTGGTAGGGTGGCTACAAGCAACCTCCATTGTGATCTCGTTGCGGTTGAGTTGGACCTCGGTCATTAGGACCACAAAAACGAATGTAAAATGAAATAATTTTGGTGATGCTTATTTCAACACTTGCACCCCACCACCGTGGTTTCGTCATGGTTTGTACTTATCACGTGCAGATAGCCTAAACTTGGGGGGATATCAGTCTAACGGCTCACGGCGGAAGCCATAAATACTGTGCCACTGCGATTTGCGAGCAATGCATGTTACAGCGGAAACGAATTTAACCTTGGGCTTGGCGAATCCTCTGTGTGTTTGGTTAGCTAGTAGCAAACTTTATTGAGGTCTTGGTTCACCTGAGGTTGACCTCGGTCATTCCGATCACAAAGACTGTATGTGAATTGGAAATATTTGGGTGTTGCTCATCTCAACGCTGGCACCCTACGATTGCCATTTTGTCCTAGTTTGGACTTATCAATTGGAGATAGCCTGAGCTGAGTGGGAAATCAGAGCCTAGTGGATTACTTCTGACGCCATAATCATATTGCTCCTGAGATGCAGGAAAAGCCATTGGTACAGCGGAAACAATTGCAAATTTGGATTTGCAGAATCCGCGGTGTAGTTGGTTTGCTACGAGCAACCTCTAATGTGACTTCATTTCTGTTGAGGTGGACCTCGGTCATTCAGATTACAGGGACAGTATGTGAAATGGAATTATTTTGGTGTAGCTTATCCAGACACTGGCACCCTACGATTGCTCGTCCTGGGTTGGACTCATCAAGTGGAGATTGGCTAAGTTGGGTTTGAAATCATGACCAACTTTTTTTACTTCTGACGCCATAAACACATTGCCCTTAAGATCCGCGAAACACGCTTGGTACAGGGAATGCGAATTCAACGTTGGTCCTGAAGAATCCGCTGTGTGGTTATATTTCTGCAAGTAACCTCTATTGAGAGCACGGTTCCCTTAAGGTGGACTGCTGTCATTCCGATCACACATACAGTATGTGAAATGGAAAATTTTGGGTGTTGCTCATTCCGAAACTGGCACCCTACCACCGCGGTTTCACCCTGGTTTGCACTTATCAGGTGAAGATAGCCTGAGTTGGGGTGGAAATCAGTGCCTAGGGGTTCACGGCTAACTCCATAAATACTATGCCACTGAGATTTATGCGCGACGCATGTCAAAACGGAAACGAATTTAACGTTCCGCTTGGAGGATCCGCTTTGTGTTTGGGTAGCTACTAGCAACCTTTACTGAGACCTTGGTACACTTCTGGTGGACATCGTTCAGTTCGAGCAGTAGGAGCGTATGTGAAATAAAAACTGGCTATTGCTCATCCCAACAATGGCACCCGACGACTGCTGTTTCGTACAGTTTTGGACTCAAGAGTTAGAGATAGCCCGAGCTGGGTGGGAAATCAGAGCCTAGTGGTTTATGGATGAAGCGATAATTACTATATAACTGAGATTTGCGAGCAACCCATTTTACAGCGGAAACGAATTAAACGATAAACTTGGAGAATCCGCTATGTTGTTGGGCTAAAAAAGCAACTTCTACTGAGAACAGTCTTCACTTAAGATTGACCTCGGTCATGCCGATCGCAAAGACCGTATGTGAAATGGAAACATTTGGGTGTTGCTCATCCCAACATTGGCCTCCCACCACCACGGTGTCGTCCTGGCTTACATTGATCAATTTGAGATAGCCTGAGCTGGGTTTGGATATTAGAGCCTAGCGGTTTACGGCTGACGCCATTAATTCTGTAGCACTGAAGTCCGCGAGTAAAGATTTGTAAGGCTAAAACGAATTCAAAGTTGGACTTGAAATATCCGCTTAGAGTTGGGCTTAGATTTGGGTTACTACAACGAACATCTATAAAGATTTCAGTTTAATAGAAGTGGAACTTCGTCAGCAAGATCACAAGGAAATATTTAGGTGTTTCTCATCTTAACACCAGCACCCCAACGACCGCGCTTTCGTTATGGTTTGAAATCATCAGGTGGAGATAGCCTGAGCTGAGGTGGAAATCAGAGCCTAGCTTTTCCCGGTCAACACCGTAAAACGTATGCCAATGAGGTTCGCGAGCATCGCATAGTAAAGCAGCAAAAATTTAAATTTGGACTTGGCGAACCCGCTGTGTGTTTGGATTGCTACTAGCAACCTATATTAAGACATCGGATCACCTGTGATAGACCTCGGTGATTCCGATCACAAGGACCGTATGTGAAATGGAAATATTTGGGTGTTGTTTATACCAACACTGGCAGTCCACCACCGCGGTTTCGTCAAGGTTTGGACTAAGCAGATGAAGGTAGCATGAGCTGGGTTGGGAATTAAAGCCTAATGATTAACGGCTGACGCCAAAATCACTACGTCACTATGATGCAACTGCAAGTATTTGTACAACAAAACAAAATCAAATTTGGATTGTAGAATCCGCGGTGTGGTAGGGTGGCTACATGAATCATCCATTGTTATCTCGTCTCGATTGAGGTGGACCTCGGTCATTACGACCAAAAGAACGCAAGCAAAGGGAATAATTTTTGTGATGCTTATTCCAACACTTGCACCCAACCACCGTGGTTTCGTCATGGTTTGGACTCATCACATGGAAATAGCCTGGGCTGGGATGGAAATCAGAGCCTAGTGGTTCACGGCTGGATCCCTAAAATCTTTGCCACTAAGATCCAGTTGCAATTATTGGTACAGCGGAAACAAATTTCAAGTTGGACGTGGAGAATTTTCTGTGTTATTGGCTTAAAACAAGCAACCTGTATTTGGATCTCCGTTTAACTGCGTTGGACCTTGACCATTCCGATCACAAGAACTGTATGTGAAATGCAATTATTTTGCTTTTGCTTATCCCAACACTGGCACACCACTATTGCCATTTCCTCCTGCTTTGGACTCATCAGTTGGCGGTAGCCTGAGCTGTGTAGAAATTCAGTGCCTAGTGGATTACTTCTGAATTATCTGCAGCCACCTTGCGACACCCATCGGACACTTATCGGCAACAGTCCCTTATAAGGCCACGCTGTCCCGTTTCCATTGCGACATTCAACCTTCGCACTCTAAGACAAGTAGGTAAGTAGGCTGCACTCGCACGCACCTTGGACACACTGGGTATTGATGTGTGTTGTGTGTGCGAAACTATAATCAATTACCCTAATGGGGTTGTTGAATTAACTGCACCCGGCTTGTCCTCTCGTTATTGGTTGCACGCATCCGGAGACGCCGATGCAGCGGTCACCGGTAAAACTGATGTAGATATCATTCTAAGCTCCAAGCATGAGCCATCGTTAGTTGATTGGATTCCGGTGGACAGCCGTTTATGTGAAGCCCGTTTGACATCAGCCAAGGTTGATTCACGAATTAGTACAAAATACTGTTTGTTGGTGATTTCCGCTTATGCTCCCACCGACTGCAGTTCAAATGCTGTCAAGGACACACATTCTATCACAAACTGAACGCGCTACTACGTAATGCTGCGATTTCAGATATCATAGTACTTGCAGAGGATATGAACGCACAAGTAGGGCGTCTGAGCTCTTCAGAAGCTCAGCTGGGTGGTAATTATGGGCTTAACTCCGAACGAACTGACAACGGCGAGCGTCTGCTACAAATGTGTGCGGAGCACTACTTGTTTCTTAGTAGCACAGCTTTTAGACACAGTGAGCGCCGAAGTTCCACTAGGCGTCTCCCTCTAGCTCGCCAGCGATGGACCTAGATTGACCACGTAGCCATAGGTTATAGGTGGCGTGGATCCATTCTGGACTGCCGCTCGTACTGGGGTACCTGCGTTGACTCTGATCATTTCTTGGTAATCTGTTGTTTCTCCATGAACTGTATCGGGAAGTGCAACAAGCATCCCCTCCGACTGGCAACTGAGAAATTGTCTCAGCCTTCGGTTAGGCAAGCCTATCAAGACGCACTGCATACCCAACTTTGGCTGTCTTGTTCTAAGGACACTGAGTTTCAGTGGAATAGAATCTCGTTTGCCATGCAGGACGCAGGAGCATCTGCTTGTGACTATCAATTGTTACCACACCAGTCACTGGATCTCCGAGAGATCGGTGAACCTGTTGTAATCTAGAAGAAACCTCCCGGCTGGCTTTGAAGGCAATGTGAACAGACGGGCCATTAGATGCGAACTAAAGCGGGACCTAGTACTGACAAAGAAGCTTGGTGGACCACTCGGGCTCAAGAAATGGAGGAGGCAGGAGCAGTAGGCAATTACCGCAAGCACTTAGAGCTGATCAGCGCCACCGGTCCCAGGAAATCAGTCATCAGTGAGACAATCAGAGACAGCGCGGGTGCACTGAGACACAATAAGGAGTGCCGTATGGCTCGTTGGGCGGAACACTTTCAAGACCAGTTCAACTGGATCCCTGCTCCCGGACCTCTTCCTACTCAGGTGATGCAGGACGAGCCATAGACGATTAGTTTAGAGCCTCCGTCGGAGGCCGAGGTCCGAAACGCGATCACAACCCTCAATCATTTTCGTGCTGCTGGCCCGGATCCCCTCCCACCCGCACTATTTAAGGGTGGGGGTGAGGTCTCCTGCAAAACACTGACCTCCCTATTCGAAGGTACCTGGAAGGAAGAGAGTGTCCCGGCTGATTGGAACGAATCGATTTTTGTGGCGATATACAAGAAGGGCAATCGCACAGACTGTTCTAACCACAGGGGTATTAGCCTAACGCCAGTTGTGACAAAATTACTGGCCTTGATTCTCGTTCGTCGCCTCACTGTGGAACGGGGATCACGGATTAGGGAAGAGCAGGCAGGTTTCCGCCCAGGGCGTGGCAGTATAGACCAAATATTCACCCTGCGGCAGGTGCTAGAGCAGCGCCACGCATATCTCAGACCGACAATAACTGTGTTCCTTGATTTCAAGAGTGCTTTCGATTCAGTCGATCGATGCATTCGGTTCAAAACACTTACGCGGGAAGGTGTTCCCAAGAAATATGTGAATAACGTACGTGCTCCATATTCGTACATTACGGGCCGCGTCAGAGTCTACGGTGGCCTATCGGATAGCTTTCCGACTACAAGTGGCAGTTGTCAGGGTGGTCCGATTTCCCCATTTTTGTTCACTTTCGTCGTGAATTCTATCATGGAGTGTTCCCTGGCGGAATCTCACGATGTAGGCTTTAAAGCGCTGCCTGGTGAAAGATTAGTTGTTTTTGATTATGCAGACGATATCCTCTTGCTTTTCGACGATGTTGCTGCAGCACAATCAGCCCTGATTAGCCTCTCTAGAATGGTCCCATTAGTTGGTATACGCTTTGCACCTTCAAAGTGCAAAGTGTTGCTACAGGACCACCAGCAACTTTATGACCCTTTGACCCCTGCTAACAAAGAACTCGAAGTGGTTGATCAATTCACTTAGCTTAGCAGCTGTATCAGCAAAGATGGGTGCATAGAAACTGATTTCAGCTCACGCATTGCAAAAGTCAGAGCTGCCTTCTTGAACCTGCGGCATCTTTGGCGACAGAAGGGAACTTTCCTCCTTCTGAAAGGCAGTGTATACAAGACCACAGTGAGGGCGGTTCTGCTCTATGGTAGTGAGACTTGGCCTCTTCTGCCTGAAGCTCTGAGGCCCCTTCATGTCTTTGGTTATCGTTGTCTGCGGAGCATCGCTTGTGTCAGATGGCACCAGGGTGTCTGCAAAGACGATGTGAGTAGGCGAGTACTAGTTGGTGATAATCATGCTGTCTCCCTAGAACAACAGATAGCACTGCTTAAGTTGCGTTGGCTCCGGCACGTGCTACGTATTCGTGATCACTGCTTGCCTAGGAAGGCCTTGTTTAATCTGCCAGGTGTAGGGTGGCACAAGGTACGAGGTGGACAGAACTTGACTTGACAGCGGGAAATCAAGACAATGACGACCAAACTGGGTTCCGTTGGTCCGTCTCGCCTTCCGGGCTGGAGTCCACGTGACTCGCCTTGTGCTTGGCTCGAGACTTTACAGGACATGGCTAGCCACCGGGACCAATGGCGCGTCTGCTGCCGTCTCCTAATTGGATTCCCTGTTTAAAGTGTGTTTGGTGCTGAGTTATATGCGGGGTAATAGATGATTATGACGCATGGCAGTGAAAGCCGCAAGGAAGCTGTCTCGCCGATGCCGCCTTATCTTTGCACCAGAGCCAGCTGTTTGCGAAGATATGTGGTCTACACAAGGTGTAGGCGCCTTGACACTGAATGTTTGCTTAGGGCATTTATGTTTTCAGGTAAGCTCCCCATCTCTCCCTCTTATTATTCTTTATTTCATAGGTCATCGTGGTTGTATGGCAGGGAAGCATCGGTTCAAACGGCTGAGGTACTGTTGTTGTTGTTGTTGTTGTTGTTGTTGTTGTTGTTGTTGTTGTTGTTGTTGTTGTTGTTGTTGTTGTTGTTGTTGGACTAATTCTGACTCCTTAATGACAATGATCCTGAGCTGCGTGAAAAACGCCCGGTACATCGGAAAAAATTTACTTTCGGACATGCAGGATCCGCTGTGTGTTTGCGTTGCGGCATAAAACCTGCATTGTAAACTCGTTGCGGTTGAGGTGGACCTCGGTCATTACGACCACAAGAACGCATCTAAAATGGAATAATTTGGCTGATGATTAATCCAACACTTGCACCCCATGACCTGAGTTTCCTCATGGTTTGGACTCATCATGGGAAGATAGCCTGAGCTGGGGTGGAAATCAGAGCCTACTGGATTAAATTTGACTACAAAACACATTGGCCCTGAAATGCGCGAAAAACGCTTGGTATATCGGAAAAAATTTAGCATTGGACTTGGTGAATCCGTTGTGTGGTTGGTTTGCTACTAGCAACCTATATTAAGACGATTCACCTGTGGTAGACCTCGGTGATTCCGATCATAATTACCACTTGCGAAATGGAAATATATGGCACTGCCACCCCACCATCGCAGTTTCGTCCTGGTTTGGACTCATCATATGAAGGTAGCCTGAGCTAAATTGGAAATCAGATCCTAGCCGTTCACGACTGAAGCCATAAATACTATTCCACTGAAATTTGCGAGCAACGCAAGTTACATCGGAAAAGCAATTTAACCTTGGGCTTGACGAAGCCGCTGTGTTTGGGTAGCTACTAACAACCTTTATTGAGATCTTGGTTTACTTGATGTTGACCACGGTCATTACAATCACAAGGACCATTTGTGAAATAAAAATATTTCTGTGTTGCTCATACCTACACCGGTACCCCCCGACTGCGATATCGCCCTGGTTTTGACTCTTCTTGTTGAGATAGCCTGAGCTGGGGTGGAAATCATATCATAGTGTTTTAACAAATGACGCCATAAACACAATGCCATTGAGATCCGCAAACAACGCTCGGTACAGTGGAAACGAATACGAAGTATTATTTTGAGAATCTACTGTTTGGTTAGGTGGCTATTGGCAGTCTCGTATGGGACGTAGGTTCGCTTGATATAGACGTATTGCAATCTGATCACAAGGATTGTATGTGAAATGAACATATTTGGTTTTTGCTCATCCCTACACTGGCACCCCACGAGTGCGGTCTCGTTCTCGTCTTGATTCATTAGCTGAAGATAGCCATAGCTGGGGTGAAAATCAGAGCCTTATGTTGCAACGCTGACGCGAGCAAGGCTTTGTAGTGCGAAAACGAATCACAACTTAGATTTTGTTGCTGACTCTTCAAATATCACCACTAAAACGCGCTACAAGTGCCGGCGTAATGGCTGTGGAAAGCGGAGTTCAATTCCTCCTTCCAAAGCAGCATTTTATTAGCCACTCTGAAACTTCGCCCTTTTAACAGTTATTTTTTTACAAACTACCACCCGTCGCGGTAGCCAATTTCACTAACCTTATGACTGTGACTTAATGGCTGTGATTCGCCTTTTGTTGGTCGTAATTGAGTCTTCAGAGGGCCACTTGTCTTGCTTTCTCTTCACCGTCAGTTGGGAGTCGTTTCTGTCACGTGATATTTGTGTGCGTCGAAAGCCGGACAGAGTTCGTTCTGAGTCGTTAGCGCGCGTCTACCGTCATCACTTCAGATGTGCGTAGCCCTGCCCGTCAAAGAGTGATCAGCGTCTACCCCATTACGTGTGGCTAGGATCGTTTTTACGCTAGTGAGATTTCCGCCTCACCAGCGCTTACCCCGGGCTAAGCTAACGCCATCACGTCAGCGCAAAGCCGATCGATCGACCAGCGTTCCAAGCCGTTATCGTAGGCGTGCTCAAACCGTGTTAGTGACAATCATATCAGGTGTCTCTCAATCTTAACAGTGGCGACAGTTTACGAACCATGACTGACGTGTATGCTGCAGCAACAAGTTAAATTGATGTCCCTGCTAACCGACAAGCTCTCTAGTTTTTCCCTTCATGCAGGTCCAAGTGCTAATTCCCAGTCAGTGGACAATGTGGTTAGCGGCATCAGCAAATTTCTGTACGACGCCAAGGCAAGGGAAACCTTCGAATCTTGGTATAAGCGGTGCGAGGATCAGTTCACCGTTGACTTGGCTTGCCAGGACGCCGCGTGGAAGGTCCGGCTGCTTCTGCGCAAAATTGGTACACTCGAACCTCACCGCTACACCAACTTCATCTTGCCGAGGAACCCACGCAACGTTGCCTTTGAGGAGACGGTCCGAAAGTTGTTCCAGAATTTTGGTGACCAGTCCTCTCGGTTCAATGCTCGTCATCAAGGTCTGCTGCTGACCAAACGTGATGCCGACGACTTCATCACGTAGGCGTTACAGCTCGTACCTGGTGCTCAACCGGAATTCCATCCCAAAAGGCCTGTTTAATACGCAGCCCTACCCTTGGTCGATGCCGAACATAAAAATTTGCAATACATGGGCGTCCTGGTGCCTGTGTCCTATTCCGCCTGGGCAGCGCCAATCGTCGTGGTCATGAAGCCGAATGGATCCCTCTGCATCTGTGCCGATTTCTCCACCGGTCTCAACGCAGCACTAGAACCAAATTGCCACCCGCTACCGATGCCAGCCGACCTCTTCACACTACGCAACGGTAACGCGTTTTGTTAAAATCAACCTGGCAGACGTCTACCTGCCGATCGAGGTCGCCCCTGAGTCACAAACCGTCCTGACGATCAATACGCATCATGGTCTTCTCCAGTACACCAGGCCACCGTTTGATGTCCAGCCCGTTCCAGCCATCTTCCAACAGACGATGGACGCTATGAACTCTGGCATTCCGGGTACGGCGCATACCTGGACGATCTACTCACTGTTGACCGTCCCCCAGAAGAACTTTGTGGGCGTCTAGTTTTCGTCCTTCAACGGGTCCAAGGGTACGGTTTCCGCCTGAAAGCCGAGAAATGCCAATTATACCTTCCGTCGACCAAATACCTTGGATTCGTTTTCGATACAAATGGTCGTCATCCTGATCCGGAGAACTTCAGAACCATTCAGCAGATGCTAGCTACAGCGGATGTGTCACAACTGCGGTCCTTCCTGGGTCGCATCAGCTACTACAGCACCTTTCTGTTATTGCTACACGATGTCCGAATCCCGCTCAATCGGTACTTGCGGAAGGACTTGCCTTGGCACTGGTCCCCCGCATGCGATAAAGTTTTCGTCCGCCTGAGAGCCATGCTGAGTTCTGACATACTGCTGAACAATTAGGACCCAGTCTTGCAGATTTTGGTCGCTGCTGACGCCTCTGCCTACGGGAACGGAGCATTTCTCTCCCATCGATTCCCAAATGGTTTCGAGAAAGCTGTTATGCACCCTAACGCCTGCGGATAAAAACCATGGTCAGATCGAGATGGAAGCCCTTACCATCGTTTATGCCGTCACCAAGTTCCACAAGATGCTGTGTGGCAGGCGGTTCACGTTATTGACCGATCACAAGCCCCTAATTTCAATATTCGGTGCAAAGTAGGGCATTCCCTCATAATCGACTGGCCGACTTCGGCTTTGGGAGGACTGTTACGTGTTCAACCAATGATCGCTCACTATGACCGTGAACCTGATTGGCCTTATACACACACGTAGATAAGCACGCACACACGCACTCAAGGACACACCCTAACTTTCCGTGTTCACATGTAAACCGTTAAGTGTTCAGTATACTGCGTGCCAGACTGACGCGTCTTCTTGCTTATTCACTACTAGTTGAAATACGTACTTGCGGTTAGAGTCCAGCCCTGATATCTGGCGACGGAGGTCAACATGTCCATGACAAATACTCCACCGGTCTTCTGGTCGTGCTCTACCGACAAACCTTCCCTGGACTCGTGGCATAGATGGCGGAAAACCTTTACGGATTACTTGGAATTGCTTCCAATCTTGAATCCAGCAGTATCTCTTACTGAGAAAACCAAAGTGAAGCTGTTGAGACAGTTTCTTGGAGATGAGGGTCAAAGGTATTTCGATGCACTTCGAATTGATCAAATCTCTTCTACGATAACCGGCGCTTTGGAGACCTTCAGTGCTCTTTGGGGTGCTCGTCAGAATGTTTTTACGGCTAGATACTACTTCTCGAAACTCTGCCAGAAACCAGAGGAGAGTGTGAACGAGTTCATCGCTCGTGTACTACAAGCAGCACCTGATTGTAAATACAATGAAGTCGATCCAACGAGATTTGAAGAGACCATGTTACTCCAATGTTTGATTGCCGGAATCTCAGATCAGAGCACGCGGGAGAAGCTCCTTTCACAAGATGATTGTTCACTGACTTGGGAGACGGCCTGCTCGATTGTCCGGCAGAGGGAACACCTTACACAACAACTCGCAACATTTACGCTGAAGGATTCGTCAGATGAGCTGCGATTGATTAACACTACGCTAAAACCAAAGCCACCCACTGGCGTCAATTTGTTTGTGTGCTATCGCTGTGGTGAGCAGCGCAGTTGTCCATCCGACTGCCGGCATCAGAAGACAGTACGTCGAAGCTGCGGGAAGGTGGGCCACCTGGCGCAAATGTGTAGGTCGGTCAAGCGATGTTCAGGTGCGGCTTATCGAGGAGCAAACCCCATCAAAGCTGTGGACGAGTCTGATGGTGGCGACCCTGAATTACATTCCATTTGGCTTAATTCCGTTTCTAGCATGCAGCCGGCGCCATACACTCTAGAGCTTTACAATGAAGGACAAAAGGTAAAGATGAAAATAGATACAGGAACATCCGTGACGATAATCCCGGAAAACGCTGCAAAAACGCTAGCGAACTTATCCGCCTGCAATTCTGTTCTTCGTACATACACCGGTGAACCTATACGTGTCCTTGGTAAATGCTTCGTGAAGGCACAGTATGGCGACAAAATACGCACACTTCCTGTATAGTGATCCCCGGGGGATCGTCCAATATCTGCTTGGAAGAGACATGTATACGTGCTTTTCCGGATACAATCGAATGTGGTAAAAATGGTCACCGAGATTTCGGACTTGAACATTACTTAAACAACATTCAGCTGATTTTCCGAGGATGCTTGGGATGTTTGAAGAATTTCAGGCTGCGATAAAACTAAAGGAAGGACCTCGACAAAATTCATTAAGGCGCGCACACTACCATACGCTATGAGGCCTAAAGTTGAAGAGGAACTAAACCGCCTACAGACTCAAGGTATTATTACTCCTGTACACTTTTATGACTGGGGGAACTCCAATTGTGCCAGTAACCAAACCGGGACGGCTCCGTACGGATTTGTGGGTGACTACAAGATAACCATAAATCAAGCATCCATGCCTGGTCAGGTACCCCTTGCCACGTATTGATGACTTGTATGCAACACTAGCTGGTGGTGAAACGTTTACCAAACTCGATCTGAGTCATGCATACTCGCAGATAGAGCTCGATGAACCTTCGAGGGAACTTACTACCATCACCACGCACATGGGACTATTTCAATATACTCGTTTACCTTTTGGCATTAATTCCGCTCCCGGAATATTTCAGAGAATTATTGATGACCTAGTGAAGGACATTCCTTTTGCGTGTGCTTATCCGGATGATATTCTTATCTCGGGACGCTCGGATACAGAGCATCTTCGAACACTCGCGGTCCTGCTCGAGCGTTTGGAGCAAAGTGGATTCAGATTGAAAAGGTCTAAATGTGAGTTCCTTTCACCGTCCGTTTGTTACCTTGGATACCGGCTTGATAAACACGGTTTACATGTTTTAAATGACAAGGTTAAACCTATTTTAGAAAGCCCAGAGCCAAAGAGTTGTGATGAACTCCGTTCGTTCTTAGGAATGCTATCACACTATCGCCGTTTCCTGCCTAATGCATCGACGGTTCTATCGCCATTAACTGAGCTGTTACACAAAAATGCATCGTGGTGTTGGGGTTCCCGTCAAAAAATGCCTTCAATAAAGCAAAACAAGCTCTTGCTTCGCCACCAACGTTAGTCCATTATGACTCTAACAAGCCACTCATACTTCAGTGCGACACGTCCCCTTGGGGGGTCGGGGCTGTCCTGTGCCACTGCATGGACCATGGTTCATTACGTCCCATAGCATATGCATCGCACACCTTACAGACGGCGGAGAAGAACTACTCACAACTGGACAGGGAAGCGCTAGCCGTTATCTTCGGAGTTAAGAGGTATCACCAGTATTTATGGGGAAACGTTTTCGAGCTTCATACAGACCACAAACCATTGATATCCTTGTTTGGGGAAAACAAAGGTATACAACAAATGGCATCACCGAGGATGCAAAGATGGGCTATAACCTTGAGTGCTTACAGTTACAAGATTGTTTATATTACCGGCGTCAGCAACTGCACAGCTGATGCACTCAGCCGTCTGCCGATCACGGAAACTGCATATGAACACGACCCTCTGTTTGAACTGGTTAATCTAATGCAACATCTAGACCCAACACCGATACTGAGTTCAACAATCCGTCAATGGACGGATCGAGACCCCGTACTATCAATGGTGAGACGCTTTTTGAACATGGGTTTGGCCTCCTGAAGGGACAGTTGAAGTACAACCGTTTATGATTCGGAAGAACGAACTGAGTCTATTCGACGGCTGTGTTTTTTGGGGCTCTCGTCTAGTCCCTCCCACCAAGGCGCGTTCACAGATACTTAAAGAGCTCCATGATGCTCCTCCAGGTGTGGCGAGAATGAAGGCGCTAGCGAGAGGGTACTGCTGGTGGCCCAACATCGACTCAGACATAGAGAACTTACTGAAGAATTGCGATATTTGTCAGGCGTATCAGCGGAGCAAGGCGCCAGGTCCAATACACCCTTGGCGTTGGCCCGACAAGCCCTGGCAGCGTATCCACGCCGACTACTTCGGACCGATCGACGGGACCATGTTTCTTCTACTTATTGATGCACATTCTAAGTGGATTGACGTACATCCAGTTACTCAGGCGACAGCCGAATCCACCATCACTAAAATGCGCTCGTCCTTCGCTACGTTTGGCATTCCGGAAACCATTTGTACAGACAATGGTTCGCCTTTTACCAGTGCCGAATTTGGTAAATTTGTCGCCAACAACGGAATCCAACAAGCTAAATCAGCCCCGTATCACTCAGCATCAAACGGATTAGCGGAGCGTGCAGTACAAACTGTGAAACAAGGCTTACTGAAGCAGCGAACGGGAACATTGCGAACAAAACTGGATCGGTTCCTATTCTCCTACCGTTCTACACCCACTGAGGCTACCGGGAAATCCCCGGCGGAATTGATGTTCGGCAGAAATCTGAGAACGAGGCTTCCTTTGTTGTTCCCCAACCCGCGTGTTGAAATACAGGAGCGTCAGAAAACGTTTGTGTCTTCAGAGGAATCAAAGCCGGAAGTTACATTTCAGGACCATCAACCTGTTTACACCAGATTACCGCATGAACAATGTTGGCAGCCGGCGACTGTGCTCGATTCTTCAGGAAGTCAAAACGATTTGCAGCTTCCGGACGGCCGGGTTGTTCGCCGGCACTCAGATCATGTACGCCCCAGGAGCACTGACACACCTGCCGTGAGTCAGTCACACTCGGAGATCGCAGAGCAAGCTGCAGAGCACGCTGAACACAGAACAACCGGGGAAACTAAATTACGCCGATCGACCCGGATTCGCAAACCGATCGAACGTTTTCAGCCATGACTGTAACCTCAGCCAAAACAGGGAGGACTGTTACGTGTTCAACCAATGATCGCTCACTATGACCGTGAACATAATTGGCCCTACACACACACGTAGATAAGCACGCACACACGCACTCAAGGACACACCCTAACTTTCCGTGTTCACATGTAAACCGTTAAGTGTTCAGTATACTGCGTGCCAGACTGACGCGTCTTCTTGCTTATTCACTACTAGTTGAAATACGTACTTGCGGTTAGAGTCCAGCCGTGATAAGGACATCGTCGTTTTTTACGACTTCGAAATTTTAAGCACGCGCTCTGTGATTGGGTTGCTTAAAGCCATTTCTATTTGGATTTCGGATTATTTTTCGTGGACCACGGTTACTCCGACCACAATGCCCGTATATGAAATGGAAATATTTGGCTGTTGTTCATCCTAACACTGGCACTTTACGATATATTTTTCGTCCTGATTTGGAATCACCAAATGGGGATAGGCTGAGCGGGGGTGGAAATCAGAGCCTGATGGTTCAGGGATAAAGCCATACCACTTACGGCCAAGTGGTTCCACAGCAACGAGTGTTACAGCAGAGACGAATTCATAGGTAAATTTGGAGATTTCGCTTTGTGGTAGGGTTGCTAAAAGCAAATAGCTTAAAGTTGACCGCGGTAATTGCAATTACAAGGAGGGTATGTGAAATGGAAATACCTGGGTGTTGCTCATCCCAACACTGGCACCCTACCACCGCGGCACAGCTGAATTAAAAATCAGATCCAAGTGATTCACAGCAGACGCCATAAACACTTTGCTCATCTTAAAACTGGCACCTCACGACCACAGTTTCGATTTGGTTTGGACCCATAATTTGAAGACTGCCTGAGCTGGGGTGGCAATCATAGCCACGTGGTTCACGACTGACGCCATAACCACTATACCAGTGAGATCTGCGAGAAACGCTTGGTACAACGGAGAGCACCTCAGTCGGATTAGGAGAATCCGCTGCCTGGTTGGTTTGCTACAAATAACCATTTTGAGGAATGGATGCACCAGCGGTATACCACGGCAATTCCGATCACAGGACCACGATTATTTTGGCAATATTTGGGTACTGCTTATCCCAAAACTTTCATACCACGAGCGAGGCATCGTCCTGTTTTAAACTCATCAGTTGGAGATAGCATGAGTTGGGGCGGAACTCAGAGACTAATGGTTCACTGCTGACGCCATAAACATCATGGCACACAGACCCGGGTTCAACGCTTGGTACAGCGGAAACCATTGCAAGGTTGGACTTGGAGAACCCCATGTGTGCTTGGGTTGTTACAAGCATCCTCTACTGAGGCTTTGTTTCACCTAAGTTTGACCATAGTCATACGGATTAAAACTGCCTTATAAGAAATGGAAATAGTTGGGTGTTTCTCACACCAACATTCGCACCGGAGGAACGCGTTTTCCTCCTGGTAAATACTCTACAGGTGGAGATAGCCGAAGCTATGGTAGAAATAACTGCGTGCTTCACAGCTAACGCCACAAAATCTATTTTACTGAGATCCGCGTGCAAAGCTTTGTACAGCAGATACAAAATACAGAGCTGGATTTAGATAATCTGCTGTGTGACTGGGTTGCTAGAAGTAACCTCTTTAAAGAATTAGGTTCCCTTGAGGTAGACGTCTGACATACTGTTTATAAGGACTGTATGTGAATTGGAAATATTTCGTTGTTGCTTATCCCAACATTGGCACCCTACGACCTGTTTTGGACGCATCATGTGAAGATTTCCTGTGCTAAGTTGGAAATAAATACCTAGTGGTTCACGGCTGAAGCTAAAAACTAAGCAACAGAGATCGGCGAGCAACGATTAGTACAGCGGACTCCAATTCAAAGTTGCACTTCGAAAATCTGCTGTGTCGCTGGGTTGCTACGAGCCACCTCTATTGAGACCTCGGTTCACTTGAGGTAGACCACCTTCTATCCGATCACAAATATCGTATGTGAAGTGGAAATACTTGGGTGTTTTTCATCCCAACACTGGCACCGCATCAAAGCGGATTTCGTTCTGGTTTGGAATCATCAGGTGGAGATAACCGAAGCTATGATAGAAATCAGTGCGTGATTCACGGCGAAAACGATAAACGCTATGCCACTGAGATCAGCAAGCATGGCTTGATGCAGCAGAAGGAAGATTCAAAGCTGGATTTGGCTAATTCACTGAGTGACTTGATTGTAACAAGCAATCTCTTTTAAGATCTCGATCCATTTCAATTAAACCTCTGTCATACCGATTATAGGCATCTGATATGAAATGGGGATTCTTGGGTGTTGCTCATCCGAAACTGGCACTCCACGACCGCGGTTCCGTCCCGGTTTGAACTCATTAGGTGGAGATATCCTGAACTAGGATGGAAAGCAAAACCTACTGGTTCACGGCTGATGCCATGAACACAAGAAGCAACTAAAATTGAGGCCTCAGATAATTTGACGTATACCGCGGTCATTCCGATCACAAGGCCCTACGTCAATGGAAATATTTAGGTGTTGCTTATCCAACACCCGCACCCCACGTCCGCGGTTCCGTCCTGGTTTCGACTCAGCAGGTAATGATAACCTGAGCTGGGATATAAATGAGAACATAGTGGTTCATGGCTAATGCAGTAAACACTATGCCACTGTGTTGCGCAAGCAAACCTTGGTACATGGAAACGAACTCAAAGTTGGATATGGAGAAACCGATGTGTGGTTGGGTTGATACAAGCAACCTATTTTGAGGCCTCAGTTTACTTGTGCTATACGCCGGTCATCCCGATAAGAAAGACCGTATGTGAAATGGAAAAATTTGGTAGTTGCGCATCCTAGCACTAGCTTCCCACGACCGATGTTTCGTCCTGGTTTAGAGTAATCAGTTGGAGATTGCCTCAGCTGGGGTGGAAATCAGAGCCCAGTGGTTTCCGGTTGAATTACACAGCAATATGCTACTGAGATCTTTGGGCAACGCTTAGTACAGCGAAAGCGAATTCAAAGTTGAACTTGAAGTATCCGTTGTGTGGTTGGTTTGCTGCAAGCAACTTTTACACACACTTCAAGTTACTTGAGGTGGACCTCGGTCGATGCAATCAAGAGGACCGGATATGAAATGAAACTATTTGGGTGTTACTCATCCTAAAACTGCCACTTCACGAAAGTACTTTTGTCCTGGTTTGGATTCATGGGGTGGTAGCAGCATGAGCTAGGGTGGGATTCATAGCCTTGTGGTTAACGGCTGACGCCATAAACACTACGCCACTGAGATCCGTGAGCGACGCTTGGTACAGCGGAAACGAAATCAATGTTGGTCATCAAGAATTCGCCGTGTGGTTTGGTTGATACAGTCAAACTCTATTAAGACCTAGGTTTAATTATGGTGGATATCGGTCATTCCGATCACAACAACCGTACGTGAAAGAAAACTAGTTATGTGCTGCTTATCCAAACACTAGCATTTCACGACAGACGTTTGGTTCGGCTTTGGACTAGTAACTTGGAGATAGTCTCAACTGCAGTGGAATAATGAGCCATGTGGTTCACGACTGACGCTTCAGACAATGCTACTGAGATCCGCGACAAAGATTGGTACAGCAGGAACGAATTCAAAGTAGAACTTGGAGAATCCGCTGTGTGATTGGGGTGCTAAAAGCAACCTCCGTTATATACTCGGTTCACTTGTGGTATACCACCGTCATACCGATCACAATGAGCGAAGGTGAAGTGGAAATATTTTGGTGTTACGCATCCCAAAACTGACAAAATACGACCGCAGTTTCGTCCTCGTTTGGACTCATCAGGTATCGGTAGCATGAGCAAGGTTGAAAATCAAAACCTAGTGCTTCACGGATGACGCCTTAAAAACTATGCCACTGGAACCCGCGGGCAACGCTTGGTACAACTGAGACGCATTCAAAGTTGTATTTGGAGAACACGCTGTGTGGTTGTGTTGCTACACGAAACCTCTATTGAATCCTCAGTTTACTTTAGGTGGATGTCGGTCATTACGATCATAAGCACTGTAGGCAAAATATAAATATGTGAGTGTACCTTATCCTAACACTGGCACAACATGACAGGGGTTTCCTCCTGATGTGGACTCATCAGGTCGAGATCGACTGAGATGTGGTGGAATTCATATCGTAGTGGTTCACTACTGACGCCATAAAAACTATGCCACTGAGATCAGTGTGCAACGATTTATAAAATGGGAACGAATATAAAGTTGGATTTGGAACATCCGATGTGTAGTTGGGTTGTTACACGCAACCTCTACATTGTCCTCGGTTTACCCGAGGTGGACCTCGATCTTTCCGATCATAATGATCGTATGTGAAATGGATATATCTGTGTATTGCTCATTCCAACACTGGAAACACACAATCGAGGCCTCCTCCTGGTTTGTAATAATCAGTTGGAGATAGCATTAGCAGTGTTGAAACTCAGAGCCTAGTAATTCACGGCTGACGCCATGAAAACGATGACAATGAGATTCGCAAATAACGCTTAATAAAGTAAGAAGGAATTTAAAGTTGGAATGGGACAATTCACCGTGTGGTTGGGTTCCTCCAAGCCCCTTTATTAACAATTCGAGTCACTTGAGTTAGACCACAGTCATTCAGATCAACAAGATCGTAAGTGAAATGGAAATATTTGGGTGTTGCTCATCCCAACCGTGGCACCCCAACGACCGTGATTTTTTTCTATTTTGATCTCATCATTTGGATATAGCCTGAGCTGGGTTGGGAATCAGAGCGAAGGTGACCACGGCTGACGCCATAAACACAATGCCACTGAAGACCGCGGGCAGCACTTGTTACATTGCAAACGAATATGAAAGATGGATTTGGAGAATCCGCTTTTGGTTGTGTTGGTAATAGCAACGTCTACTAATTCTTCGGTTTACTTGAGGTGGACCCCGGTCTTCCTGATCACAAAGACTGTGTGTATAATAGAAATATTTACCTGTTGCTTGTTCCAAAACTAGCATCCCAAGACCGGCGTTTCGTCCTGGCTTTAAGTTATCAGGTAGAGATATCTTACACTATGGTGGAACGCAGAGCTTATTGTTTCACGGCTTGCGCCATAAAACTAGGAAACTGAAGTCCGCGAGCAAAGTTCGTTACGGGGAAAAAGAATTCAAAATTTTTCTTATAAAATCCGCTGTGTGATTGGGTTAATAATGAAACCATCTTAAGGCGTCGGAACATCTGAAGTGGGACCTCGCTCATTCCGATCGCAAGGACCGGTGGGGAAGAGTATTTCTTGGGTGTTGCTTATCCAAATAATGGCACCCCCCGACCGCGGTATCGTAATGTTTCGGACTCATTAGTTGGAGATAGCCTGTACTGGCTTGGAACTCATAGCCTAGTGGTTCACGGCTGACGCCATAATCACTATGACACTGCGATCCGAGAGAAACTTGTAATGTCGATACATTTTCAAAGTTGGATTTGGAGAATCCGCTGTGTGGTTTGTTTGCTACAATCAATCTCTATTGCGACATCGGTTCACTTGAGATGCATCTTTGTCATTTCGATTACAAGGACAGTATGTCAAGTGAAAATATTTGGGTGCTGCTAACCTTATCGCCGCCATCCCGAGGCAGTGTTTTCTTTCTGGTCTGGACTCATCAGTTAGAGATATCCTCAGCTGAGTTGGAAATCAAAGCATAGTGGTTCACTGCTAACGTCAAAAATACTATGCCACTGAGTTCTGTTAGCATCGATTTGCACAGCGAAATAAATTTTTATTTTTATAATCCACTGTGTTTTAGGTGCTACAAGCAACCTCTATTGAGACCTCGGCTCATCGGTGTTTTACCTCGTTCATTTCGATCACAAGGACCGTATGAAAATGGAAATATTTGCGCGTTGCAATTCCTAACACCGGCACCCAACTATCGCTGTTTCGCCCTGGTTTGCACTCATCAGTTGGAGACACCTTGTGCTGTGGTGGAAATCATAGCCTAGTGGTTCCCGACTGACGTCATAAACAGTATATCCCTGAGATTTGAGAGCAAGGTTTGGTACAGAGAAAAGGAATTTAAAGTTGCAAGAGGAAAATGTCCCGTGTGGTTGTGTTGCTACTAACAACCTCTAGTGAGACCTCGGTTAATTTGTGGTGGACCTCCGTCATTCCGATCACAAAGGCTATATGTAAATAAAAATATGTGCGTGTTGTTTCTCCCAACACTGACACCTTACAACCTAGGTTTCGTCCTGGTTTGTACGCATCGTTTATAGCTTACCTGAGCTGTGGTGGAAATCCGAGCCTAGTGGTTCATGGCTGACGCTATAAACACTATGACACTGAGGTTCGCGAGCAACGCCTGGTACAGCGGAAACGAAGTTTAGATAAGTTTGGTAAATTCGCTGTGTGGATGGATTGCCAAACAACCTCCTCGTGGAGCCAGCTGGATTGTTCAGGATTTTCCCCTTTTCAGCAAATGGTTTGGCGGCAGCGTTCCAGAATGTGGTAACTTTTCGCCTGGCAAGCATTCTCCCTATAAAAAGCCACATATATCTTTATAACAACACTGTGACGTGGGGGGCGTGGCTGCCCACTAAATAAAGGCACTGCCCTTTGCTTCATCCTGGCGATGCATTGTATTCCAGCAAATTTATGCTGTATTTCTGGAGTGCATTGGGCCACTGTTTGACAACGGAACAAACGGAAGGCGTAATGACTGATCAATCTGTCACCGGGTCACAATGGAGGCGATTCCCTGTATTTGCTCCGCTGCCTTGCGGGCAGGCTATTCAGCCAAGGATTTGTGGTGGTGTCCCTTAAGTCAACACCATACTTCGGCTTGGGCAACCGGGTAATATCTCGTCCTCTGATGAAACCATGGAAATGAAGTGTTGTGTTTCTGTTTTCTTTTACTTTTTTTCTACCATCCTTGGAGTCCCATGGTTTCTAATGGCTCTATGTCTATTGGTATATGGTTGCGTATATATATATATATATATATATATATATATCCGTTGTGTGGTTGTGTTGCCACCAGCAACCCATCACTCAATTCAACTTTTGATTCGTTTCTGCTGTACCGAGCCTTGCTTGTGGTTTTTTAGTAGCATCGTTTGAATGACGTCAGCCATTAACTACTATTAGCTTATTTTTACCCTAACTCAGTCTATCTTCAACTGATGAGTCCAAACCAGGACGAAGCCGCGGTCGTGGGGTGCTTGTATTGTGATTAGCAACACGCAAATATTTTCTTTTCACATACGGTCTTTTTGATCGGAAAGACCGACGTGTACCCCGTTGAACCGTGTTTTCAATTGATGTTGCAGGTTGCAGCCTAGTGCTAAAATGCTTGGAGTTTACGCCCGTTGCTGACTATTTTTGCATTTGCTCGCAGCTCTTTCCGGCTTCTATGTCGGCGTTGCTGTTGGGATTCGCAACGTGTTACTCGAGGTTGCATGCATGTGAATTCGCTGCTTAGAACATTAGTGGGCCACTGTAAGGTAAACAATGCGAAGAGCGCAAGCAGCAAGAAATATCTGATAGATTTGTTACTTGGTAGACGACATTCATCAATATTTGCCTGTTGTATGTTCTCAACTCTGGTTTACTTTTGAAAACCCCAATTCCCCTTAATAATTCAGTGTTTAATTAATTGTATTTATGCCTGACGGGTTCACATATTGCGATGTGGTGGCAACAGATAACCCAAACGGCTTACATCTGGAAGACTACTTACACTTATTAGGGCAGTGAGTTTATTGTGACTTTTACTCTTATAATCTAAGTGCATATCACTTGGCCCAGATGTAGGATTTTGTACCTAAACAAAAACGATTTGACTTGACACACTTTTCTCAATGGGAACTAACCCTAACCCGAAGGAATAAATTTCCGGAGTTCTGATTTACAGAAAATCGTAAAATACGGTTTTACCATCTCCTTGGGTTATGATACATTTCTCTCAAATTAACTCATGCAGATGCCTTAAAAACTGGTAATGGGTAGATGACAGGTAAGAGAACTATGGTGGATAAAATAAAGTTACGTATTTTAGCTGGTACAGCCTCAGCAGGCTTGATTGTGCGACATGCGACCGAGTACTATAGTGGAGAATAATTGGCTCTTTTCGAATGACCAGTTCGGGTACCTGTATTAAAATTTCCGATGCACTTGGACAATTATTTGAAAACGCTTCTCTGCTCTAATGGGTGTCCCATGGATTCAGACCAGCAGCAGACCACCAAACAGCCATCATAACCTTTTTTGGATGCAGTTTCATCTTTGGGAAATATTCTGGAGCTTGATGGTGGTTCATTTATTAAGAAGTACGTAGTTGTCTGTGGCAAAGGATGCACTTTTCATTGTAAGTCACAATCCAGTCGAGAAACGGGTTGATTTTAGTAGTCAGAAGAAGGGCAGAAGACACTTAAAGTGAGGATTTCTTTGATTTTCATTCAGTTGCTGCGGAACTTAATTATCAAGCTTTTCGACGTTCCGGTTTCATGTAATTGTTTTAAACTTGTCACATGCATTACTGCTAATTTTGCAACAAGCTGACGAATACTTTTACACGGATCCGCCTTAACTAGGGCCTATAATTGATTGTTGTGTTACTTCCAGCTACCGTGCATAATAATCTTCATCTTCAAGCTTCTTGGAGTCATTTCAAACTTTTGTATCCATCTTTTTGTAATGTGGTTCTAGCACCAAATGTGCTGTGAAAGCGTGTTTCTGAATCAAATTATTATTAGTGCTAGATAGAACACGAAGTCGGTTTCAAAATGATGCGAGGTAAAAGCGATTTATTACTAATTATTTAGACACAGCTGTTAAAACAAAAATTGCAACAATTCTCAATGACGTTATTGTCGTCCTACTATTTCGAATGAGCGAAGGCACACATGTGTGCGATGAGAATTAAGAAATTCAATTCGATGAATTATGAAAGTAGAAATAATGCGATGTCAGGGTAGCAAGGCACTAAATGTAAGCAGAATATCTAGAGGATAAGCCGAGGAGATGAACAACAATGCCGTGACATATTCCTTTACTTCAAGTCAATGAGTTTTACCTGGAAATGGTGAGCATGATTGCATCCCATCTTTATTCAAGTTAATGAAACTTTCATTTTTACTGATCACTGTTTTGCCTAAAACGATGCGACAAGCAACCACAAGAAAAATTTTTAAACAGCGCTTTTACAGTTTAGAAAAGCTCACTCATATGAAACTAATCCAATTGTGGAAGTTCCTTGGCCCTAATAAAAGCAAAAAAGCAGGTTGTTAAATATAACAGTTAGAGGGTAATGCAGGTGTAATGGATACTGAGGCTTACAAATGACACAAAGCTGATATGCATATTTACCTGATCAAACTGCACTGTATAACTGAATTATGCGACAGTACTTTATTAACTAACACAGTTTATACATCCGACTCAACAACAAAAGCTTTGATGATGTAAATACAGACAAAACGGCCTTGTAACATGCAGTTAATGACTTCAGTGGTTTGTTTACTGCCATTTTCCTGTACCGACGGATTATGGCTTTTTCATTCACTGTGTAAACACACGTCGGGCGGGATAATTTATGGCCAATCTCAATTTAAAAACTGGCTAAACATCCCTCTTGTGTTCATATGTGGTCAACTCTGACAAGGAATTATGAATTGCTTCGTAGGAAAAGCAGCCAGTTTTAGACGGCGACGGACAACAGGTAGCAGAACACCTTGTTGCTATGATAGATGGAATCTTTAAAAATCTAGTCAGTAACCTAGTGAGTTGGCTATGTATTAACCTTACAAAAGGAAAAAGGGAATAGCCTACATTCACAAAGTTACTTAGAAACTGCAGCCATCCATCACTCTTGCACTGTTCAAGGTCAGAAGGCTATAAAATTATATCATAGTCAGCGGCAGCCCAGATTCGATGCCCCTCTCTTTCGTGGATTTATTACCTGCAAACTCTGGATGCAATGATATACTCAAACTTACTGAAATCGGATTTACTGGTGCCTTACATAAATCTAAGATTGCAGGATAGATTTTCTTGCAGCATAATTTAAATATTTACAATTTTTCATTATTTTCATGAATTTCGCGCTTATGTCTGATTCACTTCTCGGATAATACCGTATCTTCTATCTAGTTGACAATATTTTCAGCCTCATCCAACCAGCACCATATTTTAAGAAACGGACACTTTATTGGCTAATGGTATTTTGTTTAACTGCTACCGTTCTCTCACCTGCAAATCTAAGATAAATTTAATTCAACCATGAATATAATACTAATTAAATCTCCTCTTATCTAAAATCAGGCTTTATCGATACACGGATGTCCCCTACCTAAAAACCATCGGCTATATGTTGACCACATTCGCTTTATCACTTTGTGTTTGCACCTGTTATGTATTCAGTAGGATTTTGTCAACTGATTTCGCATGCCCTTTCTGGCATGCGCATTGTGTTTAGTGCTGGTTTTCTTACAATTAATATACGTTGTTTAGGGATTAGTTGCTATTAAACATCAACAAAACTCGCAAAACTGTCTCAAGGAGAATCAGATCTAAACCATCTAGGTACAAGCTGGTAAAGGTTCCGTGCCACTGGAATGTATGCTTTTGGAATATTCGAAATTTAACGGCAGGTTGCATATAAACTAGGAAATTTCATATTAAATGCGTCAGCATATGGTAAGTTAAATCGAAGGAGCAGCACAGCACGTGGGTTATATTTACGTTTGTGCGGCTTATGATCATCACGCTCGTAGAGCGTATCGCTTAGCTGGCGCAGTAATACGACAAAATGAAAACGATTGCAGAGTGAACAACAACTATCAATATGGGTCCTGATTTGTAAACTCTCTTTTTACTTAAGTACCGTCGAAAAACTTTCAGTCAGTAGAGTAAAGCCTGCACACCAGCAACTGGCGCTCGTAGTAAGGAGAATAGTCTAGCACTGTCGAATATGGGAATTCAGATTTTCGGTACTGTCTGAGACACATGCTGCACCATCACATCTGAGATTAAGCACAAAGGCGGAATATCAAAGCACTTATCTTGAGAACATCAGCGAAGAGTAAAGAGTTGGAGGTGATTACTGTCGCGAGATAGTTTATGTAAATCAGGAATAGTCATGGACCAAGTACTGAGCTCTGGGGCACTCCGCACTTAACGTCGATTGGGGCAGAGATGACGCCGCGAAATCTTACGTTCAGATGTCTTTGAAGCACGTAGTTACCTATCCAACCGAGGATTGGGTCACTAATTTCATAACACGGCCGCTTATGAAGGAGGATAGGGTGGTTCAGACGGTCAAAAGCCTTTGAGAAGTCCAGGTATACTGCGTCTAGATCTACGCTGCTGTCAACCGTCTCAGTCTAGCTGGATCTAGCAAGTAGCAAGTTTGAGGTGCAAAATCGGTTCTTGCGAAACCCATGTTGTGCTTGTAATATGATATTGCTAAAAGAATGGATTCCGTTTCTTCCGCGGAATGTAGTGTTACTCGAAGTAGTCGAGGCTCACCATAGTGTAAGGAGCTTTGGTGTCGTGCCATACGACTCAGCGTTATGGGTTCAGCGCGCACGCTGATGACACTACAGATGGAATCCCCTGACTACGATCGTCTATCAATTTGCCCCTTATTTTACTGGATTTGGATTCAGGAACGTTAGTGCACACAAGACTTAAGACACCATGATTCCGCTTTGTGGTTCGCGATTTAAGAGCACTAGCTTTTTTTGTTTGTTGTGGATTGGTGAACCACACTGGCAAAGGCGATCCATGTTGACGCACAGTTTTGACCTCTCCGGTAAGTAGAGTCACAGGGGTCTTTGACGGCGTTTTCCTAGAAGCAACTGCTTCTTAGGATGTCCAGTTTGTTTTATCTTGGGCTTGCTGGAGTTTGGTGTTTCGGGTATGTCAACTGAATTACTAGTTATTACACCACTGGAGAACGTAGAAGCAAGTGGGTTGTAAATGACTTTTTCACTTGGTGAGGTTATGTGGCTAGAGGCCGTTGGAGACTGAGATGCAATGGTGAGGTTTGGACGCCTGGCCTTATTCTTCGGCCTAAACGGGGAGTTTGTAGGGTCCGTTCAGTTTAAAGTATAGCATTGTTTACTTCCACAGATGCGTTGCTAGCGTTCACCACTTGCTCAACTGTTTCCGCCGACTTTTCACACTTTTTCATTAGGAAAATTACACAACTAACAACAGGGATGGATTTACACACCTGACAGAACCAAAACGCTTCGGTTTTTCTGTTCCATTGTCTAGTTTCGAGTGCACTCATCCCTAAACACTTTGAATGGTACACTTTTTGACAATTAAAACAAACTGGACCAGACTTATTGATTGTTACATAGAGGTTACAATTGCCTTCCGAACGGGCCAAATCCACTTGAGGCGTGTACTTTGTTATGTGACTTGCACCAATTCCAAAAGGGATTAGATAGAAAAGGAGAGTTAAGAATCCATGTTATAGATCTATCACTTACCACTGGCTTACAATGGAATAATTCTACTGATATATGTGGCCACGGTCAGTAATGGTGCAGCAAATTAGAAATGACCGCAGATGATGGTGATATGGTGTAACAATTCCCCACTAACAAGACGGGAAAGTCTCAAAAAATCTTTAAATTAAGACCACCAGAGTTCTTGTGCGATGGGAGGAAAAATAATTTCTCCGATAGAATTCAGGTACGGTTGACTTCGAAATTGCAAAAGCATAGTTTGCTGGTGATCCGCGAATGACAGAGCCAAAATATGAACAGTGATAGGATGAGCTCGCGGAGCCTGATCGAATGATAGTACGTAGGTCTCTGTGAGAATACATCCGAAGCTTTTAGGGAGAATAACGAAGGAGGACACTTCTTTTGAGAACCCTCAGTATGCAACACATTCAGACTCAAACGACATTAACTGCAGCGACACTAAAAGGTTTCATATTACACTGCGAATGATCGAAAGTGCGTCCATGTTGAAACTTGTGTGCATTAAAGTGACGTATAGCTCATTAAAGATAGTATATTGTGCTGAAATTGTTTGGTTTTCCTGATATCCCGTAATTCTGGTTAGCCCAAACAAGCGTCCTGTAAGGTTCGTCAAGTTGCACGGGAAAACAGAAGTCATTGACACTGATGACAAGCTTTGTCAGCTTGAAGCAAAAACAAAATAAGACCAATTACATGAAGCGCTCAATGTAGTTTATGGTTTCGGTGTGGTCAGATCAAATCAGATCAGTACTGCAAGGACGCAAACTTTCGACAAGTTGAGTTTTGTTAAGGTGACATTTAGACAAAACAATAATTAATTGTCTGCTCATAAATCGACTTTGTATATAGTTATATGCCTATCCCAGATACCTCTAATGAGGATCGAACCCATGACCGCTAGAGGCAGATGCCAACTAGCCAGCAGCTTAAGCCACTGAGCCATGGGGGACGTTGGCTGGGCTACATAATTTGCAAACTAGCTGGGATATAGCACCACCTATCTACCACTGTCACGGACAGTGGTTAGCCTGCAAGGTGATGACGTCCTCTCACTAGACGCTAAATCCATAGCACTGTCAGTGACAGTGTAGATAGGTGGTGCTATATCCCAGCTAGTTTGCAAATTATGTAGCCCAGCCGACGTCCCCCATAGCTCAATGGCTTAAGCTGCTGGCTAGTTGGCATCTGCCTCTAGCGGTCATGGGTTCGATCCTCATTAGAGGACCGAGGGAATGCGCGCCACTGACGAGCCCAATAGGGCGAAACGCGTCTGGCGCTTTTCCGGACTAGGCTCTGCTATGTAGCTTGTGAACTGTTGGGATGAAAGCCTTATCAAATTTACAACTAAAATCCTGCTACTTATGAGTACTATAATTTCCAACGCTCCTAGATAGTGTGTGACCTAAGAGCAATCTCAAATGAAAAATCATTTAGACAACCCAAACACGAAGACTCTCTATACCAACAGATGGCAATTCAGGCGGAACATGCCAGTTTGATTGTCTTTCTCCACCAGGTGACCAATCTTTGACAATTCCTTCGATCCTCTTCCGTTTTCGGTAAATGTGATCGTATCTCCTGTGACAACACTCTAGGCGAACGGAGGCAACGGAAGCAAATAAAAGATCTCCGCTAGCAAAGCGAGGGAACATAGACATTTGTCCACGGTGTTCCCGAAATCCAAGCACAAGTAAAGTCTCAGAACCAAGAGGATGAATTGATACCGTGGCTCCAAACTTGTCAGTCACTCTCCCTCAAGCGCGTTATTATATAGTAGGAGACTTTATCTAGCAAACACCAAAAGTTTCAGTTACATTAGATGAATTATTAAAAAGGCAACTGTTGCAGAACTCCGTACTCCAAGGACAAGCGCTGACTCGGCACATACAACTCAACGAAAAGTACAGCGTGTTTAGCATGCCAAACTACTCGATATAAATTGTAAGTTCAAGCCCATAACTAACGACCCTTCCGAGTAGATGAAGGTCCTCCTTTGCTTAGGTAAAACAAACGGTGAATCAGTCACACGCATATCGACCAATCTGAGTTCATTGATTGAATCCGTCACGTCCGACTCTCGTTGGCTGTCTGGCTCGCTCGGTTAGTCCAGCTGCTCACCCTGATCTAATACTACCATCACAAGCTCCCCGTTTCCATGTACTTGTTTCTTCATATTGCAATTCGCCCCGTACAACTTGCCAATCTGCATTGCATTTCATGAAGTTGCGACCGCAGTCTTTTGGCCCCTGGCCATCTATCACTCCACCCTCAATCCACATTGTTGTCTCCCGTATCGCCTCAAATGCACTCGAGTTTTACTGAACAATATACTTCCAATGTTATTTGGTATGACCTGGCACCGACCCTCGCAGTAACAACATCTTTCTTCCACCGCTCTTGACTATCGGGTAATGCTTGATCCCAATCTTCGTCTCCCAAATTTAGCGCAGGTTTTACCCATGCAACGCAGTCATAGCACCTTTTCTGATTGGTCATTCGTAGTCTCAGATTGTTCTGTAATCGTACGAGCTGTGGTGAAACTACGCGCAAAAGAGTGGCAGGTGATGGAAACTGCGTTCTAGTCCTTCGGTTGTATAGATGCTGCACAGGGCTCAAACCGGTATTCGTTGAACGGGTGTTGCGATTCTCCAGTAACATGAAGCACAGGTCCTCGCCAGTTGATTTAGCCTTTGAATACATTCGCTTAACCCGCTTTACTGCCGACTCCGCTTTTCCATTCGATTGACTATGACATGCGCTGTTTTGCTGGTGCACGAATTCCGGCTTTATTCCGAACGCCTAGAACGCACCGCTGGTAAACTGGGACACATTGTCGGAGACCTGGTCCTCCGATATCCCATACGGCGCGAAATGTTACCTGAGCTTAGGAATAACTGCCGCTGTGGTCGTAGTGGTAACTAAATCGATTTCAAAATAGTCACCATGGTAATCTACCGTGAGTAAGTAAACTTTATCATTATCACTGAATAAATCCACGGCCATCTTCTGCACAGTCGGTCAGGGACAATATGAAGCCTCATTGGTCCGCTTGTCTGTCGGATTTCGTGTGAAAGTCATTCCTCACCATACGATACATGAACTTTTAGTTGACTCATCATTCCTGGCCAAAACATCAACTCTTATGCTCGGTTAATGGTAGAGTTGGCACAAAGGTGAGCGCGATGAATTTATTTCGGCATTTCTCCTCGGAGTGATGACGGAATCAGAGTAGGGCTCCTCTGGAACGGCAAACCAGTATAGACAGTGAGTGCATCCCGAAAATAGAAATAAGGTGTTAGTTCTTTCGGCAGCTACTTATTTGTCGATGGCCACCCATTTAGAATGACGTCTCGCAACGATAAAATCATTGAACCCTCCTTTGTATGGCGCCTTATTTCCTTAAGGCGAACTTCTGTCACTGTCGGCTGCTGTACTAAGTGTATTGCTTCGTCCTCTTCCGGAGTATGCTTAAGTACCGGCAGATGAGCATTGACAGTGTATCCGCAATGAATATCTGTGCACTAGGCGTATACACATCATCAACGTCGTAATTTTGAAGCCAGAGTAGCATACGCTGAAGACGACGAGGAACGAGGTGCGTCGGTTTCCAGCATATTGACATAAGCGGTTTGTGGTCAATATACAACGTTGTCTTTCTTCCGAAAGTATAATCATTGAAACCCTCCAGGTCATAGACTGCCGCAAGCATCTCCTTCTCAATCTGCGTAGGGCGCTGCTCGGACACGGTTACTGCTCGACTGCGTAAATCCAACGTTTTCTATTCTGTAAGAGAACAGCACCTATTCCGTCTCGGCTACTGTCGTTCTGTACCTCCAAGGGCTGCGCTGGAACATAATACCCGAGTACATGCGCTTTGCGGGTGAGATGCTTAATAGTTTCGAATGGGGTTTCCTGTTATTTTTCCAACTCCCCTTTACTCCTTCGTGAGTTGACTTCCTGAGCATGGCCATGATATTAGCAAGTCTTGGTATGAAACGGCTCAAGGGATTCAACATACAGTGTAAGCGGCGGATGCGCTTCACGTCATTAGGAGGCGGCATTTCTTGAATTGGCCATATTTTCCTGGAACGACGTTGACCTCAATTGTTGTTAGCAAATGCCCAGGGAAAATCACCTCGTCTTTCCTAAGTTTAACTTTTGACATTTAAACTTGATGTTCTGTTGCACGTAACGCTTTAATAAACTGTTGAAGTTAACGTCATGCTCTTTTTCTGTCGAGCCATAGATCAAAACATCGTCTGTCACGAAACCTACACAAGATAAATCGTCTACGCTTGCGCAAATCGCTTCTGAAAATTTTCCCTTGACACCTTCAAGTCACGGTCAACGCAGCCAACGATAACGTTCGAACGGTGCTGCAAAGTTAGTAAGGAAACTGTATTTACCAGTTAGAACTACGTGCCTGAATGCCTAAGAGAGGTCTACTCTAGTGAATAACTTAGCTTTGGCCAAAACGCGTCAAAATGTCTTCCAGGTTAGGTTGTGCGTAACGCCAATCCATGCAAGGACTTATGCAACGGTATTGGGTCAATAAACATACGCAGTTCGCGCGCCTTCTTATTAAAGGTTGCGACCTGACTAAACCAGTCGGTTGACTCATCGATATTGTCAATCAGCCTATCTCAATAATTAGTTCAGTTTAACGAAGAACCTGTCACGGAGTGTAAATCAAACTCACATAGTCCGCAGCGCTGTCAGTCTTAATAAAATATCTAAGGCCAATTGAGCGGTTATCGCAAACATTCCTAAACCTAGGCCAAACACAAACGGATACTGGTCACTCATGGCGTCTTCTTCGTGGTAAACATGCAAAAAACGAGCTCGACTAAAACAACAAAACTGCGACTGCGACAAAGAAGCAAATGTTGGTAGCTCAGGTTGTTCTGTTGGTTGTCTGAGTGTTCGCTGAGCTTGGCAGGTTGACTGCAAACGTTTTCGTCACCACTCGAGGTGACATTTATTTATTTATTTATTTATTTGATGCAAGATAATAATGATGGATCATTCTCCCAAAATAGTGTAGGGGTTAACGTAGCCGTATTGATCACGACATGCTCTACGGCACTAACTGCGTGTAAAGATGGATTCTCCTCTATATCATCCAATGCAAAAAGCTAATAAAAATGTGGTAGGTGAGAAAACAATATGATCACATGTAATGAATCACAAAATCACTGGAGCGAGCTCACTAGAAAAAAAATTCTAAATGGCGGGTGGCGTGTTCTCGACCGGGGTCACCAATTGTAGGATGGTTCTTGGGATAATGGTCGGTAATCAATAACACGTAAGAGACATGTGGAGTACGGGACAGAATGGAAGTCGGAGGTGACTGAACACAACGTATATTGTGTTGGCTATAAAAATAGGAAGCGAATCAACCAAAGCGAGAAGTGGTACAGCAAGGTACTCAGCAAAACGATTGTGTCAACGGCTGTGCCGTCAGTAAAACCACTGGACGTTTTGAAGGTAAAACAATCGTAAAATTCAATGTTGCAAAATACGGAAAGCGAGTGGTTTTCGGTACACTACACCCACATAATGTTGACCTGGATGACACTAAGTTATCGGATTCGAGTTACACTGCGGGGAATATTCCCTGCACAACCAAGCCAGGAGGTATTATATCCTTAGATGAAGATAGCTCAAAGCTGTCACACACGTTAGGAAGCAAAACACTGAACTAGCTAAGCCAGATGAACGTAATAAGCAGTCTAATAGCCTTTATCCCAGCAACAGGATTTATCAAACCAATGCTAAAAATACAACGAGTACTTTCCAGTAAAATGCTTGCTCAATAAAATCCAACTTCATGTATACCTAATGTGTACAAAGTAGCCGATATTCTGCGAACACTCAGAGGGAACCTAACTTTCAAACGGACGCCTTATCTCATGTATACGACTCCAAATATCGTCCCGGGAGCACCCTGGCATACTGCTGTTCCGTTTAGCAGATTCATCTTATATTAAATCCTTTCACTCCAATACACTACCACTTAATGATGTAACATTCACATCACAAAATAGCAACATAGCAAAACCAGAAAGACCGTTGGAACACTATGTAGCACCAACGGAGTTTACGTAGCTTTGCCAACCATCAGCATGTGCAACCCGAAACCAAACACGAGCAGCTTTTGCAACGGCTGGAACATTCCACTGCTAACCCTAATGCCGCGTCTCGCTAGTTCTGTGGAACATCTCCTTTTTAATCAGCTTTAAAACTTGCAAAATTAGGCCAGTCATACTTTGAGTCGGTACGCGGCAGTTAGTTAAGTGCACGCCGTATTGGTTAAATGGATTACGGGAAATTTTTATCCCATCTTGTCTGTTGATTCGATGCAGTGCGTAACCACTGCTCATTACAAATTGGCTATTCGCATGACGCCAGCAGCTCTGTCCGCCTTTTTCACCGTCTCTTCTTTCGGGAATTCATCAGGTTAGACAACACATCTTCAGCACTTCCCCGGGTTGATGTACCCGCAAGTTCCATGTTTCCGCGACATGGGCAACAATCAGTTCCCCATCTAACGCCATGTGACCACCTTGTCCGCTATCCCACGCCAGCACTGCCGTTATCATTGAATATACAAATGAATTCGAGATGAATGATTGTCTACCGCACCTGGAGATTTCTTCAGCAGTAGGGATACCGGGCTCGTTAAGCCATCCGTCTACGGAAAACAACATTATCCTGTCGATATCTTTGATCTATCAATTTAAAACCGATGGGTCACAAGCGTGTACTAGTGAAAACCTTCTTCACTCGTGCCAGACAAATCTGCTCGAACGCTTGTCTTACTGAAGTGATAGAGATAATAACCGGAACGCTGATGGAAGACGGTCATTCTAAGCACCTCATCATGACGAATAGCCAAGACAGAGCGCCGATAGAAACGGTGATGACAGCACCTACGGAAAACGTATATTTCGAACTTCCGTTTATTGGTAACACCGCTTCCACGCCAGCAACCAAGCGCTTAGTCTCCACCATTTAGGGAACCTACTACGATGCGATGCTGTGGTGATTGACAGAGTTTGGAAATTGTCGCTACTTTCAGTAAGGGAAGTGGAAGCAATCCGCGCCAAATCACACTTCAGTTATCCAATGGATAATACCTGCGGCGTTAGTTATATAGGCAAGAATGGGATGGTTTTCAATTTCAGAGAGAAGTAACATCTCACCATAAGGGTTAAACGCGAGGCCAGCCATCTCTCGACCAATATTCTAGGTGCACACAAACCGCCAACATCCTCCATTAGCAGATATGCTTTTCTTTTATTCACTATGTTTATAGTGTGTCATCCACTTGATACCAACAACGTTTGGCCATTTACTGGAGTTTACCACTACGATGCACAAAATGGTGGGCATTGGCGACCAAATGATAACACCATGTTCTTGAGTGCCTACTTCATACTGAAACCCGAGCTAGAACAACATAAGGCAGAATGTCTTGCTTTCGGTTGTTTCAACCTACCATAAGCTGCAGCCAATTCTCAGGTTACTTTCTTCAGTCAAACCACATTTCACCATATCCAGTGCGTTGCACTTTGGCACTTTGGTGAGAGGTGCTCTGCCGTTAAGCTAGGTAATCGTTTTGGCTTCGTTTCATACAAACTCATGACAATTCGTAACACACGCCATCGTTCACCCTGTCAACGGCTGCAATATACTTACGATTGCATGTAGACCAGCAAATGCAAGCCGTTGCTAACCCGGTGACCTTATCACAATTAACGCGGTACCCTTCTGCAAAGGTCACTGCAGTACATCATTCATTGCGGTGCAAATGTTGATGCTAACCTCAGCATTAAGGTCGATCAACTGCAGTTAACAGGTAATTCGGCCACTTCTACCGATACCTAACACATTGTTCCATGGTAACACATAGTGAAACGCCGCACACATTGATTATTTCACCTAGGCATTATTACCCACACCCAATCACACGTAGACACCTCTAATAATAGGTCACACCACTTGAGGTTGACGGACATACCTGCTGGTTTGCATGCAGTGGTGAAAGAAATCGATGCAGAGTCGCATTGTAAAATGCACGCCATGTCCGGTAGGCTGCGAGCAAGAATGAGCACTGCGAAGACGAATGTAGAATCCCTGGCCCCCCAGTTCTGTGTTATGCGTCTTGAAGCCGCATAAGTGAGTGGGTGCGAGGTAAACCATCCAAACGCGAACGCTACCAAAGTTGGAAGAAGTAACCAAAAGTTGTGTTCGAGATGGCGCACGTCCAATAAACCAGCGTTTCCAATGCTGGAGAGACCAGAAATGTGTGGACCAATCAACTTTTTACAGGAATCGAATTTACGTCCCTGCAATCCATCATCTTTCAGTGGCCAGTAACCGCTACTTCACTTAATAGCTAATGCGGCCGTACACTGTCAATTATGCATAAACGCAAATGTCCAGTGTTCGATTTTCATCCGAATAGACTGGCAACTACCACTTAGTAGCAACTTTGAAATCCAGCCAAGCATTTTCAAAATACAGAACGATGCTACTAAATATCAGATTTCGAGCAAGTTAGCGCCAAAGCAATCTGTGTTTGTACATTGAGTCGGATAACACCTATAATACTGCAAAAATATCTGCACTTTCAAATCAAGTCAATTTAATAATGTGCTTTATGCGCCCATAAACATCTAGAATAACGACACATAGCTAGATACAGAGAAACCATTAAAGCAAATAACAACAAATAAATAATGTGCGCCAAAATGTTGGAAAGGTAACAGAGGTGATATCATCGTTCAGTCTGGCAATAATCTCGTGTTTGGATACATTTTGATCCCTCAGAAAACGTAAAAATTCTGGAATAATTAAATTACCGTAGGCCCGTGTATGGACATAGATACTTTTGTACGTTGGTCTGGTCGATTAAGGGGAAATAAGCTCAGACTATTCATGAAGGAGTGGCGGACTAGCATCCGTAACTATTTTGGATGTCAGTATATCACATGAGATTGAAGTATTTTGACCTTGACGCAGAATGACATACGAACGGACCAAAGCAGATTTTACGACCATTTTCCGGATAATCCAGCACTATCTTACTGCTCATCCTTGAGCGTAGATTCATCCCACTCACAAGGTGGATATAAACTTTCGGAGTAATCCCAGAACTGCAACAGAATAACCACTTGAGGAAATTTGGACTTGTTAGAGGAATTCAAGCGTGGAAATTATTCACATTCAATTTCCCGTTGGGCATTGTACTCTCATTCGAAAGAATTTTTCCAAGCTATAAGATTCGCCTAAATTCCTGCTCATCCAACACAGAGTTAAGCCACTATAACATACATTGCAGCCACCGGCTTACTGCTGTCAATCCAACCTCGCCAAGTGGTTTGTCGCAGCCGCTGTCTATCGGTAACCGCCGCATCGTCGATTCACGTTGTTCGCTTAGCGTGCGTCTGCTAGCCTGCCGAGTCCATAACCAGTAGCTTGACCCGTGCGCGCGTGCGTTCACTTGTATGTGTGCGTGTGTGCACAATTGCCCCAGTCCATCTCTAGGCCCGACTTTGCAGGATTCAACACCTCCACCTGACCATAGGTGCACGCCTGGACACGTTCGTTGATTTGGTACTTTTGGCTATTATCGACAAAAGTAGTCGTGAGATGTAACCCACTTAGCAACCTCCAACTGCGAGGAAACAAACGTGGTTATTGACGATGTCCCAAGCGAATAACGCCGCGGAATCGGAACGCTCCAGCCAGTAAATATTCGAGAACGGTCGGTTATTTTACCCCATTAATCAGTATTTGAATTATTTGCTGTAGTCCAGGTTACTTTCCATAAAGAAATCCTATGGTATTCTTTTCTAACTAGGCTCACCTCCTAATCGTCAAACGTCTATAACCTTCGCTTATAATGTCAGGCAGATGTACGTGTTTCTCCAGAAAAATTGAGCAGCTGCAAAGGTCCCAATTCTGCCAAAATCCACTAAGCCACCTGGGCTGAGAAATAAATCGGGTAAACTGATTTAACCGTTTTTACCGATACACTTGCCAAATTCAAGTCTCAAAATGAAACTTGCTTCTTTTGACTATTTGCACACAACCGTCCAAACACTTGAACCTCTGACTGTACTGTTGCAGGCGAAATTAAACCCAAATAGAGATGACCTTAAATCTGCTAGTGTCTGCATTGCAACGATTACAACCGAAGTGTCTAAAAAGACTGCGATTTTCGAAAAATGCAATGGCAGTCAACCTAGCTGATAAACTGTCTGTGGAATCACTGCAAAAAGTCATTCTTAAGGCAATCATTATGGAAGGAAGCTGATGCAATCTTATAAGGCTCTGGAAGAAAGATAAGCGAAAAAACTGCCGCTTGCTTTCCCAATTCAGTGATACATAAGCAGCAACCGGGTTTAGAAAAAGATGTGCGCAGATATCGGAAAGCATCACCTTTGAAACACCAAGGATAAAAACACTAAGGATAAAAAACGTATGAAAAGAAGTTTGGCGAAATCGGCTTTTGCTACCTTCAGACGGCTTACTGAAATCTGGTTACAGCATAGCCACTACCACAACTATTGACAATATGCCTGAGTTGTACACCAGCACGGGTAAAGCAACCAACCTTCAAATAAAAACTCATCAAAACGAAGTCAACGTAGATGGAGTAGCTCCTCACTGTGATAGCTGAGAAACTATTACGACTGCAGCATTAATCGAAACCGCTTCCCAATGCGCAGAAACGCAGAACCATATTACAAGAATACCTACAAATCCTTCGCATCGCAAGAAAGCATGTAATAGCAACCAAACTAAATGCCTAAATATTAATGTAACTAATACACTATCCACTAGTACAGTAGAATACACTGACTCTGCATTAATGATACGAGGTGCATCGAATGCCGTCCAGCATCCGATCGTTAAAAGGAAGCACAACAGCCCACAAAAACAAGCGCAACTCCATCCTGAAGAAGACTATGTAACACAGTCGCTGAGCACCTACATTCATGAGGTCGATCTAGACTAGACTATCCCCCACCCAGCTGAATTCTCACAACGCTACAGAAGCTTACCAAATTAACACGCGGCTAACAGCCAGGTCATTACTTGGGGGCGACTATGCGATACCCTACAACGCACTGTGTATACATGATTATTCCACAAATCTATTCACCCAAAAGCAAATTTTCGTAAATCCTCAGAAACGTCGTATTACTGAGAGACCCACAAGCACTTGCATACCACCCAAAGTCACTAGTTCATAGCTAAATAAAACAAAAGCACTTAATAATATCTCTATTTACTCCACATTGTCAAACAGAAAATCAGGCGTTCATAGTATCCTTACATTAAATGTTCCTGATTCCGCAGACCTCCAAGATACCATAAAAGTTTCTGTCAAGCAACTAGTAAAAATCCTCATCTGGTCAGAGCCGCAAGATTGCCGAAAATAATCCATGCTTATCCGGCACCAGTTAGACTGAGTTCTACAGAACAACAACCTATAAACACTGGTAGGAGAGCGCAATATTATTCGAAAGCTTCCTAACTTATCCAATGTGTTTTTCAGTAGGGTAGTGTTTCGTACTTATGTTTTTGATCGTTCAAAGGCACCTACCACCTCTTTTTTGAGTGAGTGGTGTAGACGCACAAATGCAACAGACGAACCATGGACTAATACAATAAGCAACCCTCAGAGTATTGTACTACCGCTTTTTACACTAAGTTGCCTACTCGAGCGGGAGTTGGGTTCACCCTTAACAACTCCCCTAACACACAATTTTTCTGTCAACGATCCTCCATCAGCTGTTAACATGTCCGATTTCACTAAATCTGAAGAGTATATCTCATGAATTACTATGTTTTGCCCTAAGCCTCCAAGTTACCCCTAAACGTGCAACGACCCCTTGGCCAGCTCACTCTCCTCCCTGTCCTCATTATTTAGGGAGGTTGCAAACAGAACGGGCAATAAGCACAATATCAACGTTATATTTCTAAATGTCCACTCAATCCTGCAGAAAAGTATAATCCTTCGAAAGATTAACTCACTATTTCCGTCGCACATTAGCTTGGTCATTGAGACATAGTTAAATAAAGATACGTCGTCTGCTGCCTGCCAGATCGCAGGGTCCAACTGATGCGGCAGTTTCCGATCCGCTAAGCATGGCGGCGGATTTGTTATGCACACCAGAAATGACATATATTCTTGCCTCTTTATAGACCTCTGTGGAAGCAGTCAGAACCACTCGGTTTTCGTCTCTGGTCGTACAAAGCAACGACTTTTTATCGGCCGCATCTAAAACGCACCAAACTCTAATGCAACCACTTTACACAACTTAGCAAGTGTATTTCACTACGCTTCTCAACATCCTGCAGATTACAACCTCATAGGTGGCGATTTCAATAGGCCGAATATTCCTTGGGTTGCACCTACCTCATCAACGAAGTACGGTTTATTTGCTACCTCCGTCCATTTTCATGACTGAATTCAGCATGTATGGTCGCCAACACGAGATGACAAGATTATTGATCTATTCACGCAAGGTGTACCGGATAAGCTCGCCAATGTACTAAGCATGTTTCCCGTCAGGGACCATAAGCTGGTGGTGCTTTGGTTCAACTCACTGCCGTCAAACCTCATTAAGATTTACAAAGCAGTAACATGGTACCGTGAGTACGCCTTCACTAATTGCGAGTTATTTTCATATTTCATTAGATCGTCCCCATTTGACAATTTCTTCTTAACTGCTAACCGTCAAATCCCTGCAAATGAGTTCCATAGTAACATCAGAACTTGTCTTGACGTACTCTCACCGCTTAAGCGTAAATGCCTTATAAATCGAAAATATTCAAAGAGCCGACCACCCAAAATCCCCAGAAAGGTAGAAATCCTTTGCAAAAAGTACAGAGGAACGATTTTTTATTGGTTCTACAAGAGCAACAACTCAGCCAAGTACTATGCCATACGGAAATTCGACCGATGGAATTGATAAAACACAAGGTTGCGAAGAGCACTCCTTTCAATAAATCTCATCAAGCGTTTACATTTATAACATGGAAAGTTGAAGCAGCATACGCTGGTGGAGCGCTATAAAGATTAGGGAATCAAAGGGAGCATTTTCTCAGTTTTGTACCAGTGAAGTACAAAAGAAACCTTGTTAGTTGCCTGTACTATCGCGCTGCCAATATATGTAGCCCAGAGACCTTGGAGGCCGAAAACGCTGCAAGTAAGCGGTTATCCAGCCCACTTCATCCGAAAGCATGCAGTGATTCATGATCGTCATGTAGTGATTACAACTGTTCCCAAGAATGATGTGTTTCTATCAGTTTCCTTCAAGGGAAATATTGCTTTCGATTTGCTGCACAGAAGAGCTTTCGCTGCAGTAGCTCGAAGCTTTCCAACTGCATATCCACACATCATTGCCGAAACCGCGTCGTTTATTGCCCCACGTCTCAAAGACAGACTCCCGGTCCAGTTCGAATCTTATATTATATAACAATCTGCTGGCACCTGTGGTGTGAAGTACGTCGGACATACGACTAGGCGTCTGTCTAAACGGATATCAGAGCACTGTCCCACGGCATTGCAGAAAGGTAATGTCGGTTGAATCAAGAGCTCTATGCTAGAACATCTGGTCGAAAGTGGACATCAAATCAAGGCTACTGATGCCTTCGAAGTGCTTTATGTTGTACCAAAACGCGATCCCAATGGGCTTAGGAAACGAATGTTAGGGTCGATCAGGCTTGCACAACGTGAACTATGCAAACAGGGCGCTTATTCAAACGCTCCTGCTACCCTGGGGCTAACAATTCCAAACAGCTTCCAATCCACACGCTGACAACCACCGGCTGATGAGTGCGTCACTTAATCAGTTGAAAAGCACGTCCTATGTCTCGTGAGAATACGTGTGTGTGAATATCTATGTCTGCCTACCAATTTATCAATTAAGACAGCTCACTTGCTGCCTCGCTCTGATTCGCTAAACTTGAGTGCATTTCACCAGCCTATCCTGCTTCAACTAAGCCATTCGACACTCAAGGCAAGTGGCGGAAGAAACGCATACATTTTCGGTTAACAACAAAGAGTAAATGTTGGCTGATCTCTTAAAACCTTGAAACCATACGACGAATGAAATTGCTTTTACCATGCTTCCCAAGGACTATTTCGTACATGACCCTATTTCCCTTATTGAAGTTCTGAACTGGCAATTCTGTTCGTCTTTCAGCTTGGCTTATCCAACGTAACCTCCAGCGGTCACTTTAAAGTAAAATTTTCACTCCGAGCGAAAGAAAAACAACTAGTGGCTGTGAAACAACCTAACTACGAAGTCACTGATGCTCTACTTTAAATCGCACAAAACTAGGAGGATCAGATATCCCTCTCCTTCTGCTCAATCTATTCTCTCTCTCAATAAAGGCCAGCAAAGTACCCACAAATTGCCAGGCAGCTACAGTGTTACAACGTCACAAAGCTGGACCCAGATATGACGTTAGAAAACATCAGATACACTTCCATTATTTGCAGTATGATGGAGAGACTAATTGCACCAAAACTGGTAAATTTCCTGCAAACAAGTGGCCCGCTTAATAGCGCACAACATGGATTTCTGAAGAAACGCTCATGTGTAACATGTCACCCTGCCTTTCTCAACAATCTTACTCTTTCCATAGACTGCGGGAGATCACCAGTAGTGATCTTCCTAAACATGCAGCAGGCATTTGATCGTGTACCTCACAATAAGCTTGCAGACAAAATCGCATCTGTTGGAATCAGCGACCCATTGTTGTCGTGGTTCAAGTCATACCTTTCAAAGCGAACTCAGGTGGTTAGCATAAGTGAAAAAAATTTACAGCCTAGACCAGTAATAAGTGGCGCAGTTCAAGGCAGCTTTATCGACCCACTACACTTTTTATTGTATGTTAAGGAAATAATCGACGCAATACACGACGGTGTCACATTTGTATTTAGACATTAGAAGGAGACTTGCGATGTGATCTCTTTTCGATAGTTCTCGTCAGGCATTTACGTTTATGAAGAAGATTAAGCAAACGGGGAAGTTAACTAGAACTTTAGTGATAGTGGTTAAGATGGCAATTTAAGTAGGGTCAGTGAAGCCAATCGACAGTTATGTCAATGAAGTCAGGTGGTAGAGGTTATGGCACGGTGTCTCGTGCATACAAAGAGGCACACAGCGAAAGCAAGGGACACATTGGCTGATGAGGAACAAAACGCACCGTTTGGGTGGGGATTCTGTCAGCTACGGACAGAATCTTGGTCACGGCCATGGCAAATTGAAAGCTTGTATTGGCGTCCTTTGCTTGCATAACTCAGGTCGCAATAGCCTAATCGTCGTTGCTTCGGCAGTGGCCAGCAGGCATTTCCTGAATCTTTTAGGAGCGCTTCTCGACAACTGGATTCCGACTTCTGTCCGAATCTGATGCCCAGTAGTAATCAGATTCTCGAGGATAGCGTTGTGGATATTCTTAACCGTGCTACGTTGTAGAGAGTCAGGACATTGTTCGCTATCCTCTTAGGCAGACGATTGGTCGTATACCCGAGGTATCTTGCACCACAGGTACAGGTGAACTGATATAACACAAATGATTCGGAACGAGCCGGGATTCTGTTTCTGAGGCTTTTGGTGCTGAGCGGAACTGTAGCAGCACGAATGTGTATTCTAGCAACTGCCGATGTTTGGCTAATTGCTGTCGACTGTCTTCGGCTCAGTAACTCGTAGGCGATGTCCCCTTTGAAATTAACCGACAGGAAACCGTCCTTTTTCTTTAAGTTGGTATTGCTTTAGGGTGATCACAAGTGGCAGAATACTTTTTGATAAACGAAGCGGGATACCCATTGGCTTATATGGTCACGTGAATGAAATATTTCTCAGCGTCTAACGTTTCCTGGCTGCAGACTTTCGCCGCGCGATAGTATAAACAACACACGAGATGTTGTTATTATTTCATTGGCACTTAACTAAGAAATTGCGTATGCTGGCCAACCCTTGTCGTCTTCCGAAAGACCCTCCTCTCAACCGACCCATCAGCTCATCGCCTTAATGACACATCCAAAAACGGGATCTCCCCATCTTTTTCTAACAAGTAACTATTAACGATGAATGCACACTCTTAAACATATGTATTTGCTGATGAAGTGAAAATCGTTTACATATTTGATGTTACTGACATGAACCACATCGCGAACGCTATTCTCTCTGCTTTAATATCCCCTGAATTATGGTGCGCCAAATGGGATATGTCATTCCCAACCGATCAATGCAGTGCCCCAGTGTTACGTTGTACAATCGCACTTGGCATCCTGGTTCTGTGTGGAAAACCAATGACATGATACCGTGCAATAAAAAGTTAGGTCTTCACTATTTTGGCTCAGTTAATTTTATGGGTTACACGGCAAATGTATTCGCTAAAGCTCCTTAAAGCATTGGACTACTATCGAAAACATTCGAAAGGCAAGATTCCATAGAATCCTTATACAAGAAAAAAAACCCAAGAGTTTTTAAACTAGTGTGCACTGATCTACAGGAACACAATGAATGGTGATCGCCGGAAACTGTAGGTTGCACAGAGCGTTCAATAGACGTCTGCTGTGAATGTGCTCTCGAATCTCTTACGCACAGCGATGCAAAGTTTTAAAACTAGCCGTGGTATGGCTCAGACGGATGAAACTTAATCTATCTCTCTTATTCGATATCATGCACAAACAAGTTCATGCCTCAAGCCTGGACTTGAAGTTCAAAGGTGAGTCAAACTATAGTATTCGAGACAATCATAACTTGCTATATAATAGAAAGGCCTAGAAATATGACAGGTGCGAACTTTTACGCAAAGTTTTACGCAAAAGATGGAACAGACTATCGTCTAAGCAGCGAGAATGTAAATAAACTGAAATGTTTCGTAAGTGGATGCGCACCTTGTGAACTGTTGTAAAGGCCACCGATCTGCTGAGACAAAATGTCACGGAAGAGATGGAATACGAAAACGGTCTAGCAGTTATTTAAAATATGGTATCAATCGCCATCACCTTATTCTCCCGTTTGCAACATTTCGACACCCTGTAGCTGTTGGCCTCAAGAAACCGTTCTGGCCTTTAGCATAAGAACACGGGAAAGTACAACAGTGAGCCTTGGAAAACACAACATGGATATTGCTAATAAATTTTGACGAATTTTTTCTAGTCTGCGACCTTCGGAACCTTTGTGTTTTATGAACAAACCATTTTTCGTATTTGTAACCAATGCCCTTTTCTGTTCGAATTTTTCAGCCAAAAATTACAGAGTGCTTCATGACATCCGTCAATGTCAATTACTGCACTCATCGGCTGCCAGTGATGCATCGATCTGGAACCAGTTTTCTTGTGATAACTTGAACATAAACTGTTTTCAACCCACTATTTATAAAATCCGACCAGATCAACCTCAATACGTATCTCACACCGTTGAGATATAAACAGCTTTTTTGTTTATATTTCTATCCTTTATATTCGTCTTGTACTATTAAACTTTTCTTCCAGTTTTCCGAGATTAAGAGCAAATAAGCGGATAGCAATTATCAGTATTCCATGATAGCAATTACAAATAGGTAACTATCGGTAACTATAGGAAACTATCGGACAAACCTGGATATCTTTTTCAGAACTGCCTCGCACATATCGATAATCCGAGCAACCACACAACACTGCGATCCCACCCCCACGATTTGATCGAGAAATCCGTCGGCCTTTCTTGACGATATTTAAATACAACAATTTCTTCTTTATCATCAATACCGTAATTATCTTTCCTCCACCTCATATTCTATATATTTCTTTACTCCATATTTGGCAAGGACTGGGTCAATCCCCTGAGGTAACGGATTTTAGGTTCCCAACTTATAGATGAATCCATATGTGGCAGCATGTCATAGACTCTCTGAGAGTAATATAAGTGCTTGACACTAAAATACCGATAGATGGTAAGGGCTATATGGCCTAATATCCCATATTATATAGATATATATTTAAAGAAATGCCATTAAAATGAGTACAATTTGTGATGCCCAACCTGTTTTAAAGCAACACCAGCACAAGGTCAGAACAGACATGGAAGTGCGGGTGAAACCACTCGAAGGAGCAACCTGCATGGAAGCAGGTTCCCTGAATACGAATTTACGGTTGGCCGTATTACTTTACCAGAACATTTAGGTCTATCTGCATATTATTATTATTATCAATCAATCCATGTATTCGCAAGACGCAACCGATCAATCAGCCACGCAAAATAGTTTGGCTACTGCTCTGAAAAGATCGAAAAATTATTATCCGTCCCAAGTGATCCCGTCGTACGTAATGACTAGAGCAACCAGTTGGACGGTGGTTCGCACTGTCGAGGAATATACCTTTTATTTATTTATTTATTTATTTATGAGCGTTCATGATTAAACACAGTGATGTCGGCAAATGCTAACGTAGAGCTTTCTAGAAATCGGGCAAGCTACTTCATTGACTTGTTGATCCCTTCGCATCGTCCGCTTAAGTTTATTCGAAATATCACCGCTGAGCAATGCGTCCACTGTGCTATTACGCATGCGATCAAGTAACGAGGCACAGATAAAGGCCCAAAACGTGAGACATTGGTCCCTTAGGTTTAGTGAATATGTCCTTCATGTGATGAAAGCAACATGTCGTGAAAGCAACATCTGTAACTTTAATGCTTGGATGAAAAACAGCGAGATTTCGACGTAGCTGTGAGGTTTTCTAAGAAGCATTGTAAGTTTGCCGATGAATCTAGGGTGCGATTGTGTACACCAATGTTCATGTCATCAGCACACGTCAACAACATTGTATTCTTCGGAGCGGAAATTGAGCTGGTGTAGGTGGAATATAGGAATTGGGACAAAATATCTCTCTGTCGGCAATTTAATTTGTAAAAATGCGAAAGAAGGTTTCCCCCAATCTTGCTAAACTGCGTACGATTGGTAAAACATTATATAAGTAACTGTAATGATGATGATTAGACCCCGAAAACGAGCAGATCGTGTAGCACCGGTTCCAAATTTAAGCAGCAAAATCATTGTTGGAATCTAGAAAGCAGAGCTGTAGGATTTTGTTAGTACTATCGTGTGATGAAACCACGTAGTGTACAAGACTAACTGATGCATCCAAATCGGACCTTGAGTTGCAATTGACGAACTGAAAGATGTCATTTGAAAGGGATTGGACAGGTACACATTCGATAGTAATTCGTCAAAGCGTCTTTAAAGCCACTGACATACATACAATGGACCATTACTTGCAGGTTTATTTTGGTCTTACAGGTGTGATGAAGGGGCTACATCAGCAGTAGGCTGTTTGTTGATGTAAACACATGGTGTGCAGTTCAGGAAAATGCCGTGCTAAACATTGACACATCTCTTGAGGACTATAGCAGTTTATCCGCCCGGACAGGGCGCTTTGCATAACTGTGTTAGTATTAATTATGCGTGATATGTTGTGCTACATATAATTGGTGATGGTTGTGGACAAGGTTGTAACGGTAAAGTGTTGGATCATTTATTTGACTACCGAATTTACGGTTTAATTGCTCTATATCTGGATCAATTTGTGTGACTCTTCGGACAACTCGGTTCAGGCATTTCATAAGTTTCCAAATTTCCCGACAATTTTTTCTTTCCGAGTAAAGTCTAAAACTAAAAATAATTAACGCGGCACATCACTTTTTCATCAGTTGACAAAGACTTTAGTGAAGCGACATCTTTGCGCTGTAATGCTTTTCTTTAAGTCTGCGCATTCTTTTAAGGCACTGAGATGGAAATGGTTCCTAAAGAAAAACTATCGAAAAAGTTCAAGTAACTGATTAACTGAACACGGTACCTCAAAACATCAGTTGCAAAATATACTAGAGTCTATAGAGGAAATAGTTTCGTGTAGTAACTCAATGTTTTGGGGAAGAAAATGTCTTTGTGTCAACGTGCGATCTTTGCAGCAAACAATATCTGTAATTCATTTCGCCACCGATTATGGAAAATAACTTTATGGTAGTATGATTTGAGCTCCCAACGGTTCATTATTATAAAAAGAAAACGTTTTTAATTTGTTGAAAATCATTATATCTAAAATTGTTTACAATTTAGTTGCAGACTGAACGATGTTTCTCAGTCACGAATGGTATTGCAAATTTTGGCGAATCGATTGAAGTCATCAACAAAACACAGAAAAAGCTAGATGTTGTGAAATCGTCACAAAGTTTTCAACCTTTCGTTTACGACAGCTGCGAGAAATGTAAATGTTCACTATTGGAATCGAACCAAGCCGCTCATGTATCGAGGCTTGCATTTCACAAGTAAACAGCTAATGTGTTACGCATAATGACGAAAAGTACTTTTTATTGAAGAAAACCATGAAACTTTTATGTATGTTAGAATGCCACTGTCATTCTGTTTGTGTGTACATGGGCGGTCAACACGATGCGATGTAAATCTGTCAAGTGCCAAAATGTATCTTTCTCATCATCTTGCAACTAGGTTACTTGTAGCAGTATTCGCGACAACTTGTTAAACTTTTAAGCTCTTCTGATTTGCTCACAAGAAAACGGAGATTAGCACTGATTAAAAAAGATATACTGATACGGCCGATCTTTTCCTTTGAAGTGCAACATTCCATCCTGCGCCATCATCTTTTGTAGAGTCACTTCGTTCTCCTTTGATTCTTTTCCCTTTGTTCCGTACAGGCTGAGCAGGAAAGCGTGCTAGATTCTAGTTCGCGAAAAAGCAAGATTTTTTGAAATGACACAACGGTAGCCAATCATGACACGATTATCATAATGAAAAACTGATGAATCAAAACAAGGGGTAAAAATTGTGAAGAGGAACGTGTGTTTATAAATCCGGTGGACAGGAATTACATGGCACGGCTGAATTTGAAGGCTCTACATGTTGTAAAATGAGCTCTACATACTTATGGATTAGTTTGGAACCGGGCTTTGTCCGTTACTTTACGCCTGGTCAGTAGATTGTCCTGAAGTCCTAATAGTCAGTTCAGCTTATATGCATTTGATTGGCGATAATCTACACTGATTAAATGTCAGGAGACCTATTTAATGCTGACATTTCAGAACTGTCCTTAAAGCGATCTATCAGTATATAAACATTTCTCAGATGTACATGAATATATCCTTGCTATCAAGGTAAGAAATTACATACTTTAATTAACTGCGCGCTCAGAAGACTAATACCTACGTCATACAGCGAATCGTCGGAGTTGGGTTTACTAATTCAATCGGTAGCGTAAATATTTCAGACACGATTCGCACCGTTGTTATATTCACATTATGAGCGTTGACAATTAAAAAACTATCGTTGAGGACAGAGTTTTGAGACAGTAAAAGAAGACGTGCATCTCGTGGTACACAACTTTGAGCACTAATGATAACTGGAAATCGGTGTGCTGTTCACAAAGGGCGGAATTTCCGTGCTTTGGAAGTTGTGGCCTAACGATGAACTGTCACCTCAAAGCCTTGCAAGGAAGCTTACCACGAATTTGACCGCTTGTCGGGTTTTGGAGTACCGGTCTCGGGTTTAGGATCGCGACACGAAATCTACATTACGGCCAAGTTTGACTTTAAAGTCAGTCTGTGACATTCTAATCACTTGAACCGTATCCGTATTGGTGAGTCTCAACGTTGCATTCTCTCACCCCTGCACTCCAGGACCGACGGTTTCGTCTTTGTTAGGACCGATTATTTAGAGCTAGCTAGATCTGGGAGTGGAACTCGGCACATATTGGCTAGCTGCTATCACCATGCACATTGAGCTTCGCGAGTAGAGTTTGCTACAGCGGTTAGGAAGTTGACTGTGGGAATTTAGAGTACCCACCGTGTGACGTGGATTACAACACGTAACCTTAGTTGTAGCTTTGATTGAATTTGAAGTCAACCAGTGGCATAGCGTGTTCTAGTGGTCCGGCTCAGTCGGAAAGGAAGAACGTGCTTCCAAGATAGTACCTAACGCGTACGGAAAAGCAGTCGAATACGTCACGCTACGGGCTAATGAGATCTAGCCGCCAGACTTACAAGCGAGCTAATACTGAAGACAAATACATGCAACCTAGCAAGACTGCACTGAGACATGAAGCCGAAGGAAAACTGGTCGTTAGCAAAAGCCCTTCTACTGACCCATCTAAGACAAATTGTGCCTTCTGCACCTTTATTTTTACAGTTCCACAGAATAGCAAATAATATAGAAAAAGGTGCATTTTGGCAAGGAACATGAGTTGTCACCATTGAAGGTTCTTGAAGGAATCTAAGTGTCATTATGACTTTGTGCGGTAACGGCCGCAGCAAACGCGGAGCTGAAACCTTTCAAAGCGGTAGGACACGATAGAGACCTTGATGTCATGTAGATAGTTCGGCGGGATCACCGCAGTGTACACAAAAGATGGATGTGTACTGAGTCTAACCTTTGGTTTTCTTGTCAAATGACATCTGTCATGGGGATGGCTCGTTTATTTTCCAGCGCATTAGGAGTCGTCGCATGATCACTATATGTCTTAGGTGAGCCCAGCAATATGTGCGCAAGTTTCGTGGAGGTAGGTTAGCTCCGTAACCGTCTGTGCCAATATAATCATCATCAAAACCTCATTCGAATTGGAAGGGCGCGACATTGTTTTCTTCCACCTAAGCACTTCATGACGCGTTTCGTTCTATTTTCGTCTTGCCAGTTATAGATAGCCTCTATATGGAGTAAAACCCAACGCATGATTCAGAAAGGAGGGAGAGCAAAGCGGATTAACCACGAGTAGCTTTGTTCGGCTTAAACTTACCGATTATTCCACCAGATGCCATATGGTTGTCGTTTGTAGCATAAAAATGTACTGCTTTGTAACCATTCTAACTTCCTTCATACTTTGCCTCAAAGTAATACTGACATGAGTGGATGATTGGTATTATTGCTTTGAAGAAGCAATTGAAGCCAAAAGAGCGCGTCCTTTCGACATTCAAATTTTAGCAATTCGCTCTTCAAAATAATATCACATTAACCTTTAACCACCGGCGTAATGATCAACAGAAGTATGGACGACTACAGCAATGCATGCTGTATTTTTCAGCACTAAATGGTTTTTTGTTAACTGCTAATTGACTTTGGAGCATTGGAACCTCATGTGATTAGGCCAAGATCTTCAAATAACACTAAGAGACTTTAAACACAGAAATGGAATACTGCACACATTAATCCTCGGTCTCGCAATGTTGTAAGTTACTATCTAGATAGGTTGGCAATGCTTTCGATGGTATTATCGATCGGACATCTACGATTGGGGTGCACTGTTAAAGGTAATCCAGCTGAATATACTTAAGAGAAGAAGACTGGTAAAGTTGTGAACATCTTTGCTCGATTGCTGCTCCAGATCTTGGACACATCCGCTTGCACACTTTTTAATGGGTTGCTTGTGTTTTTAGAAATACATATTATGATGATGAAAAGTTTGCGCTTTTATTATCCCGGGACAATGAATTTTATCCGTGTTTGTATCTTCTGATCGTTCATGTGTTTTACTGATTCTGCATCCCCGTACGATAATCGATCCATGGTACGTCCTACGCCAATTTTCGCTGTGCTCTTGCTAACTCGCTTCTTTTTATTGCAGCTCTGCGCAATACACATTGGCCTCGTCAAGGTTCACACTTCTGAATACACGCAACCGTATTGACTTCCAGCGTCGTTCGTCATAGCCGGTACCCGTGTTCCGTTATACAAATTGTTATGCTGTTTGCTAACTGCATCGCAACCATCTTGAATTCCGCACCCTGGTGATACGGAGACATTTCATTTTCCTTTGGTTTTGCCAGTTTTCTGCGTATGATAAACTTCCGTAAGGCCTTATCTCAACATCAAACTTCCACGTCACACCGTCGATATGCAGTGACTCATAGTTTTGGTTTTTATTATTCGAGTCGGAAATAATTAGCTCTAGAAGCACCTCTGATTCATCCAAATTAGGCAGTTACTTGGTTGCCTCCTCAGTAATGTAACGCTGCAAAAGAAAACTTTTGTTGCCACCGCTATTCAAACAACATTATGATGCTTAAACAAAGGTCATTAGCAGAATCATGCCCTCCGAACGGACCTGCATTCAGCAGCTATTTCAAGTTCTGCAATTGGGTGATAACAAACCCTCCACCCTGCTAAGCAAAACGCGCCAAGTGCTGGGTACTTCGTTTATGGACGACTCATTATTGCGCGAACTCTGTTTACAACTCCTACCAGAAACACTGAGTCAATTGAAATCGCTAGGTGACTCCCCAGGAGATGGTCGACGCATCAGTTGATCCTTTTTGGCCGTCAGTTTAATTACGTTACTCCACTCTTGCCACAATTCCGCTGTAATCATAATACTGCTCGTCCACCATGTTCCTCTCTCTCTCCACCCCGTCGACCCCAGCTTCACAAAAATTAACCACCATCATACCGCAACAAGGTGTTCTGCACCGCGACTTTAACAACAGGCCTGCCAACCCTAACGCATGCCACTCACGTAGCAAGTCACCTGACCGAAACGGCTCTACAGAGGGTAATCAATACTGCTGGTATCATCGCAGCTTTTGTGCGCAAGCGAAACATGGTATTACGCCATGCATTTTTATTGTGACTCAAAAGGGAAACATTTGGGTCATGACGTAAAGAAGACTACGTTACCAGCCCAAACCTGAGAAGTCGCAAACTTTTGTTAGGGAGTGAAAAGCTGGAACCGCATTCCTGGTTGTTACCAGGGTCTTAGTAAGCGTAGTACTTCATGAATCTGGGTAGATGACCTAGCCGGATAGTATTAGACTTCCTACCGACGACGGCGCACTTATCCCTAGTTACGGTTAACGCCCCATAACCATTAAGTTAAGACGAAGTAGAACTTTTCAGTGAGTCTTCATTATTGCCTCAGTTCCGTTTGTCATTATCAGCATTGACTACCATAGACAGTTCAACGTCTAGATCCATGCGAAACAAATGAGGATTGTCGACCAGATAACCTCCCTCCGCATCACTGTCACCAATACCGCAATTTCAGCTATTACTTTAGTCTACGGTGTCCCACCCACCACACTTGAATACGCCGAACTTTTCTCCCCTTGTCTTAATCTCCTTCAACCCATGAACGCAACTCTTCCCCTTTCATCTCAATTCACACATCACATTCGAACTAACGGCCCAGCTGTATCATCACGCCCGCAACAACTTTCACCTGGAAAAATGAAGCAGGCTAAAATCGTGTTATAGCGCCTGATCAAAAGTGGTATAATCCGTCCTTCAGAAAGTACTTCGCCCACTCTACTCCAGCTGGTCCCAAAGAAGCCTAGAGACTGGCGTCATTGCAGTCATCGTCGGGCACTAAACACGCACAGTCTCTGACAGGTACCCTATCCATACATGTAAGATCCCATGGTAGGCCTCACAGGTAAGACGGTCTTTAACAAGAAGCTTTTGTTCGTTCCTATCAGCAGATAACTGTTGTGGAACACTTACATTAGCCATCATCACCGCTTCGACTTGTACGAATATTTAAGAACGGATTTTGGACTGTGCCACATCCACGATGTCACTAGTGTTATAGATTTGCTTGCTTCTACCTCGACGACATAATTGTCACCAGATCATCCGCAGAAAAACACCGCGCTCATCTTCTATTTCATTCCCAAACGTTGAACCAATAGACGTCACCGTTAAACCGACGAATGCGAACTTGGCAACTACATTGTAGAATACTAGGCCATCTCATCTCATGGTCTGTTATCGAGATGCTAACGGAATTCTAACGGAATGAGCGAGGAAAATATGCACGGAAGATACGCTGTCAGATGAAATGAGTTTTATTCGAAGCGTCCTCGAACAAAATGGTTATCCGGACAAAATTATCCGGAGACACATGGAGCCACGAGCACCTAAAGTCCAACCAATCACCGCTGAAAAGCGCTAAATCAACTTATCACTGCCTTTCAAAAGTGATGTGAAAGCAGAAAGAACTACCCGAACGCTCGGCAATGCAACAGCGAGAACCTACTTTGCAGCTGACCTCCGCGTCATCTTCACTTCTACGCCAGTCGTGAGTAAGCATCTCAAGGACAGATTGCCGAGGTCGAATATTTCCTTCTGTGTGTACCATTTTTCTTGCTCGTGTCCAGCAAGTTATATTGGAAAGACGACCAGGAGACTGTGTGAGAGAGTACAATAGCATTGCCGGCGTGGCTCTACACTGGTGTCAGAAAGACAGTAGTCAGCGCGGTGCTGGGGCATTTGGCCGACACAAATCACCAAGTGAATGTGCGAGAGGCCTTCCGGCCTATCTACAAGATATCTGGACGCCACACGTGAGCCCTTCGATATCGCCTATTGGCGACAGCGGAAGCAATCCCTATTCGGCTCCATAATCCCGAATTATGTGCCCAAAAGACGTTTGTACAGGCTGTACTGCTGCCATGGCCTCAAGCTTCCCCATGTTACGACACCACGCTTGACACTTCCACTAATGATGTAAAAGACAGTGTGGTCACTTGATCGCATTAACCGGTTATTCACTTCATTGATTCATTGTATTTAAATATACCGCGTTCGATTTATTCCCATAATCTGTGGTGTGTTGGCCTGATGCGAACCACGGAAAACAAGCTGTTCGCCTAACTGTCATTTGATTTTATTTAGCTATGTGTCTTGCTGGCTACGCAGAGAAGTCGGCGTACGCAAGCTAAAGCGTGCGTCCAAAACTACGGCGTGGATGTGCACACGTGTTGGCACCTAATCTAAAGGCCTTGTTGGTCACTGCAACTCGTGTCAATATCATAGCATCACTGACACAGGTAAGGGAGCACGAGCAGACAATGCAGTCGGGAGCACGTAACGTCCATTTACTCAGAGCGCGCTGTTTTTTCAACTGTGCGGTGCATGCATTTTAAACGCTGCAGCAACTTCACGAGTATACAATGCAATTAACGAAGGAATGGGTCCCATCACCGCCCGGTATGTACTTAACTAGGGAAGAAGTTCGAGCGAGCTGGGAGTGTGTGTGTGACAGGAAGAGAACCGGACCGCCTCGCATCACCACGAACGACTGTTTATTTTGCGCTGTAGTCAGTGAAGTGTCAAATATTCCAGATCTAAATACTCGTTGGATAACACAGCACTGCGACGCGACCCGATATGCGGTATACCGGATATTGAAGAAACAGAAATTTCGAAGGTTCCGTGCACTTCAATTTCAAGTATTGGATCCCTACGATTCGGAGAAGTGGCGTGAATTTTGCCGCTGGTTTCTGGAGCACGGGGAAATTTGTTCTGTCCAGTTTACAGATGAGGCACTGTTACATCTGTATCTAACAGTAAAACAATACGCTTGGGCTACCAGCAACCCACGAAAATATACCGCACCACGTATGCGACACAGTGTGAAACTGATGGTTGGAGCTGAATTAACAAGACAGCAAATCTTGGGCCCATATTTCGTTTCCGGGAATGTGACCGGTAGGTTATTGATTTGAAGTGCTAAATGCCTATCACTTTCTAGCATCGTCGTCTTGGCAATACGGCAAAGCTTTGTGCCTTCACAGTTGGAGGCGGAAGAGGCATGCAGGACCGATTGTTGGCAACAGGACGGTACACCTGCACCTTCTGCTAAAACGGTGCGTGCTTACCTCACCAATAAAATTGGTCACTATTACGTCAGCCAAGATTCCTTCCATGGCACCCTGTGGTGCCCTCATTCATGAATGTCCAATTAGCATTTTAAGACACACGACAAAATGCTACCATCACTGGATTGTTTTGTGTTTGATTTCATTCACTAAGATGCAGAGCCAAAAATGCAATTTGTTACTCATTATCACGTTCCGTTCGCATTCGTTTAAAATCCTAGTTAACCTTTATGACTAAGTACATCCCAGATATAGTCTGGGATAAATGGTTACAAACCACTTCCCTTGTCACTGATGCTTCGGAGCCAAAATGTTCCATCATACTATAAAACCAACATTATACATTGGAAGCCAAACATGAAGATTTATGGCCTCGTGGAACACATGGCGCCTTCAAAATAACCATTCCGACCTTGAAAATGAGACCCTTCTGGGTAATTAATACGTATATTTGGTTAGTGAAGACAAGTTGGCACACCAACAGGAGCTAACGACACAATTGCGTTTGAACCACAAGCTTCGTTACAGAAAATGGAATGCACATCGGAAGATGCGGACTGGGATCCTGCCAATCAGTAAGCTTGGTGGGTATACACACACAACAAAAGGCTACCAACGCCTCACGGGCACAGTAATGACCTCATTTTCAAGGGGTACTGGCCGCACATCCTATACTTTCTTCTGTTACTACATCATCACTGTTATCCAGCATCAAAGTCACAGCGAGAATGGTACTGCAATAGCTACTATCCTTGAGTACACACGGCTTGTTTGGAGTGGATAACCTTCACCCTTAAGCATTGCAGGTAGCAGCCATTCACCTAACCCAAACACTTGCTGGATGCTTTCAAAAAAGTCCATCTGCTTCTACCAATTATCGTCCGGCAAAACGTCCCCTGCGCTTGCCAAATTTATGGAAGCGATCATCGCTGACTTACTGATGGTCCACCTGGAAAGTGTCAACGATGCAGTAGTAGGACGGGTGCGTAATTTTCTCCGCGAACAGCAGTTAGAGGTTAGAGTCCGAACATCTCTACCCACCAGTAATCTATTGGAGTGCGACGATATTGCTAGGGTCACCACCCCAAATATTTTACTTTATTTGGATGAAGTTAAAGTTGGTCGGCGATCAAGGGAATGAAGGACCACAAGGTCCCCCATGTGCGACCTAGATGGGACCTTGCATTGACCGATGAGGAATTCCCTGCCATTCAATTTGGTCAAGTGACGCGTGTTCCAAGTCGGCCATTGAGATGCCTATACAAAATTGGGGCATACTACATGCAGACAAGCTCTCAGAAACTTGATCTCTGTGTGCTGCTGCAGGAAGACTTCGGTTATTCCAGACAATCGGAATCCCTCGGTACCTCAGGTGGTAGAGCAACGGACCGGAAATTCGTGGACCGGGGTTCGACTCCCCGTCGAGGCATATTAATGTGCGTGAATTTTAATCGTGGCTTCTACTTTCTTCGAACTTTACACTACTCACAAACATCCACCATTAATCGGAATCCGTTGCAAAAGTGGTACTCAGAACCTGCCTAGCTTGCTGATGGTTTTTGAAAGTTTGTATTCATTCATCTAATCTAATCTAATCTAAATGCAAACTGCCAAAAATCAAGTTACACCTAAAAGAATATAACGGGAAATCCGACCTGCTGTTATTCATGGGTATTACTCTGCTTTAGACTGAGTAATTTAGCATAGTTTCATTTTCCATAACTGGAGGACAAACTAATTTTAAAATTAAATTTGTAAATTTCACAGAACAAGCCGACTAAAAAGAACAACATATTTGGGGGCGGTTGGTTAAGCCTCATGTGGTTGAACAAACACCGGGTCTTTGGTTATCACAACAAAGCTGATTTATTTGTTTGTTGAGAAGTTCTTTTTGTTTTGAAAAAATTATTTGTCCTATTTTCGGCGAAGATTAATAGTTTCGTGAAAAAGCAGCAAAGCTTTAGAATACAGTCGTGATGGACATTGCTAATATTGCCATGTGCATGGCGTTTGTTCATATGAATGTAGCTGGGAAATCGCCAAGACTTAGAATATCCTACTAAGACAGCCATCAATATCGTGTTCTTGCCGAGGTTGAATGCCTGGAATTATGTAGTTGCGTTATTCTGCTCTAAGAAAGGAATCTGTAACCAAGTTTCAGGTGCAAGCAACGATTAACGTCCCTTTAAATGGGCGTTTAGCTTCTCTGCTCTCGACTGGCTTTGAGTTAATAAGCCGTCCTGGCTACCTTGGGAATGTGCCACAGAGGTGCATCTGGACGGTTACTGACTATGTACATAGATGTCATTGCAGGCTTGAAAACTGACTACGGACAGAGCTACACTCGTGTTGTTTTTGCTGGTTCCTACAACAGAATGCTTAACCGACTTACCATCTTTCGGAGAGTGATGTAGCGTGAATATGGGACAGGGGCTTAGAGCACTATGAGCAAGTGAGTTTTGACCTGTAGGTTTAAATATCCAGAAGGAAGCTTGATGTTGATCAGAGTTTAATCACTGAATGAGCTGTCACAGGAGACCATTGACCAAACGTCTTACTGGTAACTGAACTCATCGGTACATGTAATATGATGTATGAAATTTTCTCGTTGTATGAATGGCTTTACCGTTACCTACTAAATGAGAAGAGAACTTACATCTGTCGAATTATGTAGGCTTAGGATGCCGCAGCTACGATATAGCCTGGTGTATTCTTACAGGTACTTCCCTACTACATTCTCAGGAGCAGATTATTTTTCTTGCAGAATCACTTGTATGCGCCTACTACTACACGTCCAATGAACACAAAGCATAGAAAAAGGTTATTCGAGTACGTAAACGATTGAAACAATTGCATTTCAATGTGAGATTTAAGGTAACCCAAATGGTTTACATAAGCCACATGTTATCGGTTGCTTATAGGATGAAGCAACTGTAATGGTTCTATCCACATTATTGATCGTAAAGTTTCTGAAAAAATTCATTGTATCCAAAAACTGTACATGCCACAAATCGCAAATTTAGGATAGTTTTCTTTGGACAATATTTCGGTAATATGCGACACATCATGCTAATGCAGTGTTGTGTTAAAATACCTGTATGTGTTAGTGATGTTGAAGTAGGATGGTCAGTAGATAATTTGGCCAGTTGGCTTTGAGGCTTTCTAAAGAAAACATTCTCAAGCGTGCTTTAAGCTTTCGGGATCGTATCTACTCAAATACCTACCTTGTCTAATTTGTGGTTCCCTTTTTGATGAAATTCTGCTAATCATATAGATACAACGGATTGATTTCGCATGTAAACAGAGTTTGCCTGTTATCCAAGGGTCTTTGTCCTTACTCTGGCATCTAAGTTTGGGCTAGTTTACGTCAAGTTACGCAGTAATCTTACCACTACTCTAACAAATAACTAATTATACGCTTAATATTGGTGGGGTTCGTTAGAGCGAGGTACATGTGAATCGTTAATCTGGACTCCTCTGACTGAACTAAGCTGAAGACTGCTCTAGGAATGGATGTTAGTGGAATTAAAATCCATGGAATTCATAATTTGCCGTGTATTATTTTTATGATACCGCCATATACAGTAGGTTTGGGCTGGTAAGATAATACCAACCTGCGGGCAGATGGATATGAAAAGAGCAGCTTCAATGTTTGCAGATTTAGGATCAATGTGAGAATTGGAGAATTAACTAACGTAAATGTAGTCGGTAGCTTAGGTACCTTCGATCGGAATCCGTTGCCTGATCACAGGTTAAATAAGTAAATAAATAAATTTATATATTTACCTACAAACGGTACATGGCCCCTTTGGCGGGAGGCTCTCATTTGTATAAGGAATAGGTTACATGTTTTACGCGGTGCAAATCATAATAGTAAAGTTAAATAATAGAATTTCAGGACATGCTTTTTTAATCTAGTCCCAGACCCGAGCGCATAGTTTATAGAATGTACCAATATTTGTGTCATTATTTTCCACTTTGTGAGGCTCAGCAGTAGAGAATAAATGAGAGGGGATACTAGGCTGCACAGACACAGCATTCGGCATTGTAGATAATGACATTTAGTGGGTAAGCTAATTATAAGCAGCTTGCAGCTCATTTGTTTCTTATACCAGCTTCTGGCAATATTTCTAGCGTTTGTCCTGAATCGAAGATCTTCAGCACATTTCATATAGTGAAGAACTACTGTAGGGAATTTCAAAATTTGACATAGCTTGCACGTATGCGTATCCGTAAGGGTAGTTTATTTCACAGATCAGTGTATATCACTAAGAAATTCCATCCGGTTTTATGACTTGCAAGCTTTGTGTGTATCAAGTAGCCAACACTACTTGTGGGGTAGACTGCAGTCTTCCGTCTTTCAAGCGCGGTGTTGTCTACGTAAAGTCGTTGGTTAATAATGCTGTAGAAGAGAATTAGCTAGTTCTTTAAGCGTCTCAGCCAAAGAGGATCCATTTGGAGTTTCCGACAGCGATCATATAACTCAGGTTTTAGTAGTGCCCAATAACCAGCTTGGTAAATGATCGTTGGACATTTTCCAGAGCCATTCTGTCTTTCTTTCTCAATTGGCTGTAAACAATAGTACAGTATTCCAAAGTTGGTCATACTGTTGTCTTGAACGACTCAAGTCGTGCTTCAGATGCGGATAAAGATCTGATGATACATCCGCATGGCTGCCTTGATGTTGCCAACTGATAAAGCGAATGTTCGGTGAAATTAAGGAATTGGACTACCTAATTTTCTGAGTCCCGAACTGGATCACTTTGGGATCACGTTTTCGGCAAGTGTGATGGAGCCTTCTGGGATGCGTCATCTGTACCCAAGTACTTGATATTTCACTGCGGAGAACTTCATTAATAAACATTCACTATCTATATTTAGTGAGGATAGGTCTTCACAGATGTTTCCCTGGCACATATGTAGTCGGTCAAGATGAAACGAGTAGACCAGTTTGACGTCGTCTGCAAACAGAAATGGGTGTCCATGCTTGATCGGGTTGCATATACTGTTTACGTAGATTAGGAAAAGTAGTGGTCCAAGCACACTTCCCTGGAAGACGCCGCTGGTTATTTGTTTCGGCGTAGAATAGTGCTATCCGATTCTAACTACCTGACTTCGACCGTTTAGATATGAGTCGAACCAGTTTAGCAGTGGATTTCTAATTTCATATGACTCTGGAGCAGACAGTAGTTGTCTGTGCGGCACGTGATCGAACTCCTTTTGCATGTCCAACAGAATTATAATGATTGCCGTTTCTCTGTCAATCATAGTCGTGACGTGATCGAGGAATTGTAGCTATCAGGAAACGCAGGAGCCTTTTGAGAGGAAGCCATGTTGTGAGGGGTCGATCAGATCCAATATTGTAATATATTGAACGGTGTTTTGGAATATCCTCTCTAAGGCTTTAAAAGCAGCAGAGGTGTGATTTACTGGGCGGTAGCTTGACACTTTAGTTCCTGAGCCACCCTTGTGCTTAGGCATTACAATGCATTGCTTGCATTGAGAAGGAAAGCAGCCGGTAGTGAAAGTGTGAAGATTTTAATAGCAGTAGAGCGGGGTTTTTCCTCCGAGTTTTATAACAGTTGGAGAGATGCCATCTGGGCCTGGACTAGTTGATGGCTTTATGTATGCGATGGTACTTTGCCCTTCCATTTACTTCACCGGGATATTGCGGTATAGCTTGGTCGTGCTTTAAGGAAGTAGTGGATGTAACGGCTGAGTGTTGGGGATAAAGCAGGAGTTAAGACTTGAGTTGATAGTCTCGCATATGCAGCAGACGTCGCGCGTTTTTGAACCATTTTCTAGCGCCAACGTTTCAATTTCCTGATATTGTTTAGGGTTCTTCCTTTTGAGTAGTTGCATTAATGTATCTACGTTTTTAGGATTTCCAAGTACCATATCTTGTGCTTTGATTTCGGCCTTTTGGGGTGGACGTTGTAGCTGCAGCAGATTCTCGTGTATTGGTAGCAATGTAGCGAACATTTTGTGTCTGCGATACGGCGGTTTAGGTTTCTTTAGTTTGGTCGTGGCTTTGTAAAGAAGCTTGAGTTCGCTACTATGTTTATGGGTATTTGTTTATACAGTAGGTGTCAGTAGATCCACACCAGGGGCAACATTGTTAATAAACACGGTTTTAGCCACAGTAGGATTGTGTTATGAATGACATATTCCAATTCATGTTACTGATAAGTTCATTAAATGAGTTCCAGTCCAAACGATGTAGGTTACAAATGGGTTTTAACAATTTAGTTGGTTGTTTAGATGAATCCATAGTCATATCACAAAGCATCGTGCTGTGGTCCCAGCCAGGTAGTAGATTATCAAGGAATATATAAGCGTAAGAGATTCCCATCGTGAAAACAAGGTCTAACGTAGTGGCACTTTTTTGGCTGGGTCCAACTATGAAGGTGAATAGATGAGATGATTTGCTCAATCCCTGCATTGTTGCTGAGTGTAGGCCGTATCCAATTAACATGTGGTTAAAATCTCTGCATATAAGTTTGGATTTTATGTCGTGTTGGACGCAGCACGGATCCAATCGATTAGCATTGGGTTTCACCTTCAGTGGTTCGGGGCGGTCGGTAGATACAACCCATCAGAAGATCAGTAGATGGGATCATTAGCCACAGTGTACCTTCTAAGTTATTTAACACAGGCTGATCTGCGGGAATTGCAGTCAGGTTATTTCGAAGGTATATGACACAGTCAACACCACGTTTGTGTGAACGATCCTTGCGGAAAGTTTATAACCTAAGATGTTAAGCTGAGAATCAATAATTGTTGACGTGCACCAAGTTTAAGTGATAAAAGCAATGTCGTGGGATCTCATAAATTTAAGTGGTGAAGGTAGATTTAATTTATGTAAGAGAGCATGACTGTTAATGACGATAGATTTAAGTGACCTATTTAAATTAGAATAAATGTGGTGGGTAGTGTTTGTTTCTTCGCCATTGTACCTAAGAACTGTGTGCAGTAGGGTAGCTGAGGCATACTGAGCTCTGCATCCTACTGGATTGAATGGAGTACATGCTTCAGTAGTTTGCTTAATCTTTGCTTCATAATTACACGCGATAGGGGCTGGATTGTTGGCGGTAGTAGTAGTAGTAATCTCAACTATCTATCAACTAGACACAGAGCCAACATAAAACCATGGATATCAGCGGATAAGCAAGAGTCATCGCGTCAGAATCATCGTGGCTTGCTAGTTGAAGGTGAGCAACACAATTCAGCTAATTTGCCACAGGAAGAACGGAACATTTTGACAAAAATTAGAACAAAATATTTTTAGTTTGTTTTTCACACGCCGATTTTGCTCTTTCTTTGACAATTTAATGTTTGTAGTATTAAACTTGTGAGTTAGTACAATACTGTACACAGTTCTTCCACTGATTCCTGTTGCGGGCCATGTCTTTAAAAGTGCTAAAACATTGGAACTCCTCATCTTTGGGTCCCTATCCAGGAAGACGTACGGATCCAGCAGCGGCTAGACACGACGTCAGCGATTTTATGTGCTGTCGCCAAATGGAAGGTTGACCACCATGCGGCCGCCTCCAGCCAGTTCCTTCACGAGCGAATAGAGCGCAACGCGGTAGACGCTCAGGTGCCATGTGTAGGACGTGACGAAGCCATCATAACTGGCTCAACAAAACCAGTTTGTTGAACGGAATACTCGCATTCCCCAAGGTGCGACGTCGAACGTCATTACTGTTAACTCGATGTTGTCAACAAAAACGAGCGATTCTCCTTAAGCAACCGGCATCGAAGGCAGAATGACGACGCATGTCTTCCACGCGAATCGGCCAGGACTCACACCCATACAACAATACTGAGCGAACTGATGCGCTGTAAACGCAGCCCTTTAGTGAGAATGAGACGTTGCGAGGACGCCACTAGTGCCTCAGATTGACAAGTGCTGATCGAGCTTTAGCGATACGAAGAGAAACTTCTTTGTTGATAGTGCCGTCAGCAGAAACAGAACTCCCAAGGTAAACGAAGGTATCTACCTGTTCAATTTGTGCACATTCGAGAGTGAGCACGGGAACAGGTGAAAGCCAATCCTTGAGAAGCACTTTACACTTCGATGGGGCGAAGCTCATGCCATACTTAGATGCTTCAACCGCCAAACGATCCAGAATGAGTTACATACTTCGATGATCGTCACCAAGTAAGGCGATGTCATCAGCATAATCTAAGTCAGTCGCGCTCACCCGCTAGATGCTCTAAGCCAAACTGTTGGAAACCTTCTAGAGCATTTGACAGAACTTCTTCTATTGCGAAGTTAAAGAAGAATGAGGACATAGGGCAGCCCTGTCGCACACAGCTATTGACAGCGAATTGTGAGGAACGCTTGCCATAAACCCTCACTCTGCCGGATGTATGAAAGCAAAGTGCTCGTAAGATGGCGGTATATTTCTCTTGCACCCCTTACTTTAATAAGCAACGCCATAAAGCGGGTTGATCAACAGAGCCAAAAGCGGCACGTATGTCTAAGAATGCAAACGATAGTGATAAATGTGCCGATGTGCGAGGAGCTGGCGGAGCGTGAAGATTTGATCAACGCATCCGAGGGCAAAAAGCAAACCAGCTTGTTCTTCACGGTAGTATGACTCAAATACTGGAGGTAGTCTGCGAAGCAGAAAGGATGCCAGTAGCTTAGAGGCAACCGAAGTAAGATTAATTCCGCGATGATTTGCACATGATGTGCGAGCGCCTTACTTGAAAATCGGGACACTAACTGATTCGCCCAAGAGGAAGGCACTTTCTCTTCATGCCAAATTTTTGCTAACAGCGCGGTCAGCTGGTTACTGATCGCTACCCCGCCGTACTTGAATAGTTCCGGAGGAAGTCCGTCTAAGCCGGCAGCCTTGAAGCGCTTCAAGCGACGAAACTCGAGGCAGACTTGCGCTTTGCTGAGTGGATTCAGTGGGATGAGGCATGGTGGACAACAAGATGTACTGCATGCACTGATGGCTGGTGGAGGCCAGTTGAACTGCGAGTGAAAGTGCTCGGCTCAGCGGTCCATCTACCTCTATTGGTTGTTGCTCGGAGACTCATCTACCTCACAAATGACCTCACTGACACCAGGCTTCCTAAGGCCAGTGGACCGAATGAGTTGGCAAAGCCTGCGAGTGTTGTCAGAGAGTGCAGTCGTCTCCATCTCTAAAGCACGCTCAGACCATCATGTCTCGCGATCCTTGCGTAGGCTTTGCTTGAGCGGCCGGTTGGCAGAACGGCGCCGCTCGTTGCAATCTGATTCCTCGAGGATATCTTTGCGGCGCTCTAACAGCTCCAGAAAACGAGCAGAGATGCAAGCCTTCAAGGGCGTCGAGTTAGGCCGCAGCATGATTTTCCGGAAATGATCATTGCCTTCCGTATACAAGTCCAGTTTTGCTCCACTTCTTGCGGTGGATTGCAACTGAGTGCATATAACAATGTAGACTGAGGGCTCGCCTGGACAGAGGAATCAGTAAATCTGTTTACATAAATCTTGCGGCGCTTCGTGTTTCGGGATCCACCAAAACACATATAGATTTTCGCGCAGACCAGCGCATAATCTAATTCAACGAAGATGGACCAAAAAGACCTGCAGTCCAGTACGTTGCTGCGCCATTTGAAGCTAATTTCAATGTGATCAATTTGAGACTACGGTTGTGTTAAAGAATGGGGACGCCACGTTGCGGAACACCTCTTCGTACGCCTGAAGTTAGCGTTAGAAATAAACAGATGATTGTCTTCGCGCAATGTGAGAAGTCTCTCTCCGTTATTAGAGCGGTTCTCCTCGAGCGAGTGATGAACACCAAGGTGGCGTTCTTATGGTAACAGGCGGCCAATCCGTGCATTAAAATCCCCAGCAAGGATAACAACATCCGACATTTTAGCATTAGTCAAGAGCTGTTGTAGATCTCGGCAACATTCGTCCTTGACCGAGTCGCCAATGCAGTCAGTTGGAGCGTACCCGGAGACCACAAACAAGTTGTGTCTCTCTTCGCGGTGCCTGTTGATTCTACATGAACCCCGAAGCCGAACTACACATAGTCGGCTGTTAATAGGGAACCATTCCAGTAGGGCCGCATCGGCCTTGCCATTTAGTGCTATACCTACGCCAGCCAGACCCGCTGACACAGCTTCTGGATCTCCAGAAAGACGCAGGTGTTTTCCGGCTTCGTGGTCAGTGGGGGATGTAAATGTAAGCACAGTGCTTGGATCTTGCAATCGGGTTTCTGAAAGGAAGCAGACATCAATGTCTAGGGAATCTAGGATACGCGCTAGACCGGCTTGCCGTCCAATCTGCCTGAGTGTCCGAACGTTGAAGCACGCCAGTCGGAACGAGGATTGGGAACAAAGGAGAGCCATAGGTTGAACTCCTTGGTCTGCGGCGCAACCGGAATCGCAGCCAGATTGTTGAACACATAAATCGGGTAACGGAACGTGAGGATTATTAACAAAAAACCATTGGCGTGTGGTGAATTCGCGTGAAAGTGACGAGCAGAAACAGTAGCAAATGAGCACGTTGTAATACAGTCCATAGTTTTGTAAAAGGCCGTGATACTACTCGGTTGCCCAAACCGAAGTAGGGAGTTTAATAAAGAGGGAGCAACCCAGAGCCTTTGGTTAAATAACCTACCCGCAAGGCAGCGGGGCGAATTTAGGGAATCGCGCTCATTGGAAGGCGTTGACTGAATGTTCAGTTCATGCGCCTTTGTTTGGTAGGTTACCAAACAGGAGCTCAATACTCCCCATGAATTCAACACACCTGCTGGAATACAATGTCCCACAGAGGTGGAAAATTGTCGCCGAAAACTTTACTGGAACGGGGTACACCCGAACCACCCAGCTGGCACCATGCGGAGATAGTTCGGCAAGCCAGCCGATTGTTGACGGAGGATGTGGTGATATACTATAGTCTAAAAAGGGACTTAAATCTGTAGCATACATGGTGGGAGATGCTAAAACCTACAAAATTATTTTTATTCTAAATGTGTATTTATCAATCGACTAATACAGGGGGTGGTTGCAGTTGAACTTTGACTTGAGGTAGATTGGGGTTACACCCTCTTACCTGTAAGTCCATGTGGCCTACCATCATTTGGTTTGCTATTTCGGTGTCGCACACATAACAGTTTTGCCAGCTTGAGTTTGCGGGATTTGGAATAGTACTTATAGATATTGTGAGTAAGTATTGGGCCGACAAGTGCAACTTATCCCGACAAAAGTGTTGTTGTTGCATGTGGAAGCTTGAGGACGTACACTATTTCTCAATTGGCCTAGCTGCATATCTCTACGTTCTTGTAGTGCTCGCATTATATCGACTAAGCTTTGAGTGTTTATCGGAAAAATTCTGGCAGGGTGTTTTCCTATGTTTTTGCCTACACCTCGGTTTGTCGGAGATAAGCCAAAGCTTATTTTATTCGGGTCGGATTTAGATTTATTTCTCGTGATGCTAATGTGAAGATCTTAGATTTTCTCGCGCTGTTAATGGGTCTCCGGTACAGGTATTGTCAACTTTGTAAAGGCTGGAGGCTTGGATAGGGGACTAAGGAGTAAAGTGAGTGGTCAGTAGGTGTCTGCGTCGTTATATATTCAACTTGGTTGGCGATTTTAGGTATGGACACATCACTACTGCTGTGTGAGAACCTCTCATGAGGCCGCCTATTTTAGACGACGCGGTTGACTTATCAAGGTCCATGTTGCTGCTGACAGCTCCAGTACTGGATTCAGTAGAAGGAACATTGGGTGCATGGTAGGCAGAGGGGTTGAATTTCATTGTTAATCACCTTTAAAGAGGCATACAACCTTGTTTGGTTACAATGGTTTTAAAATTAATTTGTGCAGCAACTAGTCTTTTACTGCAAATGAATTTGCATGAGCTCTTCTCGTCTGGAAACTGTCGGAGTATCGGACATGTGATCATGTTTTCCTTTTTCCTCAATCTGAGGCCTTGACAGATGACTCCATCCATAGTGCATGCTTTTAAGTGGGTATTTATTACTCTATTGATGTTCGGTTTACCAAGCACGTTGAAAATGATAATATTATGCAATCTAGGGAGGCGTTCTTGCTTTTCAGATGCAATTGAATCTAGTAAGGAAGCAGTTATGCACACTCGGTCTAGTCTAACAGTTACTGAACCTATAATCAGTCCACAGAATGACAGGACTTGTTCATAGTATGTGCTGAATTCAGTAAGTTCGCATTTAAGTTTGGCTACTTCCTACTCGAGCGCTATAATCCGGTCTGTCGTTTCAGTCGGATTCGTGCTAGTAAAGTTGGAGTGGTTCGCAGACATATCTAATTATTTTTAGAATTTAGATGATGGACGTCCACTTCTTACAGTAATACTGGGGGTTTATAGCAGTGCTATCAGAGGTTTTTCTAGTCTTGAATGTTTTCAACTTCAGCCTAAGGAGAGAGCTTCCCCTTTGCACATTGTTAACAGGAATTTCGGAAGAATCTTAGGATCTTCAGTATAGGACTAATAAAGGTTGCGTAGGAATATAACCACAATGGGATGAGAAAAATAGTATGACGCAGTTTTTACTACTATAGGTGATATAAAACAAACGGTTTAAATTCCGGGTTGTTTTCGCTGATGGGCCAGTTTTTTGGTTCCTCTGTCACCTGCGCGACTTGTTGGTCAGTCTGGTTCGTTCGTTTATGTGCACGGGTCTATGGAGTACGTTCCCGGGCGGGAGGAAAATGACAATATAACGTTAAGGTGATTTGGTCACACGCTGTGACACGCACGCAATATCGAGTGGCTTCGGGGAGAGAGAAAACCTGCGTTATTGATCGCTGCCGCTTAGGATCGGGTGCCGTGTTATATTGACGATCAAAAAATATATGAAGGAGGTAAGGCGCTCTCGTGGGGAATTTAATCTTAGGGGTACAACACTGAGTTGAACTCTGTTGCTACACAGTCAGCCATTTCACCGCCTGGTGTGACGGCGTCTGTGTCCACGCGTCATGTAGTGGAGAGAGATAAACACAGATAAAAATCATAAGGTACTATCATTGAGAACGGCGATGACTCGGTGATGAATTCGGATGCAAATAAGGATAATAAGACTGGGATATATTGCAAGTAATTTCCGATTTGGGCCAGAATCCAAACAAACAAAGTAAAATTTTTAGAGTTACCGATACGCCCTTGAGTAAACCTTAATAAAGATAAACATATGCCGTCTGTCATCAAAATTAGGTAGTAGAAAATATATTGGTGAAACACCATTTGGCAAAGAGGAAGAGGCATAAAAAACGCGGTCATATTAAGTCCAAAACCGTTAAGAGAAATACATCCATAGACACAAGGACGTATTTAATTTAGTGGCGTACATGAAGCGGATAAAAAAAGATAGGATGTCGTAAGAATTCCGATGACCACGTTCATGTATTTACCGTGGCTCACTTATGGTGAACGCCAGTCATTTACGGTTGTTGTCCTCACCATCCAATAGCCATCCAATGATTAGTGAAATTCGCGAAATTCTACTGCACATGCAGAAACCTGAATTCCTCTCGCACAATAGTGGTGATGACGTATGGAATTCTAGGCAGACGAGTGCTTTAGTGCAGAGCTCAGCTGCATGCAAGCATAAGCTAGTGAAGGAGATAAACCTTTTGGGTTATCGAGCGAAATGTGTACAGACAGCCGCAGCGTGTTTCCGGCAGTCGTTATCCGTCAGGTAACTTTGCGCTGAGTGCTCAAAGTCATGGCCAACGGTAGGCGTTGGGGCGATCCAGAGTTATCTATATGTCTTGCTGGCTACTCAGCGAAGTTGGCGTAAGCAAGCTAAAGCGTGCAACCAAAACTATGGCGTGGATGTGCGCAAGTGATGTCACCTAAGCTGAGAACGAGTTTAGTCAATGCAACTCATGTCAATATCATTGCATCACTGCCACAGGTAAGGGAGCACAAGCAGACAATGCAGTCGGGAGCACGTAACGTCCATTTACTCAGAGCGCGCTGTCTACTCGGCTGTACGGTGCATGCGTTTTAAACGCCGCAGCAACTTCACGAGGATACAATGCAATGAACGAAGGAATGGGTCCCAGCACCACCCGGTATGTGTTTAAACTAGTGCAGAAGTTGGAGCGAGCTGGGAGTGTGTGTGTATGACATGAAGAGAACCGGACCGCCTCGCATCCTCACGAACGACTGTTTAGTTTCCGCTGTAGTCAGTGAAGTGTCAAACATTCCCGATCTAAACACTCGTCGGACACCACAGCCCGGCGACGCGACCCGATATGCGGTATACCGGATATTGAAGAAACAAACATTTCGAAGGTTCTGTGCACTTTAATTTCAAGTATTGAATCCCTGCGATTCGGAGAAGTGGCGTGAATTTTGCCGCTGGTTTCTGGAGCACGGAGACATTTGTTATGTCCATTTTACAGATGAGGCACTGTTACATCTGTATCTAACAGTAAAACAATACGCTTGGGCTACCAGCAACCCACGAAAATATACCGCATCACGTATGCGACACAGTGTGAAACTGATGGTTGGAGCTGAATTAACAAGACAGCAAATCTTGGGCCTAGATTTCGTTTCCGGGAATGTGACCGGTAGGTTATTGCTTTGAAGTACTAAATGCTTATCACTTCCTAGTATCATCGTACTTGGCAATACGGCAAACCTTTGTGCCTTCAAAACTGGAGGCCGAAGAGGCATGCAGCACCGGTTGTTGGCCACAGGACGGTAGACCTGCACCTTCTGCTAAAACGCTGCGTGCTTACCTCACAAACAAATTTTGCTAGTACTTCAGTCATGATCGCTTCTTGATTATCTGTGGTGCCCTCATTCATGAAATTCCAATTAGCATTTTTAAACACACAGCAAAATGCTACGATTACCTGACTGTTCGATTTGATTTCATTCACTACGACGAATATCCTGATGCAGAGCCAAAAATGCAATGTGTTACTCAATATCAGGTTCTGTCCACATTCGTTTGAAATCCTAGGTAACCTTTATGACTAAGTGCACCCCAGGCATAGGCTGGGATAAATGGTTACAAACCACTTCACTTGTCACCGATGCATCAAAGCCAAAATATTCCACCATCCCATGAAACCAACATTATACATGGGAAGCCAAATATGACGATTTATGACCACGGGGACACAAGGAGCCTTCAAATAACAATTCCGACGCGGAAAATGAGACACCCCGAGTAATTAATATTTATACTTTGTTAGTGAAGAAAAGTTTTCACACTAACAGGAGCTAACGACACAATTGCGTTTGAATCACATGCTCCGTTACAGACACAGGAATGCACTTTGAAAGTTACGGACTGGGGGCCCACCAGTCAGTAAGCTTGGGTGGCATGCACACACAACAAAGGGCTGCCAACGCCCTACGGGTACAGTAATGGCCTTTTCAAAGAGTTCTAGCCGCAAATCTTATACTTGCTTCTGTCACTACATCATTAGTGTTATCCAGCATCAAAGTCACAGCAAAATTGGTGTTGCAATAGCTACTATCCTTGAGTACACACGGCTTGTTTGGAGTGGATAACCTTCATCCCTAAACATTGCAGGTAGCAGCCATTCACCTAACCCAAACACTTGTTGGATGCTTTCAAAAAAGTCCATTTGCTTCTACCAATTATCGTCCGGACACTTCCCCTGCGCTTGCCAAATTCATGGAAGCGATCATCGCTGACTTACTGATGGTGTACCTGGAAAGTGTCGGCGATGCAGTAGTACGAGGGGTGGATAACTTTCCCTGCGAACAGCAGTTAGAGGTTAGAGTCCGAACATCTCTGCCCACTAGTAATCGAGTGGAGTGCGACGATATTGCTAGAGTCACCACCCCAAATATTTTACTTTTTTCGGATGAACTTAAAGTTGGTCGGCGATCAAGGGAATGAAGGACCAAAAGCTCCTACATGTGCGACCTAGATAGGACGTTGCATTGACCGGTGCGGAATTCCCTGCCATTCAATTTAGTCAAGTGACGCGTGTTCCTACTCGGCCACTGAGACACCCATACAAATTGGGGCATACGACCTGCAGACAAGCTCTCAGGAACTTGACCTCTGTGTGCTGCTGCAGGAAGACTTCGGTTATTCCAGACAGTCGGAATCCGTTGCAAAAGTGGTAGTCAGCACCTGGCTAGCTCGCTGACGGTATTTGAAAGTTTGTATTCATTCAACTAATTTATAATGCACAATGCCTGTGTGCGTTCACGCAACAAATACGCAATCCAGGATTGGCACGCTTGGCTAAAGCATGACCTAGCAACACTCGAAAATCCCCATAGTCAAGCAACAAAATGTGTCAAGGGATTGTGCAAGTTTTCGTAACAACAGCGACTACAAATATCTGGCGTTTTCAGTGAACGCTACAGGCAGCTACGTGGAGACTTCATATTAGTCTACCAGATACGGAACGACCTCACTTACGCACGTCGCCACCCACTAGAACACATCCCGAATACCAACTTCAAAGGCAATAGACTGAAACTGAGTCAACAACACAGCTGGCTTTTAATTAGTGCTGGACGAACGACAGCTCATAGAGACCCTGTGATTTCGCTATTAGTAGCCGTAGAACGTTCCGGTGCCAACGCTGTTTATGTGCACAACGACAGCCTGGACGATAAGAATTCGATCCAACCAGAGGCATTCTTAACACCATTTGCCAGTGAACCAACTTAGCCTTTAAAACTTTTGTGTAAGAGGCCAAGTAGATTAACACAAAGGTATTGGAACGAGCATCTACTCTAGTTAAGGATATGTTCAAATATCCGCCGTCGTTCTCCTTGCAGTGCAGAAATCGCTTTATGCAGTCGGCGAGCACTTTCTCCAGCATCTTGCTGTTGCTTGCGTGAAGTTCGCCAACAATATTTTCTTTCAATTGATCCAACGTACGAAGCCTTGTTTTGTGCACTCGCCACTACAGATAGCCTCAACAAAAAAGGCATGGGGTTCCAATCCCATTAGCAATCCGACCAATCGAGTGATCCACGGCGTACGATCAAATAGTGACCAAATTTGTCGGTGAGGTAAGCACGCACCGTTTTAGCAGAAGGTGCAGGTCTACCGTCCTGTGGCCAACAACCGGTGCTGCATGCCTCTTCGGCCTCCAGTTTTGAAGGCACAAAGGTTTGCCGTATTGCCAAGTACGATGATACTAGGAAGTGATAAGCATTTAGTACTTCAAAGCAATAACCTACCGGTCACATTCCCGGAAACGAAATCTAGGCCCAAGATTTGCTGTCTTGTTAATTCAGCTCCAACCATCAGTTTCACACTGTGTCGCATACGTGATGCGGTATATTTTCGTGGGTTGCTGGTAGCCCAAGCGTATTGTTTTACTGTTAGATACAGATGTAACAGTGCCTCATCTGTAAACTGGACATAACAAATGTCCCCGTGCTCCAGAAACCAGCGGCAAAATTCACGCCACTTCTCCGAATCGCAGGGATTCAATACTTGAAATTGAAGTGCACGGAACCTTCGAAACTTTTGATTCTTTAATATCCGGTATACCGCATATCGGGTCCGGTCGCAGAGCTGTGTTATCCTACGAGTGTTTAGATCGGGAATGTTTGACACTTCACTGACTACAGCGCAAACTAAACAGTCGTTCGTGATGATGCGAGGCGGTCCGGTTCTCTTCATGTCATACACACACACTCCCAGCTCGCTCGAACTTCTGCACTAGTTTAAACACATACCGGGTGGTGCTGGGACCCATTCCTGCGTTCATTGCATTGTATCCTCGTGAAGTTGCTGCGGCGTTTAAAACGCATGCACCGTACAGCCGAATAAACAGCGCGCTCTGAGTAAATGGACGTTACGTGCTCCCGACTGCATTGTCTGCTTGTGCTCCCTTACCTGTGGCAGTGATGCAATGATATTGACATGAGTTGCATTGACTAAACTCGTTCTCAGCTTAGGTGACATCACTTGCGCACATCCACGCCATAGTTTTGGTTGCACGCTTTAGCTAGCTTACGCCAACTTCGCTGAGTAGCCAGCAAGACATATAGATAACTCTGGATCGTCCCAACGCCTACCGTTGGCCATGACTTTGAGCACTCAGCGCAAAGTTACCTGACGGATAACGACTGCCGGAAACACGCTGCGGCTGTCTGTACACATTTCGCTCGATAACCCAAAAGGTTTATCTCCTTCACTAGCTTATGCTTGCACGCAGCTGAGCTCTGCACTAAAGCACTCGTCTGCCTAGAATTCCATACGTCATCACCACTATTGTGCGAGAGGAATTCAGGTTTCTGCATGTGCAGTAGAATTTCGCGAATTTCACTAATCATTGGATGGCTATTGGATGGTGAGGACAAGAACCGTAAATGACTGGCGTTCACCATAAGTGAGCCACGGTAAATACATGAACGTGGTCATCGGAATTCCTATGCCAGTGTTAGTAACTGCGTGTAATATTTTTGAAAGCTAAGTTATATGCTTACGCCTGGTATTTTTTTGGCCTTTAAAAACCGAGGAAGTGACAATTATCTATCTTTGTATTTGTGTTTTTGCGTGTGATATTTAAGAGAATCTCAGCATTTTATTCATTGCGACGAGATACCATACCCTGATGCTGTGTCTTTAGTGGTTTTGGACAGTCGAATCAAGGATCGACTTGCAGTCCTTTATTATTGGGCGCCTTAACTTTGGTTAAGAAGCTCTGCAGCCATTGTTTTTTAATATACTCTATTCACGGTTGATCAAATCTAGGAGAGCGCGGCAACACTACGAAGCGAAACCAAAATATTAAATTGTGTACTTTATACTAGCTAACCCGTGCGAGTTCGTGGTTGAAAGTTGGGAGAAAGAAGCACAAAGTCTGTACAGTATGATTGTTGATTCTTTGCCGTGTAGGAATGTGTATCTAATCAAATATTTTCCACCCTTGGTAGGAACCAAAATAGAGGGTTGAGAAGATCTAAATGACAACGGTATCATAATGGAGCCACTCATTCTCCTATATGAACTCGTCGGTTGGCTTCTCTTTCATTGGCAATCCGATCGCGTAAATAATGTACCTCGAGAGAGCCTTTGTGCTGGCGTGAGTAACCGATAGTCCATCTATCGGAGCAAGGCGCGTGTTATAGTGGTCTGGAGCGTTTCACTTGCGCTTCGCAACATATAGGTGGCACCTAGCCCGCTCCTTTTTCCTATAGTGCTCCTACCAAATGAAAGTTAAACCGCGAACATACCTGGGTCCAACATATCAAGTCTGTTTACTTCTGTCTATCTGAGGAGACAGGTTTCGCAAGCGAACAGGCGGATCCAGCGTACAGGTGCATTATAGACCATAATCATCAAGGTACTAGTGATGTAGAGCAGGTGATAAAGGTGGATGAAGTTGGCTAAAGCACGAGTCTTTTATATACCATTTGTTGTCTCTCCTTCTATTCCAAGAACACTGACACAACTGCCGTGGTATTTACATTTCTGTAAGACGTCTAAACGATCGCCAACATTGATCAGCGGATGGCGGTCCCCGTCAAGCTTGGAGGGAAGCCTTGCATTTGGAAAGTGCAAAACTAGTCCCTAATGAGGCGCAATACAAGTAGTGCTCTAAAATTGACGTGAATTGAAGTTGTTATCCATGCAGCATTTATTACGAGGAAATAGGTTTGATCTAAGCTAATGTTGCTTTCATTTGTGGAGCACGATTGATGCAAGTAAATCGGAGGCCATGGAGATCAGAAAGATCCGTCGCAAACATGAGCCATTTAGCAGCACTGAAAAATGACAGAGCAGCTCCTATATCCGCAGTTTCAGCAAGAGCTTGCGCAATAACTTACAAGGGTAGGTTCTTTGAGTATGAAGAAGACCGAATTCTTATAGTCTAATCCTGCTGTCTTATTCAACTTCAGCAGCATCACCTCCTGTTTGACACCTGTAATGCGATGCGTACCCTAAGTAGTCAATTACGGAGCAGGGCAATCGCATTCTGTTAGGGGATCTGGTAGTACAGGCTTATAAAATAGCCTTGCAAATTGCACCACCCAACCCTTCCTGCAATTTGACTTCTGGTGCTTATCTACTCGCGGAAGATTTCGACAACAGCACTTATCCAACTGCCCATTCGGCGTAGAGGAACAAACAATATCTGATTGTTCCCATTAAAAAGAACCCTTTTCATCTCCGACGCGGGATGGGACCAACCCGGTTTGAGGTCATTCTTCATACTAGCTCGCGCTTTTATTCATGGGCCATTTGTTAGCATCCAGTCATGACCCGACCATATTGTGTCCGTAAACATCCAGACCCAATGTCAAGAATGACCACCAGAATATACATGAAGACATAGCTGTATCTACTAAGTTCTGGTGAACATGTGACCAGTGACATTCAAGTGTGTTCAGTGGGCGTTTGATCAACTGGTATACCTGCTTAATTTGATACGCATTCTGAACATTTGGCTTCATGTGTTGGTGGATGTCTGAGCACTCACAGTGAAGTAGCGCACGTCTGCCGAAACATACCATGAGGTCAGCATATTTCCTTGCAGAGTCAGGGTTCATGCTTGTGCAATAATTCAGTGTACAGATTGGTTGCATGCTTTCCTCTGCAAACTATTCACGAGGCTATCTATTTGCGTGCATGGTACGAGGATGGTCGGCGCCATGTCACCAGATTGTACTCTCAAGGAATAGACGAGCACCTTCACACAGGTGTAACAACTGCTCACTGTTACATTTACGGGAGCCTACATAGTGTTATCCCCCGGATGCAACTCAAGTCGATGATTTGCAAACCTGAGAGTTCCGACAATCACCCAGCAAAACAACCTTCGTACTTCTGCCATAAACAGAACTCTTATTGTTACTGATTATACCATCCATCACCGAATCAGCACAACAGTTTGTGGGAACGGCGGGTAAAATGACATACAGGAGCAGGTCAGCTTCTAATGAATTTGAAGACTTGAAGGGGCCAGCCAGTCCAATGTCTCTCATCCGACCAAAGAAGCTTCAAACCGGAAGCTCATAGTAATACCCACATAAACATGACTGGTAACTGCGGCTACACCGCTTCTATACATATGCATTACGAAAGAATCGCTCGTGTCATCTGAAGATCTTTAACAGGATCATAACTCGGGTGTTTCAGAGAGATTTGCAAAAAGCTAACTGAAACCGATAGAAGAAATCTCTAGTGTATGCGAAAGTGCTGTTCGTTGACAAACGTGAAAAAGGTGTGAACTTTGTGGGGTGCTAGTTTTAGCGTGGAGTGAATGCTCCAAACACAAGCGGATGCAGTGACCTAGATTGCATGCTTGGACGCAAACTCGTCGACCTAACAGAAGTAACTCTCCGAGATGGTTAATGAGCCAAATTTAAAAGACGACAGCGTATCAAAGCAAAGCGGGGGAAGCCAATAATTTTGGGGTTAAGAACAGTATAGATCAATGTCTCTCAAATTGCGGTCCGCGGAATAACTGCCCGGAAAACGCGCGATTTCATCAAAATGTTAGAAATCCAATAAAATTTACAAAAGTTTCCTTTTGATATTAATATCCAAACATGGACATTCATAGAAATTTGCTAAACCATATCTGACGGTCGACATCAGCCTAGTGAATGGCCTAAGTATAACAAACTATTTCCTGGTAGGTAATTAAATAAATCCATGAAACTGAACTTCATTATGTTGGGCTTGGCAGAGACTGGAAATACGAGTGAACGAGGCAGTATATGTCGGAAACACAGTGTTGTAATCTCACCATGATGCTGTGTGAAAACAGGATGAATTAGTATCCGTCTGCACTTATTCACCTAACCCAAACTTTGTCGCCCATCGAAAGCAAATAGTGAAGTCCGAAATATTTCGAAAGCCATTGCGATAGAAAATTGGTCAATAAAAAACAGTGATGCATTGACAGGACACTGTCATGAAGACACAAAAGGAAAAGCAGATTTTTTGGGTTGGGCTAATGTGCCTTTGCAAACTGGGGAGAAAATATACCCGCAACATTGAAAAAAGTTGGCTGCTCCGTTTACGTTATTTTAGCATTTAATCAAATTTGGTCTTAACAATGTATATAAAGTTGTGGCATGTTCTGGATTCTCCCGTTTAATCAGCCACTTCCTTTTAAGATTTATACACCTTACAAAAAGGTGGGCAATTGGTTTGAGACAGAAAAATTGATAATTGTGTCAGAGCAACATTCGTCTTCCATTTCTGATGTAGTACAATCTGGGCCATCTACTGTACCTTAGGTAACGAGGTTTGGGAAACCGGTCCAGTATGCTCGACCTTAACACCTAAGCGCAGGTTACCGGAGTCAGCAGATCAGTTCGATCGAGAGAACGCGTGAACCCACCGGGAGACACAGCGATGGCTGGACAGCGAATCACGAGTGGCACACGTATTCAGAAACCGACAAACCGGATTGGACAATAGAACATAGAGGGCGCACTGGCAACTCGAGAATCGCTATTAACGGCAAGTTTCAGAGTGCAAAGCCAAATATGAGCGGTCCAAAGAAATACGGCAAATCAGATGCCAAGCACGAAAGATGTGATCATTGTGCGAGACAGGAAGACAGCGACCGAAGAGGAATAACCTAACCCAATGAAATAAAAGGGGAACGCGACCAATGAGGTGAACCGAAAAACAGAAGACCCACTGAGAAGGCTCGAAGATTAACAGTGTTTATTTCTTTTAAATAGGCTACCCTATACTGAATAAACGCCTGTTTTCCGCCCGCCGCCATCGTGGCTTTTTGATCGTGTCCTTGTCCCAGAACATCTTGTAATAATACATAAACTGAGACCTTCGATATACCTTGCTGCTGGATCCGTTGCAACCTTACTCTGTGTCAATCGGAATCTCTGTACCTGTAGCTAAGATAAGTAACTACAATGACATTTCATTTCTATTGCATTCTTGAGTGCCAACAATTGATCGCTGTGTCTTGCGTAACAAATTGCTTCCAAACAGATGCGTGATGGCCATAAAAATACAGTTTAAATAAACATGTGGACTGTATGGACAAAAGGAGTACTGTGACTGCAACTGTGATGAGCAGTTAAAAACAAAAGGCTCATGCTTACTGCGTCTCAGATGGTGAATGGAAAGGCCGCTGAAGCATCTTGCATAGTAAAGTAGCTTATTGCACTGGCTGGAGAACCACACACAATAGCGGAGAAATGGATCAAGCCACGTGTAGTCGAAGGTACTCAGTGCTTGCTGGATGAAGAATCAGCAAAATAGCTGTGAAAACAATACGGTATCTCAAAACATTAAGACAATAGCGACGGCTGTTGAAGGGGTTAACCTCAGGCATCAGGTCTACGCACTTCACTTGCATGATGGATGAGTCGACAGATGTGGCTGGACATACCATGCTGCTTGCGTTTGTAAGCTACCAACACAAACTAGCCTAGGAAGATGACACGCATTTATGTGAATGTCTACCTAGGAACACTAGTGACGCTGAGATGTTTAACATGGTGAATAACGTCACGCAAAAAAGTAACACACCGTGGGACAATTGCATCAATATTTGCAAGGCTGCTGCCAAAGCAATGACAGAAAATGTTGCCGGTCTTGTGCCAAGAAGGAACACTGTTGCAAAACAGACCTTAGCACTCAATTTACTTTGCATTGAAAGTATTTTCTGTAGCAAATGCAACCAACTGCACACGGTTCTCTTTGACGAGAGGAAGGTTGCACACATATTTACTTATCAACACTGAAGATGGCTCTTCAGTGGCATAATGTTACTGCGTTTCAATACTCTACGCACAAAGTCGATTTTTATTTGTATCAATCATAGCATCTGCAAATCCCGGTAACTGATTCACATTGGTTGACAATAATTGCTTATTGGTCAGATAGGTTCATAAACTGACTGACATTAATCTAGCACTGCAAGGTATGGCTAAGGCCATATTCAATGCAAATAAGAACACCCGACCTTTTAAAAGAAAGAATTTTGGGAGAATTTATTTGCAGTAGGTGTAGCTTTTCGATATCTGAAAACAATCTAAAAGTGATTAGCTGGGACACGGAACATCCAGAGTATTTGAAATATCTGGCAGTAGCTTGGTTTCAATATTTCCTCATTGAGGGTGTGGAAAATTCTGAAGCGTTTTCTTGGGTCAAGAACCAATTAGCTTGCACGAAAAATGTCCTTTTACATACCTTCAGTATGAGAAATCATTTGACATGATATCCACTTCTTCACTTTAGGAAACATTCCAAAACTTTGTTAAAACCTGTTTTATTACGAAGGACGATTACCCTGACTGGGCGAAGAGAGCTGTCACCATGCTTCTCCCTTTTGCCGCTATATACCCGCATAACAATGCACACTCGCATTAAGCCTATACGGAAAGGAAGTGTCGCAATGTACTTTAAGCTGAAGGATATATGATATAACTGCTTTCCTTAGATACAACAAACATCAGAGAATTCGACGCTACATGTTAGAAACAATCTCATCCAACACAGTGTTGCAGGAGGTGGTGGGCTTCCGCCTTTCTAGCGTACTCCCTATTAAAATCCACATTTGCCTGTTAACAGCACTGTGGCTTATTAGACATGACTCGCAAACAACTCAAGTCACTGCGTATCTGGATAATCCTACAAATCCAGGCAAGTCAGTCATTCAATAACAAGGTTTTAGTTCACACGTCATGCCGAAGTTTTGACCGAAAACAGTCGAAAGTACCGCGTCACATTTACAAATTGAAGCAACACAGCCACACATTTATGTCTACATACATTAATGTACACTTATCACGTCGATCCATACGCTACTGACAAGCTTGAGCTGTTCTTAACAGTTACTGGTCATTAATATTTATATCTTCGTGACCGTATCTATACAGGTATGTCTCATTGCTGTGAATAAAACCTTTATTTTTATGGATTAAAGTACACCATTTTCCACCTACAATATCGTTCAATATTTTTGCTGATCATAACGAACCCCAGGGTTGATTCAGTTTACTGTAATGTACGTTTCCAGGACATTACGCTCTATTAACATATTATTGAAATTCAGTTCAGTGGACAACCTTTATCATAACGGGTATAGTATGCTAACTTTTTCGAACAGATTGAGAAACTTGGGAGTAGACAAAAGTGGTTACGCGGGGCGACAAGAATGCAAATGCGTAAGATCTGGATAGTATTTTCCTCATACCATTCCTCTCGATGCAACGCATGTGGAGCCGTTGGTTATCATTTGCGATAGCCGGAGCTCTATGTCATTCTGTTGAATACTATTTAGGTGTGTTGTTACAAGACCATCTTGGCTGTTTCCATAAGGTGGATAAAGCATCAGAAACGCCAATCAACATATTGTCTCTATGTGGAAGGCAGTGGGGCGGTTTTACTCTATTACTAGTTTTCAAATGCCCACGATAATACTCGTCGCTATTCAGATTATACCATCCACGTTTGGGAGTTCTAGCAAAAGTAAAATGTCACCGCAGTGAAAATGCAATGTGGGAAAGGCACTAAGAATACAAGGGGTTGTTCCATCTCCCGTTTCACTGTGGACCAAAAGTTATAGGGGTCTAAGTGGGACAGTGTTGGCAAATTCTTGCTGATGATACATGGCAGTGCCAGATTCCGAAGAATCGCAGTCATAGGAACTACTGAAGCATGTTACTTATCCACCCTCCACACTGAGAGAAAATCGGCTAAATTTGAGCGGTTGCAGTGGCGCAGGAGTTGATACGCTCGTCAGATGTGCAAAACATCAAAACCTTCGTAATGTCCGTTATTTTTGAACCCACCTTAATGATCTTCAGGAAGTCGCTATGATATACTGAAACATTTTCGCTACATGAGGTAGCAATTTATGGCCAGGCATCACTGTAACTACAACAGTCAGTGCGCGGAATCAGATTTCCTGAGCAGGCTAATAATGAGCTTTATTTTGCTCACTCTAAGTAAGCACTATTCAATTCTACTGGAGCTAGACAGAGTTCTTTCCTTCTACCCATGGCGCATTACTGCTCCCACAACTTCCACATGCATTCTCGCAGAGAAGTCAACCAAGTGATGATCTCTATACTTCATATAAATATACCGATCTGATTTTCCATGCGAACTGATTAAAATGATCCAACATGGATATTTACTTACGGTCACGGAAACGTTTTGTGTAGAGAGAAAGTTTGGAATGGTAAGCTTTTTCTAATTTATTAAACAAATCATGTGCATTGACCAATGTTAACCGATCTGGTTAATGTAGTTTTGCAGTTTGTCTGGATTTGGCCATTCACCTTCTCTGAACACCTCAGCGCCGTACTCGGAATACTCTAGCTATGATTTAACATCTTATTTAAAACACGTCCGGTCAAACTTACCTAATACATTATGGCTGTGTGATGTGTTTCCTCAGGTGACTTGCCATCAACTATTCTACATGTATGGTGACAGTCCTGACTGGTCGCATACTAAACATGCTCTTATCTGGCACAGTGATTCACGTCTTCCTTTACACCTAGTGCATTCATCATGCACTCATTCGAATCGGATTAACTCCCCGTGTTCAGTCTGCATATTTACATGGAACCATTTCCTACGGAAAGTGATTTGTCCTACCCAAGTTGCTTTACCGCGCTTCATGCTTCTATCCAGACGCACCGATCTATGGTTTTTAACAGTTTTCACTGCTTCGATACTGTGACAGAGCAAGTATTCTCCGCGCTACCTGGTGGTCCTAGAATTACGTCCATAGGATCATTTCTAACTAAGCTTGGACACAATCTGTGGTTTCAATTACATTCGCCCATTGCCGGCACTTCTCGCTGTCATTCACCCACTACAAGCTACTTCCAACGGCTTTGTCCTACAGGAACCAGTGCAGATCAATAAGCTAGCTCAACTGTGTACGTGTCCCCGTCGTGCACACGCGCTTACGTTTTCTGACGTTGAGAGTGCGAGTGGGACAAAGAACACGAGCGTCATTCGCCCTCTACCTTAAGTGACCAGACAACGGAAGCGTTCGGTTGCAACAACGGTCCTCAGTCTAATTAATTTCACCTAAACGCACAGTTGGTAGGCAGAAGTGTACACATACAGGTAAACAAGACAGTAATTGTTAATTTTGCGGTCTTCCGTTCCACCACGTCTGTACTGGTTTCAGTCAACCACTATGCAAGAGACAAATAAGCCTGACTGATTCGCTTTGGTTTTGCCAAACACGCACAGCAATCCCAATTGTCAAATGTGTAATATCGCTGGTGGAAAAGTGTAAAATACTGACTGCAACAGTCCGGTAGATGGCGAGCTCCAAGGCTTTGGCGTTAGAATCTTACAACACCGACCTTGCTCTACAATAAACGCTTCAGAGCTCTGTCCTTAAGTTGAAGTCTAACGTAAGGCTTGCTATCCGCCAGACGGCATCTGCACCACCTATTCCGACAATTACTAACCCTTCAATTAGGCAAGCTACATCCAGCGCGGCTGCTAGTAACGCATCCCTAGATGCCATATCTCACGAGTTTTTCACGACACTGACACCGACAGACCAGAACCGGGGAAAATACGCACGGATCGCCTCCTTAAAAACGACTAAATAGACACCCGTATGTCCAATTTCTGGATCAAACACCAGCGATGCGACGCCGTTTTCACAACGTTCGTTAGTGCCAGCTAAACAATCCAACTTACAAGCCACAATACTCAAACCGCCATACGTTAAACAGAACCATAGTGCGTTAACGGTCGAGTGAACTAACGTTCATGATTCCAAATCTGGCACAATAAAAAGCAAGTTGGTAAGTGATCACAACCAGTAACGTTCTATCTGCGATGCAATTAGTATTCGAGTAGACCTAACTGGGCTACGACGCCTAGCACGTCACCAAAATTCAGTGCACTACTGCAAACCCCGATTTCTTCGAATAACCTTGAATTCAGCTGAGGGGACAGAGGTAGTCCTACTCACAGCGGTTCATCTTCGCAAGAAATTGAGCGGGGTACTCATACTACCAGATATTCCATGAGAAGGACCGTCAAATGAAAAATAAAACCATGGCGGCTCTTCTACCAACGAAAGCTAAATAACCGTATTTACTCATCATGTTCCTAAACAACTGGGGGTTTTCTGAGCAAGAAACGCAAAGACAAGACCGACAGCAGTGTACTGCATCCTCCAAGCACTCTCTTTGGACCGCGTTATCGTTAAATCTCTAAGTAGCATCCCTTATTCGCCAATAGCTGTGGTACAAAAATATTGAAAGTCGTGCTACACTCAGATGGAATGACAGAAGACATATTGGATAGCTGATTGTAGGTCCTTCCAGGTTGCCTACCAAGGTTAGGCTAAAGATAGCAGGCGCACGGCTTCTAGTTTTTAGCACTTCATGAGAACATGCAACCTCAATAAAATAGTTGCCTTCACAATCCTGCAGAGTTGTAAACAATATGGAGTTAGCGACACCCGATAAGACAGCAAAACTCACGACAGAACATCTCGATCTTGGATGCTACATGATGCAGTGTTGCCTGATTGAAATTCAAGAATCAATGATCCATGCAAAAAAACTATTAACAGCCGACCGACGAACGGTCGGCTTAAAACGAAACACAAATTTGTTGTGCACTCACACACATCTGACATCAAAAAACACTATAATGTTTGCATACTAATACTCAAGGTCTTCTTAGTATGTTGGCCGAACTTAGAGAACGCCAGGCATCACAATCACGGGATCTCATTATGATTACGGAGACCTGGTTAATCCTTGAGGTAGCGGATTCTGAAATCAATGTACCTGGTGAACCACTAGTTCGGAATAGCAGAGCCGGTATAGATGGTGGCGTAATTCTGTATTACAAGGCTAACCACTGACGTGAACTTATGTCCACCCAGAGATCCGTGCCCCAGCTTAGCTTTGGTGCCGAGTATGGTTGCGTAACAAAGAGACATGTCGTATAGCTGTGATTTATCATTCAGCACACTACGTGTGAAATGGACTCCAAACTAAACCATGTTCTTCAAGTTGCTTTGAGTAACACATACAGTCACATTCTCATCGCATTCAACTTTAATACGCACGATCTGGAAATAGCGGCGTCCGATAGCATGCAGTTCAAAGCTTGTTAACGAAAGGTAATTTCTCACTACCCTCTGCACAACCACGTGACTTCACCCACCAGATTGCGAACTGCTAACAAGTCGTCCATACCTGATCTAGTGTTCACCAACGAAGAACTCATGGTGACGGAATAATTACAAACACACCACTAGGTCCCAGTGACCATGTGACTCTACTGTTTAACTGTGTAGCTTATGCAAAATATCCTGAGGAAGAGAATGCTAAACCATATACGGTCACTCATTACAACGTGTTATCCGCGCTTGATAAGGAGGCAGCCTGGATCTCCTAAACTGAAGGTCCCCACAGAAATCACACGTTCACAAGGACATTGCCACACTGATAACGCACGATGCTGATCAGAAGTCCTTCTATGGTCAAAGGAGAAGGAATTTCTTTCTGAGGATCAGAACACACAAATGAATGTCTTTGTGGGACTTAGCATGGAGAGCTCCCCACAAGTGCTCAAAGCACTCCCCGAATTCCAAAACGTGGACTGCGCATGTGCACGGCGTAACATTTGTGCGAGTGTGATCCGCGAGGACTTGGTGACACATCTGCAGGAGTTAGTGAAGAGATTCTGCATGAACCGCCAACTTTTATACAAGCATGCTAATGGCCTTCGAACAGTGCAGCGCGGAATCCTAACACTGAGCACGACTGACGGGTGCACACGATCAACAACGGAAGAGACCGATCTCCTTCGGTTCTATTACTCACAAATGTTCCAGAGAGTAGGTGGCATAACAGTTATCCTTGTTTCTATTATCTCACCATCAGCCTTATTAAATAGTACTTTTACTGCAGAAAGTGTATCAAAGAAACTGTTGTCCCTGCGTATCCACAGCTCTCCTGGTGTCGATAACATTCGACTGCAGTCAATGATGTGGCGGAGCATCTCTATATTCTATCAGCAATGTATGGAAGAGAACCATGTTCCAATAATATGGAAGTGAGAGACAATCACTCCTATTCATAAGGGAGGTATTTACACTGACCCAAACAATTATCGTCTCATAACGATACTCCCTGTGCTTTCCAAGTTTATGCAGTCCATCATTGCTGATGCGCCCAAGCCATATCTGGATAATCACAAGGTGATGTCACCAGAGCAACATGGCTTCCGACAAAAGCGTTCATGCATTAAGAACCTGCTAATTGCAAGCAATAGCTGGACTGAAGCACTTAATGGCGGAGCGGGAGTTGATGCCCTTTACCTGGACTACTCACAAGCGTTTGATCGCTTGGACCACAGAATTCTCCCCCATTAACTTCAGCTGTATGGCATTTTTAACCCACCGTTGCGTTGGATAGTAACTTTCCTGCAAGAACGTTGTTTGGAAGTGAGAGTACGAGAGTCCCTGTTAGACGCAATTGTGGTTGAGTGCTGCGTACCACAGGCATCGGTGCCCGGGCGCTGTCTATCCTTGGTTTTCATAAACGCTGGCGAGAAAAATTACTTATGTTTTCCTATTCTTCGCGGATGCTATTAAGTTATGGCGAGCGATCAAATATTTGAACGACCACGAAAAGCTCCAGCGTGACTACACTATTTAATACTGATCAGTTCAGAATACACTACAGTTCAATGTGGAAAAATGCCACGCTGTTTATTAGGGCGATAGGCTTGAGCAGATGTATAGGATTGGGTCATGTGTATTGCAAACAACTTTCCAAGGACGTGACTGTTGCGTGGTCCTTTAACGTGACTTGAACTGTTCAAAGCAGTCAGAGTCAGCTGCGAAGAGTTCCAACCAGCATTTCGGCTTGCTGTAGAGAGCATTAGGAAGATTCAACCCATCCATCTTCTTGCCTGCGCCCTCACGTTGAATACACCATCCGTGCTTGGAAACCTTTGTTAAAGCGCGACTTAGAAGCGCTGAAGAAATCACAAACGCAGGGCCACAAAGAATGTCAAGGGCCTACGAAATCTGTCCTATCATCAAAGGTTGAAGTCACTGGGAGTTTCCAGTGGCCTCTACGGAAGATTGCGCGGCGATCTCATATTAGTCTACTAAATATAGATTGACCCTAATCACGTATTTTGTCACTTGCTGAAACAGCCAAAAGACCAATTTCAGAGGCAACCCTATGAAATTGTGTGCACAGTACAGTCGCCTGGAATGCCGGCGGAGTTAGTATTGATTTCGGTTTGCCAACCCTGGAACTCTCTCCCAAACGTAGTTGCTTCCTCCCACACCCAGGATATTTTCAAAAATGATTGGATCTTGCCCTTGGTCGCTAACGCTTGGTCGCCTAAACTGTGCTACTTTGGAATACATTAATTATCCCTCCAAACTGGATTAAGATGTTACATAAAACTTAAGAGGCACTACAGAAGTAAGTATTCTCGTTTTTATTTGAGCACGGAGTACAACAAATATACTTGTCCCAATTTTGCCTCCTCGTCGCATTTAATACACACTTACGCTACTATTATTCAGAAGCGTATCTGCTAAATAAACGGTCAAACATATAACATACCTATTTTTTGATAATTGTCATTTTACACCCCCCATCCTGCGGGGCTTGTCAAACGACAGCTTTTTTACGCGGTATAAATCATTTTTCATTGTAAAGACAACGTGACTGGGCTTCCTCATGGGTCTTCGTTTCTGATCACAGTTGAAGAGCTAAATTGGTTACGTTGACCAGCAAAATCACGTTTCACTATCCGATCATGCTTAGTATGATTACCACAGTACAACAGCTGTAGAGGCGTTCGAGTCAGTCGGCTGCATGTGTTAGATAAACTAAATCTATCGAGACCGGCGCTAATCAAATATCGAACAAACGTTAAGCCCAGTGGTTGTATATGTATAATTCCATCAGTAGTATAAGGTCCGTGTTTTGCGCCAGCATTGTGTTGGCCATTAAACGATTAACTAATCTCATCCGCGCATAAATTCGGTAACTTGTGTGCAAATTATTTTCACAGTGTTTAACTGCAAATTTCATGGGTGTTTCCTTTGATTAGCGAAGGGTCGATTTCGGTAGCACTGATATTAACTTGCTAAAATATTCGTACAACAAAAGTATTGTCTTAATAGCAGTATAAAGGAAAGTGTCTGAGAACCCACGTGGAATAACCTTGACATAAACAATTAAACTGAAGACAACGGCGACAAAATGAAGATCAGATTAATAGATTCGCAACATCTCTTACAAAAGTTCTTATGTGTAAGGACCTATGTCCATTATTGGGGGAGTGTTGGTGGATATAACTTAGGCCCCGTGTGTTTTTTACCAATATAGGTGGTTTAAAGCACGTAAAATATTTTCTAGAAGCATTAAAATGTTCGTAAACAAGGATATTGGGGGACGAGACAACTATAGTTAGAGTGAGCCCTCCATGATTGGCTCTCACGAATATAGTAGGAGTTCAGCCGAAAGACAGCTCAGCTATATTGCGTGCCTATTTTAAATTAGTTGCCCCATAATTTTATGCCGTGACTAAGATGCGATATATTGCTGCCAAGGTATTTTGGGTTAATCAGAAACAGGTAGTCTACTTAATGATGTCACCGCAGATGACATTGATAATTTATATAAACAAAAATGGCCCGAACCTAAGTTGTTTTGGTATAAGGATCAGTCAGTTTAAGTGGTTTGTCGCTGTTCAGTGTGGAGTAAAGTTCTTGACGCGAAATTTCTTCCCCAAGGACAAAGACTTCCAAACCTTGATGCACGTGTTTTTAGTTATCTGCGGGTAAACCAAACCAAATTTCTTTGATGAAGATTTTTCGAGTAGGCACTACAAATGCGAGAAGTCTTTGATTTGGTTTTTGTCCCATTCTCCCTCCATTTTCAAACAAGAATTTGTTTCGCATGCAAAGAGTTGTGCATAATCATATAAGATTTTCTTCCAACTACCCAGCAAAGAGCAATTTACCTTTGGAAACAGAGTGATTTTGACGTACCAATCAACCTGTTTCAAGTGAAACAAATTTATAGTGGTTAAGAGACATCCATCTGCTTCTGCAGTTAGCACGCCGCCATCTATCTGGAGCCTGACACTTCAACTGCATTTACAAGAGAGTTGATGAGGTTAACATCCATGTTTCACTTGTGTATGCATGCCCTTTTCAACCACATTAGGAGCGGGGCATTGAGCAAAACAAAGTCAACACAGAGGAGAGACTTGCATAACAAACGCACAAAAAGTCGCCCGATGGTTGAAAATGTGCGGTGCTATTATGCTTTAAATCTGAGATTCGTATCATGGATAGCTCATGCAACAAAGACTAATTAATGGCGTAATAGGATGTTTGGTAAGAAAGATAGATTTCTTGAAACATGTCGGAATAAGTTAAAACCACATTGTTATATTGTCATATCTTCCATATTAACAATATGCCTAGTCTAGTCCCATCTTATTTGTACCCTGCTCTTCAATAAAACCGGTAGAATGTGAGGCTGTCATAATTGCATATCTGCAAGTGGTATTGTGGCGGACCGGTTAGCAGATATAAATAAATAAATATCTAAGCGTTTTATTCCTCAACAGTGCGAGGCACAGACCAATTGGGTGGTCTTATCGACATGTACAACATGATCGTATAATATAGTTAATTTTATGTCCTTTGATCAATGGTTCCCATATGGGTTTGGAAGTGATTGGCAGTTTGAAAATAGTAGCGATATAAGGAAACTGGGAACAATCACAAATTTAGATTTCAAGTAAAATTCAAGTAAAATAATACGGTCATCCATGGAACTGTTCCCAGGGAACTTGCTTTCGTGCAGGGTATTCCCACGATGGGTTTCATCCCCACTTCCATGCTCAGATTGGCTCTGTGCCTGTGTAGCAAAATAGCAAATAGGCCATCAGTACTGGGTATCAAATGTCTTTTTTTCTTTTTAGGGCTGTTTTATGTTTAAATTATAGGCGATGTACCTCAGCCACTTCTGTCATGCGGGTAAATCAAGTATGACACTTTTTTGTTTTAAGCCAGCGAGTCAGTAGTAATATTATTTGCATGGGTATAATTTTGTATTTTGGAAGCTGTAATCCGTCACCACAAGAGATCAGCCCACTCATGACCAACAGTGAAACAAAGAAGAAGCTAAAGTATGAGGAATTATAAAACATAACGATGACTGCAAACGCTTGCCGATAGGCCAGTCACAATTTGATGGAAAATCTTGGCGAGTGACGACGATGGTACAGAGACATCAGCTTGAAAGGCGTAGTGGATCTACGAACCAGTGCGTCAAAGGAGAAAACAGAATTGGTAAGACGGATTGATAGGAGTAAGATCGTTTATAAATACCTACTCAAGAATTCAACTAGATGTAGGTAACCTTATAATATTGAAACGAATAGTGGATATGATGACTTTCAAATGTATCCAGGACCTTTCTTATACAAATCATCTAGAGTCACCGTTTGTCTTAGTGTTGACCAAATATTTGCAACCGTCAGGTGAATATTAATCATGCGTCTGAATTGCGGATAGGTAGTGCAGTTTCTAATAATCGATGGAAATTTGTTCCATATGAAAGCATATTTTACGGAGAAACATTTTGAGCGGAGCTTTGTGCGAGACTTTGTATTTGCACTGTGCGCTTGCTGTTTCTTAGTTCATAACGCATACGAGTCTGAAACTCGAGTTGTGGCTGAACAGTGAAGCTTAACCCAAATAGTAAGCGGTATAGAAGACACAGATTAAATTTGAGTCTGCGTATCCATAGAGGCTCCAGATTTAGCGCCTCGCAACGCTCACGGTATTTCATAGTATTAGGCGTGTTCAAAAACCTCCTTGTGAATGCTCATTGCAAGTTTTCTAGTGCCATAATGCTCACATTTCTCAGATTGCTATTCACTATCGTAAAGTTCTCAAGCTTCGGCCTGACACATATTTAAAGGCTTGAAGCCTGAAACTCCTCAAAATAAGTGTTCGACTTATGTAGGCGATCACTTTTCTGGCAGAATCCTCAAGAATATAACATGCTCTAAAAAATTAAATGAAGCAGAAAATCTTAGATCATGTTCTCGGACTGCGCCACACACAGGAATAGGAGCATCGTTTAATGTAAGGATGTTCAGAGAAGGGCCACAACCGTGGAACAATAGATTACTCTAGTCAGTGGCAAAGTGCAACATCCATGTGTTACTCCAGTGCTCCAATGCGGACAAGTCAGAATGAATAGAGGCTAAATTAGGACTACATTGCTCAGGGGCGAAAAAATACCCAATTTTAAAATCATCAGCGAAAATGAATCGCTTCCCGTACGAGATTTCATCAAGGAGATCATTGAAATAGATAAAGGATAAAAGCGGGCCTAGCACGCTGCCTTGCATCACTACACTAGATATTGTAGTGGCTTCATATGTATAGTTACCGATTTTGACTACTTGCTTTCTATCCTCGTGGTAAGAAGGCAACCAATCTAGAAGCGAATTTGAGAACACTGTTGTGCTACCAACCTACCATTTCTGTCTACCAGGTCAAATATAAACGAAACTGGTTGAAGGACGGATTACCTCTGAGAAAATTATCTCCCTACTGAATGTATGAGTTCTACATTAAATCGGGAATCGGAAAATCATGATTGAGATAATTTGGTGATTTTACATCGAACTAGGACACTTGGTCATCTAGGTTGATACGGTACCTGCGTTTTGGCAGTATTTATTAGAATTAAGCCACTGTATAATAAAAGAGTAAGGATACACAATAAATTTGGCTAGCTTTGGATAAAATTCATATGACACAATTGAAATGTTTCTGCGCTATTTAAGGCTGTGTCCAAAGGAATAAATACCAAAAATAACAATTAATTGCACACTCTCTTACAGCCAGAACAATCGTAACCTAGGGAACAGAGAAACCGGATCCGATATTTTGTCACAAATAGTACGAAAAATGTGTTTTTCAAAATCGAGATTGTTCATTATTTAGTTTGGTTCTGCTTACAATAGTAGCAGTATTCTCTCCGATGAATATTACATGTTTAGAATGTAAGAAATTGCAGCTGACTGTAAAGTCGAAAATGACGGCATGCTTTACTCGGAATTTGTGTATGACAATAATCTGGAATAATTTTTTGCTCTCGTGAACACTCGGAGTTATGCGCGTCATAGTAAAATTAAAATGAGTGTTCGAGTAGAAATTCCAAAAGGTCGAATTTGTCACAACTAACTTTGTCGTTAATCGCTAGAGTTTAAAATCCAGGATTCAGTAGACAAACATTGTAAATGGAATAGGAAAAGACAAGAAGACCAAGTTAACCCATGATTTTTGCAAAACGGTTAGCCCCATTAATATGAGTTTGATACCCACTGCAGATAATGGAAAGCATATATCTCTCTTTGCTTCCCGTTAGAATCCGTGCCAGAAATTGGTCCAGTTTCTGATCCGTGAACTTCCTAGATATAAAGATGATTCGGCCGTACATAAATTAAGCTACGGTTCGGTCTAGTAGTCATGGTTTTTATCACTTAATTGGTAGGGTGGATGTCTCTGTAAGCTTTGATATTAAGTGGGGAAACTGTTGCATCGAATTCGGAAACGTGTAATCAAATAATTGCAGTAAAGCCAGATGACATGATCTGTGCGAATACACTTCGGCAAACCAGTATTGCGGGGTAACCTTCTAAATGACACCTAAATTGAGGTTACGGATGTTTCCCAAGGAACTGATTTTAAATAATGAATAAATAAATAAGACGCGTTCTGATTTTCGCTGAACATATCTGCTTCGGTAATTTCAAACACTTATAGACATTTTGCCCCTAGCTAGGCTGATGAGGAATAGGAGTAAAAAGTGTAACTAGCGAGAGACACAGTTTTGATCCACTATATGGTCATTGTGGAATATTGCTTAATGCGTAATCATGAGGTACGCTTTGAATTTTGCTCATGCGACTACAGTGTAACCAACCAAAGGCTTTGGTTGAGAACCCTATTCGTTCTCCTGTGTAGGCCTGGGCAACCAGACAGTATACTGCTCACGCAATAAACAGTTGCTTGATGCTCTGGCCACCGCAGAGGATAATCAACGGTGCCCTATCTGCTGCCTCTAGCAAAGTGGATAGGGCTTGGATGTTATTGCCCAAGCCATTCCATCTTCTTATTCCCCTCTCTAACGCTTTTTCTATCTTACCGATCCATTCCAGCTTCACTTTTATCCCACCTGTTTTCAACCCCCAATTCTTGGCCGTCCCCACCTTGCTTTGCTGGGCTTTTACCTTCTAGTTTCAACTCACATATGTACGCGGAGCGCCATTCCTGTCTTGTCGACAAGCCCAGTTCACCGACTTCCATTTGGAGCCCTCGATCATCCTTCAGATTGGCATGCCTCAATATACGCACATTGCTACAAATCGGTCAACAGGCAGCACTTACCCGAACAGTAGAGACCCTCTAGATCGATATCTGCTGCTTATCGGAGATCCGTCTGCAAGACTCGAGCTTTGTGCTCACTCTGGGATCCCCTTCAGGTGACACTAACGGCACTTTCTCATTGCGCATATCCGGTGACGATGCAGCTTCGAACACCGGCCAAGCCGGTGCAGTTATTGCCCTGACTCCCCGGGCTGAAGCTGCTCTGGTTGACTGGATTCCAATCAGTAGCCGGTTGTGAGCGGTCCGATTAGTTGGCTCATTCAAAGCTTCGAAGTCGCGCAGGACTGACAGGCGTCTATTCATCATCTCTGACTATGCATCCAAAAACTCTAGTGATAATTCGGTAAAAGACGACTTCTATCGACAATTGAACGATCTTCTTCGCCACAGAAAAAGCACGGACACTGTTGTGCAGGCTGGGCATCTGAACGCTCAAGTTGAAAAATTATCCACTGATGAGCTGCAGCTGGGCGGTCAACATTGTGTAGGCTCCCGTAATGAAAGCGGTGAGCGGTTACTTCCTTTGTGTGAGGATGCTCGCTTATTTCTTGTGAACAATAATTTCAGCCACAGCACCCGCCGGAGGGTGACTTGGCGCCCACCAGCCTCGAACCAGCTATAAACGCAAACCGATCACATTGCGATAAGTTACCGCTGAAGACGCTACATCCAAAACTGTCGCTCGATTTGGAGCACAGACGTGAACACCGAAAATGCACTTGTATGTGCTGACATGCGGATGCATTTTGACGGACGCCCACGACGACGTTGTGACCGCATTGACACCAGCCAACTAACAAAGCCAACTGTTCTGAATGCCTATCAAAGTTCGCCATCATGCGAGTTCAGTAAGCACCCATTGGATGCAGTTGAAGCCCACTGGTCTCAAATTCACCAGTCCTTACTAGCAGCAGACAAATCCTGATGTGGTAAGTCTAACCGCCAACATGGACTTTGGGTCCCTTCACAATCGCTGGAACCTATCGATGCTCGCCAGCATATTCCGGCTGGAAGTGAACACAATGAAACTCGCAAAGAGCTCCGGGAGAAACTCCGTGCTAGCCTGAAGCGAGACCACGAATTCTGGTGGAGTCATCATGCACCAGAGAAGGAAATAGCTGCTGACCTTGATAACCATCGTCAGTTATTCCGGCTTATACGGGAAACGGGCAGCAGAAGACCTGGTGTTAGCGAAACAAATTATGAGGAGAGTGGATAGCCTATATACAACTTGTCAAAACGCTTAGAGCGTTGGACTGAGAATTTTGAAAGCCAATTTAATCGGCCGGAATTGTTAGATTTCTCGCCGGCCACTGATCGCCTCGCTCCCTGGGCTATCCATTTGGACACACCCACTCGCTCAGAAGTCGGACGGAGATCGTAATTTTGAAGTTAAATAAAGCCGCTAGACCAGATGATCTACCTCCAGCCCTCTTTACATTTGGGGGACCTCCTCTTGTGGATAATTTATCCGAGTTACTAGTGAAAGTACGGGAGCAGGAAACTGTCCCAAAGGACCGGAGCCGCTCCGTCATAGTCCCAATTTTTAAGGGAGACCTACGATCGGAATGCGGCAACCATAGAGGAATCAGTCTGGTCTCAATCGCCTCCAAATTCCTTGCCTCTGTCATTCTTCTCCGACTGATTGGCACTCGTGAAATCCATAGTCTTGAAGAGAAAGCCGGATAACGTCGAGGTCTTGGCTGCATGGAACACATCTCCTCTTTGCGTCAGTTGTTGGAGCAAAGTCACACATATTGGCGGCCTACCGTTTTCGTGTTCCCCGATATCAAAAGTACATTCGAGTTGGTGGATAGACGTGCACTTTGGGACTGTCTACTCAGGAAAGGTGTACCTGAGAAACATGTAAATTTTATCCGATCCTTATACGCGCGTGGCAAGGGCAGAGTGAAGGCTTATGGCAAGCTTTCGCCACCCTTCAATATCTTCAGCGCTGTGAGACAAGGATGCCTGCTGTCACCTTTCCTCTTCAACCTCGCTATTGACGAAGTCATGGAGATTGCATTTCCGAGACACGAATTTTAAGGTGTTGATTTGTTCGCACGGTAACGACTACTTGACTTTGAGTATGCTGACGATATTGCCACAATCGGTGACAGCTCCCAGACGTGCCAAGCGGCACTGGACAGATTAGAACTGGCTGTCAGCCGCTTCGGGTTTTGCTTTGCACCATCGAAGTGGAAAGCTTTCCTTCAAGGTTGTCCTGCACCGTCTCATGAGCTGACTCTTGGTGGGGATCAACTAGAAGTCGTTCAAATATTCAACTACCTGTGAAGTTGTATCAGCGCCCGTGTGATTGAAGCTGAAATCACGAACCGTAGAGCAAAAGCTCGAGGCGCTTTTGCTAACCTTTGCCTTTTATGGCGCCGGCTCGACATCACTCTCGCCCTGAAGGGTAGATTGTACAATGCAGCGGTATGTTCGACCCTATTGTACGGTTGTGAAACCTGGCCGCTTAAAGCAGCGGACTTGAAGAGGCTAGTTACGTTGGACCATTGGTGCCTGGGCAATTTAGCTCACATCTGGTTGGAACACCGCGTGAGCAACGAGCGTGTTCGACGCCTTGTTTACGACACAGGAAAAGGAAATGAACAGCTCAGCACCGTTATTTTATGCACCAGGCTCCGATGGCTCAGCCCCGTGTTACGCATGCTAGCCTACCGACTCCCGTGACGTGCGTTGTTTGCTCGCCTGGGGTGTGGATGGAAGATGAGGAGGGGTGGGCAGGCGAGGACTTGGTCGAGAGGAATGAAGCCCCTCACTTCGAAGCTGGCCTCATTTGGAGCGTCTCGGCTCCCTGGTTGGGGTCCGAAAGACGATGAACACGTTTGGCTGGATATACTTGTTAAGACGGCTAGGAGCCGACCTCAATGGCTTTCGCGCTGTGAGTTTTGTTTTCCCACCCCATCTCTCTTAGCCTCCCCCTGCAAACACGATCTCATTTCGTAGCGTTTTATAATTTCGCATAGCAAAATCTTTTTTTCTTTGCTGCATAGTAGCCGGCAGGTAACTTACCGGAAAGATGCCCATCCGTTACCGGTAGTCCAGCTGGCTTGCACTTGTTGCATTTTATTCCCCTTTTTCTTTTATTTATTGTGGCATAGTAGCTGAGGTGTCTCACACCTCTAGCTAACACGTATAATGCTGCATACGCCCTCGTGCAGTGGTCATAGTAAACGTTTTTGCCTCCTCTGCTGCATTCAACAGGTGGCGAAGCAAGAACATCCTACAGCTAAAGTCTTCCTCCTCTATTCTTCACTTGCATTTTCTCTTCTGGCCCCCCTTTCAGCTAACGTATCACTTACTCCAGCCTAGTTAACTACGCTTGCGATTGTTCGCTACCGCAAACTTATGCTCCTTCGCAAAGCGCTCAAAATCTGGTGCTGGAACCTGCTCACGCTACTCAATCGTAAAACGACTGAGCAGCCGGAGCCACAGACTGCCCTACTCCCGATGGAACTCGCGCGCTACAGGATTGATATTGCTGCACTCAGCGAGACTCTGCGCGCTAACAAAGGCAAGCTGCATGAGGTTGATGTTGGTTACACGTTCGACTGGCTGGGGAACGTCCCCAAAGCACCACATGAACATGAGGTCGGATTTACACTATCTGACCGCCTAAATGACCAGCCGGGGGCAAAGCCGACTGGCATCAGCCCATAATTGAAGACCGTTCGCCCAGGACTAGGAAGATGTAAATTTTCCAAAATTATTAACGCGAATGTCCCCACCATGTGGTATCTTGATGAACGAGGGATCACTTTACGCTCAGTTATTCTCCACGATTCCGTCTGTTTTGGACAGCGACTGACTATTCCTAGTGCGTGAATTGAACGCGTGTTGAGGTAAAACAGCAGTGTTGACGTACGTCATATGTACGTATGGTATCAGCTCAGCCAATGAGTGCTGTAACTGGCTGCTTTCACTATGCGCCACTCACGGTTTGACGTTCAGAAACACCCGGTATTCACTGGGTGCGAGTGAGATAGCAAGTTGGACGGACCCATGGAGTGGTCACACACACACCTGCTCAACTGTGTCCTCGTACGTCTTTGTGGCATGAGCGAGACGCGCATGACACGTGTACTGCGTGAAGTTGAGTGTGGAATTGATCACAAGTGCCTGGCTAGTCGAACAACCTCCTTGTGGTACCAGCTGGGTGGTTCGGGTGTAACCCGTTCCAGCAAATAGTCCAGCGGTAGTGTTCCAGGACGTAGTGGGTTTTCACGCAGCAAGAGTTCTCGTAATATAAAAAGCCACAAATGTCCGTTTCTCAACACTGTGACGCGGCGAATTTGACTCGCCACAAACTGAAGTCACTGCCGCGTGAATATCTGGATAATTATATCCAATACACGGACATCAATCGTCTATTTGCATAGCCGACGCTGTCAAATAGCCACAAATACCACGGCACACTTACAACCACAAGCTACAAAGCTACACCTATGTACAGTTACACACACATCCATGCACACGTTCACTGCTATGACAAGCATGTTGTATTCTTATACTTTGTTGTTCACCCTTTGTTACCATTACATGATCGTGCCTGTAAAGGCGTGCCTCACTTTGCCGAGAATAAAAAGTTTATTTTATTTTTTTAACGGTGTGAACCAAATTGGATTTTTATTTTGGTAACTTGACGTATTACTAACGTGTTGTGTACCGGCGCGAATGTAATGTTCGTTTTCAACTGAGTATGGAAATGGAGAACGTGATGGCTACCAGCTTTGGCGAAGTCTATTGCATCGCATCAGTCAGTAACCTGTGGCCCCACATCCGTGAACATATGACACCTGCTGCTGAGGAGACCATCAGGCGCGCAAACTGTAAGCAGCCCGATTGGTTTGATGATAATAGCGCGAGTATTAACACAGTTTTCGGAGAAAAATACGGCATTTGCTGCCAACTTAGAGACGGAGAGATAGTACCGCAAAGTTTGCGTGAGACTGACTCGAGTGTTTTTGGTATCAAGGATATTTGGTGGACAGAGAAGGCGGAGTACATGGGATACTACGACAAACATCGCCAACATAAGGGTTCTTTGTCTCCTTGAAGGCGACGTTTGGATCAGTATTACAGCCGCTGTGGACGCTGCGTGATATCACTTTAGGCACTGCACACACTTCCAATCTAATGCGCAGCTGGATAAGAACTACTACGGTCTCTTGTACACCCGTTCAGAGATTGATGGGCTATGTTGCAGGAACTGCAGCAACAAGAGATCAAGGCACGTCTTGCCGATACACTTACACTGGATGATAAGCAGAGAGCATTTACTCAGCTGCGAAACTGCGAGTGCATCTAAGTGACGGTATACCGTGTAATTCACTGTCAAAAAACGCGCCAACTTTTCACTTACGGCAGAGTAAAATAGAGCAATGCTTCTTTCTTTGTAAATTTACGACACCCGGTATAAGCCTGCGAAATAAAATTCTTTCCGCTAATCTAAGCAATATGACAATGTCAATTAACTGTCTTATTGGATGTTGTCTTTGAATGGCGTTTGCCCACTTAACAACCACTGGTATTGATCTCGTTTTGTTCAGCACGGAAATCAGTAAAACATCGTTTTTGTTCACAACACATTAGAGCGATCCGTTTTTTTTCTGGCTGATAACTGCTCTCATGCACTGGACCTAATGACATTAGCAGAACCCTGGTCCACGCTATTTTTAGGCTGAAATAGATTTTCTCGTCGTGATGCTTCACAAATCGCGTTGGATGTCAGCGCAACCGATCCGTAAAGTATTTGGTGTCGTTCGGGCAAGATGCGATGGATAAGGTTAGAAAGGGACATGATTATGCCAGAATCTAGTTGACGGTTGAATGAAGGAAACACAGAATAACATGCAGAACTTGCGTAATCAGGTACAAATGGTTAGGTACCAGCTTGTGCTATTCCGGTAAATTGGTTGCGCCGTTGGTTGTGACACGTGACTGCACCCCAATCAGTAATTACAACCCCTATAAATGAATAATCAGGCAGCACCATCGTGGTTAATTACACAGCATTTTAGCTTTCTTCAGTACGGTCTAAAGGCCCCGGGAATTTTAGGCACCTGCAGGTTTAAAGACGCGAAGCCTGAGAAATTCATGTAGAATGTATGAACGTCAGCGGTGTGCAATTGTCAATATTTACCGCTAGAGAGTTTACATATTCGAACTTGTGAGGAAGCATGAATTATAACTCAATTCAATATAAATGCACACAGTTAACTATTTCCACAGACTGTAAGTACGTTGACATTCCGCCTTGAGCTCAATTTCTCAATGAATACACACTGCCACGGGATCTCGTGGGGTTGGACTTAGTGGCTTCTTATACGGACTAACAAGTTTGGCCGCTGGTTGCTGAGCGACAGCGGGGCTGATGTCATGTGCTGTACAGTTACGAAATAGCACTAACTTCTCTCCACCGTAATACATGCCAGTGTTTTACAAATATAAGCTTCTTTACCATAGTATCAGCATGACGTTTGGCCTCCAGATACTCATGGAATTCTCAACTAGGTGGAACAGGTACTGCGTTATACATTTATAACAGTGACATCGACCGCTAGTTTAGCACTGTTGAATGCATTTATCCAATCTAGCTGGGTCTATCGGATGAATCAATCACTTCAGTGAAAGGAAAAAAGGTAGGTTTTACATTCATGAGTTCCGTTTGCAGCAGTTAACGTGCGGTTGGATGACACCTGGCCAATTTGGCATTAATCTTGGCGCCATCATGGAAATACGCTTAATTAATTCAAAGTATTCTGTGCTCATAATTTTACGGGAACCATTTGTCTTAGGCTTCCACACAAAACCTGGTCGGCAATATCCATCAAGGGAATGGGCGAACACGACATCCTCCAGCACGACCTCGATGAGGCCTGGCAATGGTCAGTGAGGAACGCACTGCTATTCAAGGTAGAGAGGTGTCTCGTTGTCCACATCAACCATCGACACGCCCACATCTACAAGCTTGTGGCGCATCGTCTGCAAACAAGCTGTCAAGAACGTGACCTATCTGTGCTAATAAATGACCAAGTCGGTTGTTCCAGAGAGTCAGAGTCTGCTTCAAATAGTGAAAACCAGCGTGTTAGTCTGTTGCGTATGGCATTCGGAAGTTTGGTTCTATCCATCTTCTCTTTGTTGTTTACAGAATAAGTGTGTCCCCAAGTCGAATACGCAATCCATGTCTGCAACGGAATTTGTCAACTGCTTGCGTAACCTTCCGTACTAGCATCGACTGCACACACTAGGAGTGTTTAGTGGACGCTATCGACGGCTAAGATTAGAACGCAGGTTAGTTTACCAAATACTGAGCGGTCCCAGCCACACATGCCGCCAACAGTTGGAACTCAGTCCGAACGTGAACATCAGAGGTAATAACCGGAAACTGAGTCAACAATAGAGTTATCTAGATTGTAGACGGAATTACTTCTCCCTCCAGATCTGCCAACCCTAGAACGCGTTTATAAACTCAGTTCAATGAACAATGAGCAATGAACATTGAACAATGATTTATCACGGGATAAAAGCAAGTGCTTGACACGTCCCGTAGGATGGTTGCGGTGAATATGATGAAATCAAAATATGTCTGGGTCATCTACCGAACGTCTGCCGAGATGAATACTTTGATAATTAACATCAGTGTAAAATTTAAAAAATTTATCGAGCGTAAACGTTCAGAAAGACACTGGGGTGCAGTGATCGTTGAGGTAAGGAGTGAGAAAAAGAAAAATATGGTCGCTCACTTGGGTCCTGTTGATACATAAATCCTGTTGTAAAGCATGTTTGGCGTAATCCACAATAGAGAAGTTTAGGTAACAAAATGCTGGGAGCTAAGAGCAACATCTAATCGTTTTTTGGAAACGTCCAAGGTAGGAGAGGCTAAACTGAGTCTGGGAGTGCGTCCAATGGTTGTGAAACCCGAAGGGAAAAGTAATTCCGTCGACACTCTAGACGGTTATATTGTTCCTTCAACTTTAAGCAGTTACCCCTGAGCTGCATGTTGTGGCTAAGTTTCAGCGAATGGCGGCATACGTGGTTGGGTTCACTCAATATCTGATACGCTAATATGAGATCCTTGCGCAGCCTTCGATTGCATCCGCTGAAAATTCGCAGCAACTCCAGCATACGGTGGTAAGGGTGATATCGCAGGCCCTTTATATTTTTTTCTCTTCATTGTGGTGCCTCTATCGCTTCTAGGTCGTGCTCCAAACAAGGTTGCCAAGCTTGGATAGCGTATTCAACATGCGGGCATACGTAGGAATTGTTCATCACTGGGAAGATTTGTGGGTCAAATCTCCCGAATGCCCTTCGCAGCTTGCCGACGTGTTGGTTGTCTCTTCGCAGCTACCTCAGCCTGTTTTGAACAGTTGAGGTCGCTCTGTACGAGCACACCAATGTCACGTTCCTGGGAGCTATTCTGCAATGAGTTTGTCCCAAGTAAATAGATGTAGTTATGTCTATGGTGTAATTGTACAACGCGACATTTGTCTACATTGAACGGTAGGGCGTTTTGAACTGACCAGTTCGACACTGTGTTAAGATCGCACTGGAGCCGTTCGTGGTCTTCCGGTCCTCTGATCCTTCGCATATCTTGATACCATCAGCAAAAAATCGGAAGTAATTGATCTAGCCAAATCGTTAATGAACACCAAAAGTAGACAAGGTCCAAGAGCCGAGCCTTGTTGTACTCCGCACGCCACATCGATTCCATCAGAAAATGATTCTCGGACTCTCACCACTAGCCGTTGTTCATGTAAAAAATTGCTAATCCAACTCAAGATCAGGTCGCCAACGCCTTAACTCCGAAGCTACTGAAGGAGAATGCGATGGTCTAAGCGATCAAACGCTTTTGAAAAGTCCAGGTAGATGACATCGACTCTTACTCCATCATCAACAACGTCAGTCCAGCTATTACGTGCAATTAATAGGTTAGTATTACACGAATGCTTTTGACGAAAAACATGTTGCTCTGCGGCTATTAAATTGTGGCTTTCCAGGTATTGCATCAGTGAATCTGCGATGATTGATTACATTACTTTGGATAGTAAGGGAGTAGCGTTATTGGACGGTAGATAGTAGCGCATTCCCGGTCCGCTGCTCTACCACTGAGCTACAGAGGGCACATGGTACCAGCCGCATGAAAGCTTTGGCACGCAGGTTTGTTGACTGGCCAGAAATATATTCGGAAAATGAAAAATGCTGCCAACAGTGCGAATCTTGTCAACTTGCAGCGAAGGCCCCTCCCAAGTGTCAGTGGCAACCTTGGCCTAAAGCAGAGAAACCGTGGCAACGAATACTGAATACTGACTATAAGCAGCAAGCAGAGTTTGCTCTATGTAGCTGCATCAATCGTTGCTTATAGACAAACAACCGTTATATTATGTATCGTTCAAGTGACTTCTTAAATTCCGGCACCGACTTTGCCTCAACTACGTACTGCGGCAGGTCGTTCCATACATTCACCACTCTGCGTTCGAAACATAGTTGGTGAGCGACCCGCTTCAAATCCGGTACGACAAGCTTATACCGGTGTCCTCGTGTGCTGCTTGGTGTGCACAGATGTAGCAGCGGTCTCAGCATTGAGTAATCACCCAAATGCTGTATCCGGTGCGTCATGATGAGGTCAACCCTCATTCGACGATAAGCTAGGGTTTATAGCCCTAGTTTGTTAACCGGTCACAATACGGTACAGGTCGTATGTTGGGAATCAATCTGGTGACCACATACTGAACTCGCTCAATCTTTTCTACCTCGCCCCGGGTGATGGGACAATACGCGTGAGAGCCGTACTCTAGCATTGGTCGTATTATTGAGACGGAGAGGCGAGTGACAATCTCTTCGGACCAAGTGCTGAAGCTGCGCCTGAGGGCCCAAAGCATCCGAAGGCTGTTTTGGTACAGCCTATTCGTGTGGTCCATGGACTTTAGGTCGTATCTTGAGAGCACACCGAGGTCGCGCACGAAAGGCGCGGGATGTAACGGCTGACCAGCCACCGCGTATGTTCGACAGTGTTCACATTTACCAAGCCTTGCATACACTTAGACTATGCAGGACCAATCAATGGCCAATCCTATCTCGTTTTGGTCGACTCATTCACCAAGTGGCCTGATGTGATTCCTTTAAACAATCCGACTGCCCAGCACACTGTCAGCGAGCTGGAGAAGCTGTTCCGCTATTTCGGCCTGCCAGAGGTGTTAGTGACAGACAATGGAACACAATTTACCTCGATTTTCTTTTCACGATTAGTGCAAGGAAAAGGGAATTCAGCAGATGTTCTCACCACCATATACTCTGCAATCAAATTGACAGGCAGAAAGTTTCGTGGATACGTTCAACTGTGCACTCTGTAAAGCAGGGCAAAGTAGGGCTTCACTGGATGCAATTCAATCTTTCCTATGTATATATCGGAACACTCCGAATCCAAACTCCCCTGATGGGAAATCCCAACAGAAGTACTATTTGGAAGAAGGATCCGGACGTTGTTCGATAATCTTTTACCAAGGAGAATAGGAAAACACGACAGTAGTCACCTGGAGGAAGATCGCAAATTCAGGCTCCGTAACTTCAATGTCGGTGACATGGTTTACGCTTGGGATCTTCGAAGGCCGAAGGGGTGGTCGATCGGAACTATTCTCGGCAGGACAGGCAGTGTTATCTACGAGGTGATGGTTGGACGTGAAAGGTGAATTAGGCATATCAATCAGTTGCGACTGAACCATGGCAAAGCCAAAGGTCCCCACGAACCACCAGCTTTGCATTGGAACATTCTACTAGACACTTTTGGGGCTGGAAGTTAACGGTCAGAAACCCGGTGAAACAAAACAAGTGCCGCAGAAATCAGATGCACAATGCAGAGGCGGAGAAGACCACAACGTCTGCAAATCGATCCCCGGGCGAAAAGCTACGAGCACAATCAGGTCCGAAGGGTGTGCAAGCTGACTCAATTCATAATGGGAGGTGACAGTTGGGCGAGAAAGCTGATTGCCAACGCGCGCGTGTTTGCCAAAAATCGTGCTTGGGAAAGACCCTGCAAGCGTGTTGCCAGGGCCCAGCCGAAAGCTGATGAAATCGTGCATCAGACCAAAGGCGTGTTGCCACGGCCTGACTAGAAGCTGATGAAATCACGCGCCAGACATCACGTGCGTTGCAATGCACCGGGTAGGCGGACGAAGACTGGAGTGCCCGAGGGTTGGTGAGACCGACATATAAGTACGTGCGTTCTCTGTCCTAATGCAAATCTGGTCTGCTGAGTCTTCTTCTGCCTTCCTTCCTGTCGGGTTTGCCAAGGCGTCAAACAGAGCACGCGTAAGTGCGCAGATTTAGCAGCAGGCGTGAATCAACCGGTCGATTGCGGGCGCAGCGTTATCACACTACCGTATCAAAATACCTTGTACACAAGACTACATCGAGCATCTTCAAAAGTACATCAGACATTTGAACTGTTGCTTCGCTGCCATCCAACCATAACGACCTACGGAACGAAGAATAATAAGTGAGAGAAGGGGCTTACCTGAAAACCTTATTGTTCTAAGCAAACATTCAGGGTCAAGGCTACTACACCTTGACAATAGCATACTGTCACAAGTAGCTGGCTATCGCGTAAAGATAAGGCGGCGTCGGCGAGGGAGCTTCCTTGCGACTTTCACTGCCGCGCGTCATAATCAGCCATTATCCCGTAGATAACTCAGCACCAAACACACGTTAAAAGTGCAGTCCGACTAGGAGACGGCAGTAGTTGCGCAACTGGTGTCGACTGCGAGCCATGTCCTGTAAAGGCTCCAGCCAAACATAAATTGTGTTGCTCTAGCCTGGAAGGCGAGACAGACTGACAGCACCGAGTTTGGTTGCCAGTAACTTCATTTCTCGCTTCCAAGTCAACTTTAAACCACCTAAGGGCTTGCACCACCCTACAATTGGCAGACAAAACGATGCCGTCCTCGGTAAGCGGTCACCGGAAATACATAGTATGTGCTCAAGCCAACGCAACTTCAGTGCCATCTGTGTTTCAAAGTGACTAACATAGTTATCACTGCTTAGTACTCGCCTACACACATCGTCTTCGCGGACACGCTGTTGCTACGCGGCTCCAGCAATGCTCCGCAAGACAGCGGTGATCAGACTTGGAGGCGCATCAGACCTTCAGACCGAAGAGACAGCTCACACTTTGGCCTTGTAAACATAGTCTTTTAGGCGGAGAGGAACTCCTTTCTGTCGCCAAATGTGTCGCTGATGCTAAAAGATAGTTCTGGCTTTTGTAATACATCAGCTGACTTCCGTGATGATGCAGCTGCAAAGGTAAGTGATTTGATCAACTACTTCGACTTCCTTGCAATTAAGAGTCAATTGGGTCATCAACTAGCTGGTGCTCCTACAGCAACGTTTTGCACTTTAGTGCAAAGCGCATACCAAATAATGGAGCCACTAGAGAGGTTATTCTTGGTTGATTGGGGCATCCCAGTATTTTTAAACGGCAAGACAATATCGTCCTCGTAATCAAAAATACCAGACAGCACCACAACGACTGCATCGTGCGATTTCGCGAAGGAACACTGCACGAAAAATTAAACAAAATTTGAAAGCTGGCCGACCTTGGCGGGCGACAATTGTTGTCGGAAAGTCAGTCGTCAAGTCACCGTAGACGCTGACGCGCCCTGTGGTGTTCTAGTATAGCGTACACATATTGCATGAGGAAACATTTCCGCGCAAGCATATCGAACAGAATACATTGACCGACTGAGTCGAACGCACTCATGAAATCGAGGAACACAGCTATTGTCGGTCTGCAGTATGCGTGGCGCTGCACTACCACCTGACGCAGGTATATATATATATATATGTAACAACACAATTAAACTAGGTCTTTTTAAGCTTGATACATTTCATTCCACTTTATTTGGTTTGTTCTGCCTACCTGAATAATGTTCTATTAACTAATTGCGCTTATCTTCGATAACTGTTGCGTTGGTAGCATTTTTAAGTAACCTGTGGACCCTTCTTACTTATCGCGGATTCGTTGCTAACCAACTTACTTCACACGGTAATCTAGAGCATATTCCAAGAAACTTAGTTCCAAAGGGTTTGAAGCTGCTTGCCAGTTCAATTGCCCGACACATATTCTGTTGCCCCATGTACGAAAACCATTATTAAGCATTTAGGATGATCAAACGTCAGAGCGCCGACTGCCTAATTTTTTCGTTGGGGCTTCAGCAAGTAGGCGGCTAAAGTCCACTTTCGTTAAGCTGATGGAGTTTTGCCAGTCCCTCGTTGCCTTGGTGAATATGGTGGCCATATTCCTCTAAATGGAATGCCAGCCAGCGTCAGATGAAATTTGACCGCCTTCCATTCACCAATGACATTACACTTAGACAATCTCGGTATACGAAGTTTTCATTCCATTAATTGTTTGTGAACGGTGAACGAGAATACGCGAAATAGCTGAATTCAGGTTTATCCTGTAGAAACGTTGTTCTTTCTTACCAGTTTAACGCTTGCATTTTTGTTAGAAACTTGGCATCTAAGTCCCGTTCCCGCAAACTGTGCTTGGGTTAGGCTTTGTGTTCTGCCTGCTTGTTACCTACTTAGCAGTAGTCGTATAACTGAGGGGAGATCTCATCTTCAGTGATCACAGCTAACCCTCCAATCTAAAATTTTGTTCCCAGACGGTAACCTAAGTTCATACAGATTTTTCGGGTCGATAACACTGAATTTCCATATATTTCAGTTACGTTCCTAATGATCGGATTGACCATGGTTCACTTCAATGTAAATCACTGCCGAGATTGAGATTACCTGTCCATCAGACGACGTATAATTTGCAATTTTCTTCCAGAGTTCATACCGTTTTCAATCGTGCTACGTTTTTGAAGCTGGAGTATACTGTTGCAACGGTGCGTTTCGCCTCTGCTCTCTACGATGCCAAGACAACCATGGACAAAACAAAACACCGAAGCAGGCCAGATGGAAGTGCATTAGCAACAGAACACGGTTCATTTTATAGGTCACATTCTATGATTTCCGATTGCACGTCCTTGAGTTGACTCACGTCAATTGCCTGTACAGACACCAAACCTGATTGCGGTCCGCACTGGAAGGTTGTATTCGCACACACTCAAGTCTGTCGCGTAGCAACCTCAGTCATGACGGACCGATTGCACAAGCTTCCCACGAGACTTAGCTGTGCTACCACCGGCCAGGTAGCAACCTGTGTGATGTTGATGGACGTCTCGAAATCCATACACAATGTTAGACTGCGGCCTCCTATTATAATGCATAATTCAGTGATGCGTCTAGGACACCTAACGTTCGCTATGTAGTAGCTGAAATTTTCAGATGTTGGTTACACTTCTCGCAGCCACATGGTCAGTCAACATACATAATCCAAACACCGATACTAGCACTTGGTGCATGTGTAAGAAAAAAGTAAATGAAAAACTCCAGAGTAGGGGCAAGAAGTCTGCGTTGGTAATAACTGCCGGCTTGGAATGTAGCAGTCAGAAGACACTCCAATCCTTTGTATTCATACTGTATGCAAATGTATTTTGCATTTTACAGGGCGACATTAACCACATTGTAGTTATGTTTACCCGTTTCTATTTCTCACCGGTTGCAAAATAACGCCTTTTGTCCTAAATGTGTGTACCCAGCTGTGGTAATTTATTTGGTGCGGCGTTTCATTATCGCACATTTTTGTTTCTATACGAAAAGCATTCGGTCGTCGGGAGCTCATTAAACAATGTAATCAGAAAAGTAGCAGTGCAATAATTGGGCAAACCATTTTCGTACACTCACATATGTAGGTGTTGATATTGTAGCTCTTTTTACACATGCCATTTCTAGGCACCTCTATTTGACAATGGTTAGTGTACTCTCTACGAGTAAAATGTTTATTTGCATTTTCGAATTTGCTTGCGATCGCGTAACTCAACCTCGATCATTATCTCTAGGAAGCCATTCTAGGTATTAAAGATATGTTGTTTCCTAGCACTGCTTGGCTCATACAATTGTTCCTCCATGGAGATAAATGTGAACCAGCAAAAGTTTTGTGTGTCAGGTGTGTTCGCTTTCCCCTCTTCAGGCTAGAGAATGACTGGCTGAGAATTATCAAGGTGGTCAATCAGCTAGCGGTTGGGTTACTGGGACTAGCCTACACGAAACGCAAAGTGGCTGGTGACTATTTTGGGTAGGTCAACAAATTACGCTTAGATGCTATCCAGCCCTACACAGCAACGCTGAGGTGACTGGATCCCAGTGTTTGCGTATGGCGTATATCCATACCCCGTGATAAAATCATCAATGCTGTCTGTGATAATTTTTTGTAGGAAAGGATAATCTACGTTTAATAGATTAAGACGGTACACTCAGCTTCAACTATCCAGTATACAATTTGTTAAAACCAGGTTGCAGGCGAAAACAGTCAAAGTGTAACTCTGTGGGAAAATTTCGAAGCTCATTGTGCTTGTGTGCACTTCCGCTAGAAGGTGATCGCCAACTTTACTTGCATAGGTGATTATGATCAGAGACGCTTTCAGTTTGTCGCCGAAGTATCGCCAAACGGAAATAAGTGATTATTATTAAAACGGGTTATATCACGGAAATTTGGGAATTCAGTTGAAGGCTATACCCTAAACCGTAGTCCCCTGAATCAGATGAAGTCCTACTAATAGAATGAACGGGAATTCACATCAAAGTGCATGGTGGCCCAGGTTGACACTACGTGTCATTAATCCATTTCTAAAACGAACATTCTAAGTTTACTCCCTCCTGTGAGGGTGTTTATTTTTGTTTGGGAGTGTTTAACAAACGACTACACTGGCCAACAACAAAACGTTTCTCCCGGTGCTGAGGATATTCCAAAGAATTTGTAGTATTTCAGTTATGCTGATTTCAAATATGAATGAAGTTTTATAATATCTTTTCTAACTTTTGCTTTGGTGAATTAATAGAATAATAGTTGTAAAATTAAATTATAGAACAATGAACAATAACAAGTAATTGAATGGAAAAAACCCATTGATCGATCAGAAGTCTGTGTAAGCAAACATATGTTTTCGGCAAGTCTTCATCAGGCTTGTACAATTACATGAGATGCAAACATTTTTTATACAGACCCAAAGGGTCGTCAGTTAAACAAATTGATCTTAGTGCGCTGTGACACACCTTCGGTTACGTTACAGTTGTAGTCGTACGTGCGTACAGGTCAACTGCAGTCCGTCCTGGCCAAGGAAGGCTCAACGCGTGAGTGAACCGTTCCTGTGTACACAGTGCTGGTTCGTACAACCGAATGGCAATGGCTTCTGCGGCGTCTAATATCCGCTTACGGAAATACCTTGATCGATTTTCTGGGGCCTGATAGATTACTTTGAACGAGTCAGCCGACTTGGTGGCGTGACCCGTATCCGCAAGATGCGTGGCGATGGCAGAGTTGGTGACCTTTCGGCCTCCATTTCCGAGCCCGACCGGGTGGTGTTCCTGTGGGACAGGATACGTTGGTCGTACGACAAGACGCTTTTCCGAAAGGGTGAAGGAACACCACCCGGCCTGGCTCGGAAATGGAGGCCGAAAGGTCACCAACTCTGCCATCGCCACGCATCTTGCGGATACGGGTCACGCCACCAAGTCGGCTGACTCGTTCAAAGTAATCTATCAGGCCCCAGAAAATCGATCAAGGTATTTCCGTAAGCGGATATTAGACGCCGCAGAAGCCATTGCCATTCGGTTGTACGAACCAGCACTGTGTACACAGAAACGGTTCACTCACGCGTTGAGCCTTCCTTGGCCAGGACGGACTGCAGTTGACCTGTACGCACGTACGACTACAACTGTAACGTAACCGAAGGTGTGTCACAGCGCACTAAGATCAATTTGTTTAACTGACGACCCTTTGGGTCTGTATAAAAAATGTTTGCATCTCATGTAATTGTACAAGCCTGATGAAGAATTGCCGAAAACATATGTTCGCTTACACAGACTTCTGATCGATCAATGGGTTTTTTCCATTCAATTAAACGTCGCGTAGACCCTCCTGTTTTGAAATTGCTCAACAGATATGTGAGCTTCAAAGTCAGGATCGCGAAGGCGGATGTGTGTCTCGATTTCCTTAAAACGTGTGTCGAAAGCAACAGCTATTCAACGAGATACTGGAGATCTCTTCGTCGTTCACGCATCAGGCCAGACGACAAATGCCTGAAACGTCTTGCGCTGTGTCAGATAGACACCATTCGCATCAAGAGAGATGAACTCAAGCGTGCACTGAGCCAAGTTAGTGCTGTCTCAACCAACCTATCCGCAAGCGATCAGGAAGAGCTGGAGGAAACGATTAAAGCAATTATCACAAAGCAAGAAGGAAAGTTACGCACTTCACTCACAAAGACAATAAAGAAAGAGAGAGGCACAACAACTTTCCCGACCGAACCTGAGAAATACATCCAAAATCTGTCTGGTTTCCCGCTTGATCGCACCACTACTGAAGTGTTATCATTGGGTCCAAAATTCTGTCTCCCTACTAGCAAACATAACAGACTGGCAATAGAGGCACAGTTCGAAAACGTCTACACACAGACTTCGCAATTGATCCCAACTTCTGAATCGCATGCTGAAGAGTTGAAATCCCTGTTGGTGCATGCCTGTTATCAATATCGGCGTGCGCGAGTTCCGCACAACACACCGGTGAAACATGAGCATGTGCAAGCATTGCAGCGACTACTTAGGAACGATCAAATTCTGCTCACCCGTCCAGACAAAGGCGCCGGCATTGTTATCCTAAACAGAGCAGACTATCTCAACAAGATGGGTGAAATACTGGCAGATAATACGAAATTCTTGAAAATGAGTGGGGAGCGAGACAAAACAAAGCAGATTGAAAATCAACTGGGTGTCTGTCTCAAAAAGCTTAAGAATGGTGGTTATATCAGCGAATCGCTCTATGAAAATCTGCGCCCCGTGGGCACGGTCATTCCAAGGCTTTACGGACTTCCCGAAACCCACAAGCCTACCTGTCCTCTTCGCCCGGTTTTGGACATGCGAAACTCTCCATACCACTCGATCGCTCGATGGTTGGTAGAACTTCTTGAGCCTCTGCGTAGACGAGTTGCTGTACATACCCTAAAGGACACGTTTGCGTTTGTAGATGCCGTGCGTGATGTCAACATCAAGGACCAAACCATGTGCTCTCTAGATGTCACCTCACTGTTCACGAATGTGCCTTTATTTGAAACGATTGAGTTCATTTGCAACTTTGTTGAGGAGAACCATCTTGATATTGGCATACCAACTCTGGCACTGAAAGAATTACTGCTAAGGTGTACATTTAATGTTCAGTTCCTATTCAACGGGGATATATACCGACAGCGCGATGGAGTTGCAATGGGTTCCCCGTTAGGACCATTCCTCGCTGATGTTTTCATAGGTATGTTGGAACAGGGTAAATTGAAAGCGGTCATCAGTAGCCTCACGTTATATCACCGTTACGTAGATGATATCTTCGTCCTACTTGACAACTCCGGGAACATCGAGAAGCTCACTAGCGTATTTAACCAAGCTCACAAGGCTATACAATTCACCTACGAGGTAGAAGAAAACGGTGCTTTCCATTTTCTCGATGTAGCTCTACAAAGACTTGAAGATGGTGCAATAAAACGTAGCGTTTACCGAAAGTGCACTTGGAATGGACAGTACACAAACTTTCATAGCTTTGTGCCGCTTCGGATTAAGAGAAACTTGGTCCTCAGTCTCGTGAACCGGGCCGAAAGAATCTGCTGGAAGGATACTCTTTTAGAAGAGTTGCAACTAATACGAGCGACACTAAAAGAAAATGGCTACCCAGAGAATTTTATTAATGCGAATATGGGGCGAAACAGGGAAGCACCTTTGGTCCTGACGGCGGAAAGGAAACCTATTTTCCTATAACTGCCTTACAAAGGGGAAATAGTATCCGAGAATCTATCCCGCCGTCTCACGTCCACACTAAGGAATACCTTCCCAGCGGCGAGGTTGCAAATCCGATTTACCAGCAGTCCAATGGTGAGACTAAACCTCAAGGATAAGCTGCCTGTCCACACCAAATCAATGTGTGTATACTCATTTACCTGTTCCTGTGGGACAGGATACGTTGGTCGTACGACAAGACGCTTATCCGAAAGGGTGAAGGAACACCACCCGGCCTGGCTCGGAAATGGAGGCCGAAAGGTCACCAACTCTGCCATCGCCACGCATCTTGCGGATACGGGTCACGCCACCAAGTCGGCTGACTCGTTCAAAGTAATCTATCAGGCCCCAGAAAATCGATCAAGGTATTTCCGTAAGCGGATATTAGACGCCGCAGAAGCCATTGCCATTCGGTTGTACGAACCAGCACTGTGTACACAGAAACGGTTCACTCACGCGTTGAGCCTTCCTTGGCCAGGACGGACTGCAGTTGACCTGTACGCACGAACGACTACAACTGTAACGTAACCGAAGGTGTGTCACAGCGCACTAAGATCAATTTGTTTAACTGACGACCCTTTGGGTCTGTATAAAAAATGTTTGCATCTCATGTAATTGTACAAGCCTGATGAAGACTTGCCGAAAACATATGTTCGCTTACACAGACTTCTGAATAACAAGTAAGCATTTACTTGCTAAACAAGTAATAAGTTTAGATACTTTTAGTACTTGTAACTAGCAGGCTGTTAGTGGTAATTTTGTAAGGTACTCATCCCAATATTTCACAAGCTACATAGCACAGTCTAGTCCGGAGAAGCACCAGACGCGTTTCTCCTTATTGACCCACGTCCGTGGTGTACATTCCCTCGATTTTCTAATGAGGATGCAACCCGGGACCACTAGAAGCAGCTGCTTATATATCAGTTACTGATGATGTGATTGTATGAAAATACCGATGTGTACCACTAAATTGGTGACTAATATATTGGGGCAAAAAAAAGAAAATTGTCACTTCTGTAAATCAAACACATTGTACTTATTTTGGTATAAAACAAGGTCAGGACAAGTTCTACACACCTCAAACGTTTTGAAAACCCTATATGGATTCCTTCCTCAAAAAGACAACCGATGCAACAAAGGATTTGCTTTTAAATGTGCCTCTGATATTATTCGAACTGACAACCTATCACCATGTTCGTTACTTCTATGCTGTCAATGTGGAAGAGTCTAATCGATGTATTTCATATTCGATTGTGTACGTAGATTTGAAGCTGGTGAACCATCTAGTTACACAACAAATTGCACAAGCGCATATTTGCTTATAAGACGATAAGACTAAATAACATCGTTAGAAGAAAGGGACTTGGTCTAACAGGAAATACTTAGTTTGGCGTAGTGAAATTTTGCAAGAGTCCATTGGTTGAAAAAGAAATGATTATTTCTAACCACTACATATAATATTGGGGCTGCTGAGACAAATTGCTAAAGTCCTAGACAAAGATCTTGCTTATTGCAGGCATATTTGTAGTTAACTTTAACTGAGTATGGTGAAACTGAAAGCTGACATTTTTGACTGGTGTCAAATTCGCCAACTCATTATTGCTAAACATTTTACCGAATGTATAAACAGTGTTAAAGCACGTAATTGTGATCATTTTTCATCGTTGTACAGAAATTTATGGGTATCCGCGAATCAAGAAACTTTGAAGAATTGGTGGGGAGTATGGTTGTATAGTTTGACACATGAACATAAATTTAAAATTTCTCCATTCTGACTAATACAGTTTCCGGGATGCGTACGCTGATTTCTGCGAATAACATAGCGAGTGTTTCCATCAGGATATTAAGCTGATGGAATAAAGCGATCATGATAAGTAGTGGAGAAACATGAGGGTGGGCTACAGTCCGAGCATTTTAGGTAACATTCTAGGTGAACGAAATTGAATGAGATGGTACAAACCGATGTTTTAAAGAGTTAGCATTCATGATATACCTCATCTGAATAGACTGGTTCTTATTTATCACGTATACAAGTCCATTATTTGTTAACTACGCCTGCATTCTTAGTTCAAGAAACAATTTCTATAGGATTGTTGGACTAAAATTTTTCTTGTTTTATACTATACAACCCCTTTTAGTGAGTTCACTCTGTCACAGAACGTAGGTTAAGCTATAAAATCTGAGGCCATGTTTGGAATTAGTGATGCAAAAGTAACCTAAATTCACTATAAAATCTGGCACAAAGTCACTGTTGACCAGTCGCATGCGACCAGCAATCAAGCTAGTAGGCAACTTTAGGCAACCTGCATCCATTATACGCGGAAGATACATTGCAAACTTTACAGGAAGCATTACCTTGGCTCGGTCAGCATAGGTGTACCTGAAATTCTTTCAAAATACTCCCCATGGATATGTGGGAAATGCGGTTGCACAGATATTTCTTTTCGCCAAATCACATCAGGCAAAATCGTTTACAAGACTGATTGTCATAAACATAAGCTAAGAAAGCTGAAGTGGAAGTGATTGACAGTCTGAAGTGGCTCACTTTAATCGAACGGAAGTCAAGCAGATTTGCTCAGTTGGTGGCAGACTACGTTGTAGATGGAAGCTGACTTGATATAACCTTACCTGACAAAGCTTGTTAACCTCTTCATGAAAAGATTGTGTCAACCGAGAATTGAAGCCACACTCGGTCAACATTTGCGACTCACGCGACCGGATCCTCGTTGTGGCCACGGCAAAGGGAAATGTTGCAAGGACATCAACTATTGAATATATAGGATGGAGAGCGAGAAGATAAAAATCTGTGTTGCTCCATCGTAGGTGGATTGCGCACATTCGCGGAAGCACGTCGCAGATTCCTGCGCGGTGACAGCATATTGCAGCCACACTACATATTCTCCGAGTGCGATAATTCCATCTTATCAGGGTGCATGCAAAGCTCTGGTTGGGTTAACTTGACTACTATAGATTTGGATAATTTAGTGGGATTTCGCTAAGTCACTTTGGATATCGCCTTGACACGGTGTAGAATACGTTGCAAGCATCCTTGGTCAAAATTTCGTGTCCAATTTGAACCAGATTTTTAAGGATGTAAATCTTGATATGTGCAGCTGTGGTGCAACCTATCTCGGACATACGACCGTGGTTAAGTCATCACGGATAGATGAGCGTTGTCGTGGGTCTCTGCTAAAAAGTATTTTTTGAATGTATCAGGAGCTCCATCATTGAAACTCTGGAGTAGAATGGATAAGAATTGTTGAGCAAAATTACTGTAAACGGGCTAGAAATATGAGCTACATGCATGCAACTCTGGTACTGTAGTTATTACCGCAAGTACGGCGGATCGTATGGTTTAATTGAAAAGTACATTCTCCATGTCTACTACAATTTTTGAAAGCTTTGTTTATTCGGCAGCTGAAAAGCAACTTAGGCAAGCAATTTAGGCTAACAATTTCGTCAAAACATGGTGATGCTCAGGATCTATTCTACATAAAATATGGCAGCAAATGTTGTGGATTATAAAATACAATGATTTATTATCCAATCAAATGTGGGTTGAAACAAGCCGTAGCTAGTCCGGTTTGCTTTGCTAATTTATGCCCAGCCGCATGAATAACAAGTCGCGTGAAGCAGATACCCTACTATTTCTGACATTGGATGGCGCCTGGCAAGCATACGCATGGTGCAAATCAGTCGCCCGCACGCATAAACTATCATATTCAAAGAAGTTGCCTTATAAGCGTCTCTTGGTAACCTTGCATTGGGAAACATTTCCCCAATTGGTTCTTGTTACTCGCCATTTCTTAATTTAACTGAGGTAATTTCGGAGTCAAAATGACAGACTTACATCAATTCAAGTAGTGACATAATATCAGCAGAGAAACTTGACGAACTGTTGTTAACAAATAAATTAGTGCATTTTGTTATTTCTGGATGATGATGTAGGATCTTTCCGTATAGATGTAGATCGACAAATTCATGATGTAATTCTGTCTGATGAATAAGCGTAAACACGCTTGCATACTATTCGGCACAGGTTTGAAAATAGGTCAATTCGACTGATAGAATTGATGATTCCTAAGCTATTTGTGCCTGTTGCACACCGATAGAACTGTACGGTAGTACCGCAGCACTATCACAAGTCTGTTGCACTCAAGGATGGAGACAGTCTTGCTTTACAGTACAAAAGGAATATCCATCATATTTAGGTTAATATTTCTATGCTTACAGATATTTGGTTACATGTTACCATTTTACTGTCAATAGTTCCCAAATGCTGATGGACGCTAATTCAATGCTCCGCTGTTTAGCTATAATTCAAAGTATATTTCCATGGAAAGTTGGTAAAACGTACTACCGGGTTATTGTTTAACATTTCTAATGCAGCTTTGAGAATTTATTGCCAATTTGATTCCATACAGCTGTTTGAGGACGCTACTCATTATCCCAGACCTGGGCTTCAGAGACTGGGCTGGGCCATGAAGTCGAACGCAGAGAAGACTTAGTGAACAAAGTGGTTGGTGGTGCTTTTCCTTTTCAATGCACCAGACTATCCGTTCTGCAACACCAGCTGTCAGTGAGGCGACTGTCTGGTCTAAAAGCAAGCGTCATTCACACAGCGTTCTAAAACTATATCACTCCGACCGGTCAGTTTTGTTCATATGAAAATGTGTGAGCTACTTAGACCGACGAAAGACCAACAAACCTCATTTGTCCGGTTGCAGGGACGTTCTGAAGCCGAGGAGTTAGGTGAGTCGAGAAGTATACGAGAAGTAGAAGGTTATTGAATGCACTTTGTTTGCCGTTGTGACTAACCGAGCTCTTCCGTTTAAAAGGTATTTGCAGGAAAATACTTAAGAAAGCGTATTTGTTTCGACTTGTGCTTCACAGATTAAAAAACTAGCAAAACTGGAGAAAAAGTGTAGCTAATAAGCCAAAGTTTCTTAAATGTCATCCATTTCACTCTCTTAGATGTTTTTGTTTCAAAAATATGACACCTGTGAACTAGCAATGATACGCTGAACGGTTAAGTGAAAATTGAGTGGCAAGTTAGACCCCTGTAGCATACAGCACATCCTGAAGATCTGAGGCAATTTGCTCTGGATGTTTAGGCAAACAAAATGAAAGATTTACTAATGAGTAGGAGGATTTTCATTGTAATGTTTTCGTGTCTGCTGCTCACAAGCTACATAGAACAGCCTAGTCCGCAAAAGCACTAGATGCGTTTCGCCTTATTGGGGCTCGTTATTGGTGCGCATTCCCTCGGTCCCCTACTGGGGATCGAACCCATGACCGCTAGAGGCAGATTCCAACTAGCCACCAGCTTAAGCCACTGAGCGCTGATTAGCAATTTAAAATGTATCCTCACCTTGTTTCAAGTGCTAGGAACTTAGCGTCTAGTGTGAGGAACTCATGACCTTCGGAGGCTAGCCACTGTCGTCCGCTAAGGTAGTAATCTGTGCGGCAGTAGAAGATAGGTCGTGCTACATCCCAGTTTGCTTGCAAATTGTTTAGCCCAGTCGACGCCCTAATGGCTTAGCGGTTTAGGTTGTTGGCTTGTTGGCATCTGCCTCTAGCGGTCATGGGTTCGATCCCAGTAGGGGAACAAAGGAAGGCGCACCACTGACGAGCCCCAATAGAGCGAAACGTGTCTGGTGCTTTTCCGGACTAGGCTGTGCTATGTAGCTTGTGAGCAGCTGGTGCAAAATGATTATAGGAACGCTTTAGTTGTCATGGTAGCTTGCAGCTTACGGGAACGAAAGCAAATCGCTGCTGGTGATTTGCAAAAACTAGTAGCGCCGCCAGCACACCATGACACCGGTGGGATGACTGGTAAAGAATTGGATGTAGTGTTGTGGCTCAAATCAGTCTTTGGTTCGGTACGAAGCTGAGCGAGTTGCCCACACCTATTACTGATCCTGAATGGACAGCAGCCGGTGTGATGATGTATGGTCGACTGAGCGGGCGGGACAGACGGGAACAGCGAGGAGAAAGGTAGTCAGAGACAACGGTGTAAGGCCACAACATTTGCGCCGTCAGGATAAACAACCAGAAATTGGTTGTGCTAGCCAGGAAGAAGTGGTCCAGACAGAAGGGAATGAACCATGAGCGTGAGCCAGTTAAAAGTCAGCTTAGTGTTAACAAACCTGTCCGCACAGATGGAAAACTAACTGTCAAAATTAGGCGTGTTTTCAGTCATTCGCAGGCAGGAATGAAAAATAAGCAGCTAGATTGCGTAAACCACTTAAACATGAAAATAAATATTGTGCTGCAACGTTAACTTCTCCGAGC